>JAHTLZ010000111.1:5692731-5729003 GCA_023846285.1 Phrynocephalus versicolor | reverse complement strand
CCAAAATGGAATTATTTGGCAATAACAAGAAAGTACTGGACATGGCATAGTCAGTGGTCTTCCATATATCAGAGGAGGCCTTGAGTTCAGTCAATCAAGTAGAAGACCTGAGAGGACACAGATTGTTATTTGCATGACCAGGACAGAAACGTAATTCAATATTCAGAGCCTATGGACACTTTCCCTGATGAGGAATATTGAAGGACACCTTGAAAAAGGGGGTGTGGGTAGCAGGGAGGCATCCTGAGGGGAAAGTATTGTAATTTATAGGTGGTATCAGTTATCTTTACAGAGATTGGGTTTTTCCATGTTGAGGTCATGACAAGAGAAAGAGTATAGATACCCAGAATAGTCACTTGGTTGGAGCTGAGACAGCCCTGGGCAAAATCCTACTAGACACCAAGGATATTGTGCAAGATAAAATTCTTGAACCATTTGGAGCAGTAATCATAATCTCATTAAATTCAGTGCATATTTTAAATGGCAACTTGCCAAAAGAGTATGTTTAAACTTTTTATGGATGTTTTTAAATGGAGCCTGGTTAAACGTAAGCTAAAAGGGGGAGGAGGAGCAGGAGGATAAGATCTTGATAGAAAACTTTGAAGTTATTTATAACCACTGTTATAGACAGTGGATATGAGGGGAGAACAAAAAGTAAAACAAACTTTAGAGAAGGGGGGAAGCGGGTAAAGGATTTGGGGGGGGGGGGGAGTTTGAGGAGCATGTTTCTGAAAACTGCCTTCTAAGGGTGCTTTTACACGACCCCTAAGATCCGCTGGCCCCTTAAATTCAGACCAGAGATCTTAGGGGTTTGTCGCTCTTCGTGCGTCTCCACCCCTCCGTACTTCCTGGCTGCTGGCTGTGTGAGGCGAGAGAGGAAAAAAAGGGACAAAAGAATAAAGCCTTTACCTCCCTGGTGCTGGTGGAAGCTGCGGGGGGGGGGGAGCCCCGGTCACTTCCTGGTTCCTCTTAAAGGGGCGGGAGGCAAAAATCAAAAACAAAAAGAAGCGAGGAGAGACCAGCACATCCGCATCAAATATTTTTCACCTCCCAAGAGCAGGTACAAGAAAAGTGTGCTAGGTTGCGCTTAGGTGGGCGGGGTCGCACTTAATTGTCTGCAAACTCCGGAGCTGGTGGGGAAACATTTTTAAGCTCCGGAGCTTGCAGCCATTTGCGGTGGAGTTTAGGGGTTGTATATAAACGCCCTAAGAAACCCAGAAGGGAAAACCTGACTGGGAAAGCCATTGGAAAGCAAGGGAATAAAATTACACCCTCTTCTGCTTGTAGACCGTACAACCCTGGGAACGGCGCAGCTTCCCGCTGTCCTACAACCCCAAGACGGAGTGTGAGGAGCAGTTGGATCCACAGGACCGGTCCTCGAGATGCACGCGGCGCACCTCCGGCAGCAAACCCTCCCGGGAAACGGACGGAGCCCCCACCTCCCCCACCCTCGCTTGCCTCAAGAACCGGAATCCCGGGGCAGCGGCCACAGTACAACGGCCGACCCACAGATAAGAGATGGACAGGAACATGAGAGCAAAAAGCAATCCACCAAACTAACTTTTTGGCATTAAAAGCTTCTGAAATCTGCGTTTGATATTCAAACATCCTGCCGGGAATTTTCACAGTTTTTAGTGAATTTAAGGAGTTTAGAAACTGTTTTATTTCCTCCTCCTCACCCTTCTTTCCATGTTTCCTTGTCACGCACACCTTCTTCAGTGCTGTGTGGTCTACTGAGGAGAGCAAACATGCTTCCCCCTCCCCCCCCCCCCCGCGGAGGTGTACCCTTCTTGAACCAGGAGGATGGGGCAGGCCGATTGACCCTGGGATTAGTTCCCCCCATGAAAGGGGTACTCCCCTCCCCCACCCCCTTTTTCCCCTGTTCTTTTGCTCTTCAGTGTCTGCTCTCCTCACTCACCACCATCACTATGTTCTCCCCCTGCCCCTGAGATTTTAGTGGAGTGAAATTAGTGGTGAAAAGTGACGTCTTCTGAATGCAGTTTCCTTCACGATCTGTTCTGCTCATGGCACTAGAAAGCACTTGCAATGCAAACGCCCTCTGTCACTAGGTTTTCCCAAAGGGGATGGCTTTCATTCACCTACGTCAGCTCAGTGGTGCTTGCCTCCCACATAACCTCTCCCGCATTCCCCCTTTCTGCTGTCTGTTGCTGCTTTTGAGTCCCATCTCTCCGATTTAAAGAGGACGCCGTCTTGGTTGGGCAAGGCAGTCTCCCCATCATCAGAAGGGATGTGATTTTTCTTTTCCCTTTGGAGCTGTTCTGTTCCAGTCATACTGTTGGGGTTATTTTATTTTTTAAATGGCAAGTTAAGAGCAGGGAGAAAGCACCAACGGGTGGTTGAGCCCAGCATCTCAAAAGGAGCCAATTTTCCATGGCAGAACACTGAAGACCTGCTTTGCTAGATGTGATTTGTAATTCTCCTCTTCCCTTGACCTGCCGTTCATTATTAATATGTGTGTGTTTCTTTTTAGTTTTGCACTCGGCCCCTAGTTTGAAAGTTGCAGTAGATGTTGTATCTGCTGTTGCTTAGATTGCAATACAGTAACATTTGAGCCTTAAGTACTGGGAGAAATGTCACAGGAATCCAACAACTTGCTACCCCAGATCCACAAGCCATATTTTAATCAGTCTTGTTTTCTCCAGCCCTCTGTAAAAATATATATTTGCTAGTCTATGCATTGCTTGAGATTACATCCTGCATTGTAAGGCGCACGTTGTGTTGTTTTGTTCAGGGAAAGGTAGGACTTTGTTTTTCACCACTACTATGTAACTCCACTTCCACACGCAACTAATTCGAAAGCAGACTTCTCAGTCAGGTGGTGGTGTTTCATTTTTTAAAACTTCTTCTGAGAACTTCTTGGGCTGATGATTACCAAGCTCAAGAGGTTTGTATTTAATTTTAAAAGGCCGCCGCCATCACCACCCACCTTCTGTGACTCCCAGATTCTTCACACCGATCCATCTGTAATGTTTTTCTGACCCTAGCGGTGTGGCTGTTGGTCCCTGTCCTGTTGTTAGCATTGCGCCTGTCTTATGTATTAATCACATCACCAAAAAAGGAAAAAAGACATTTTTTCTCATTTTGTAATCGTAACAAAATAGTAGCTAAACTGCTTAATGGTTGGGGTTTTTTCACAATTTTCAACATTACCTAATGTTTTTGGTTCTGTTCTAGTTTAATTTCTTTTTTAAAAAAGAGGAAAAAACCCAATGCTACCATATCCCTCTGCATTAAGTGCTTTTCTATTTATAAGGTTGAAAATTCTGAATAACCCTCTTAGCGTTATAAAGGAAAAATCCACAAAAAAAACCACCTTGTATTTTGTAAATATTTCTTTTCCTGCTTCAAGCTGTGTAATGTCCTTGTTATATAGAAACGCTTTTCTTCAGAGAAGCTGATCTTTGTTTAATGTCTTGATTCTGTTGGCCAAAGCACAAATGTGTGCTTATAAAAAAAAGATTAAAAAAATTAAAAAGTTAAGAAGTTGTGCTAAATCTCTCCTTTGGATGGATGAGACTGTCCGTATAAAAGTCCAGCAGTGTGTGTTGGGGTGATCTGAGCTGCTTTACAGACCTGAGTGATTGTAAAATCATTAGTGATTTAAACTTGGAAAATACCAGTTGAAAGACTGCTTTTCAGAGATAATGCACTTTTTTCCTGTCTATAGCTGGATGGTAATTCAGTGTTCCCCAACCTTGTGTCCCCAGATGTTTGTGATCCTACAACTCCCAGAAATCCTGGCCAGCAAAGCTAGTAGTGAAGACTTCTGGGAGATTTAGTCCAAGAGCATCTGGGTATCCAAGGTTGGGAACAACTGGTATAAATAACAAAATATTTCCATTTATGATTTGTTGAGAAGAAGGCTGAAAAACAAAGGAATGCACACTTGTCTTTTCTGCTTGATGAGACCCAGCTAATAGTTAATTTCAGTGTATGATAATAATTACATTGGAACAATTTAGTGAATGTTGCAGCAACAGTTCCCACACATATAAAACATAGAAAGCAAACATTGGGAATAGTGTTACAACAGGTAGGGGTCTACAGAGTCCCGGTCTGTAGGATCCAGTGTTAAAAGAGATTGCCTGACTTCTCACCATCCCAGTCTCCGTGCTATATCCCTTAGACAAAGAGTGACCAATTTAATATTGTAGTAATGACTTTTTTTTTAATTTCCAAATTCACTTTTACAGCAACAGTCAGTGTAAACCATTTGTTAAAACGCACAAGTACAATATGGACATTCACAGACAGGTAGCTAAGCTAAGATGATCATACGGAGAGCTTACTCCCTTCCCACCCCCCTCCCCATTGCCCACCCCCAGAAAAAACTTTAAAAGAGAATTGTGGGTCTTCCAAACTCCATTATCTTTTTTTAAATACTTCCAAGTTCATGTTACAAAGCCCACGATTCATTCTCGTTCTTAACTTCAAAGCCATGATTTTCATCTGCCAAGTTTAATACTTGTTCAAACCCCTAGATATGTATAGTTATATACCAAGACAACACATCTGCCAGACAGTTTGACATGGACCTAGATTGAACCCTCGGGGGTCTAACTATCTGGGAAAATGATGCCTGCTTGTCCTAAAGCGAGCCATTAAAATAATCATCAAATTCCAAGTTGGGAAACAGCTGTTATGTTTTAGGGTAGAATTATTGTGGCGGGAAATAGAAAGAATATTTAAATAATATATCCTGTGCTTCGGGTACCAGAGGAGTTAGAAAAATGAAATTAGTGGATGGAGGACCAGACTATTAAGTAATATTTGGGAGAAAATATGGGGAGGGGGAGTATTTTAAAATATGATTGCTGTTCATTATTTTAATGTTGAAGACGCTTGACATTTTACATAGTTTATGCTAATAATATAAAACTGACACAGATAAGTGCAGAGGGGGGTGTTTTTTATGCCAAGCTGTATCCTAATATAAATGACAAATGCAGTTTGTTCACTTGGAAAGTAAGATGATGTGCAAATTTACTCACATATTAAAGTAAATGCAAAGATAAATACAGGCTTTGTTTTAAACATAGCATCATACAATCATTAGAGAAGAAAGAATAATAATAACTTAATTTCCTATTGACCTGCATCATGCAGCTCTTCTAACTTGTCATATGGGCACTGCAATTGAGCGGGGGGAAACGCCACCAGTGTTACGGTTTATTTGCCATCATGCGATCCCCTCATGTCATCTAAATCCTACAACTTCCAATTAAATAAGATCCCCAGAAAGATTATTTCTGCTCCATAAGTGCCAAAGCCAAAAGCATGCTGAGATCATACTATTTTATTCCCCCCCCCCCCGACTACTATGATGCCTCATACAGGGCACTCAAGAATTCGATGGAAAGAGGTGTTTACGTGGAGCTGTGTGCTGTAGAACAAAACTGTAAAAATAAAATGGATTTTTATTTCTCTTTTTAGTGCAGGAACAGAAGCTTAGTTAACGTTCTCCCAAGCCAAGATGCAAGAATACAAGAGTATTGCAGGTCAGGGAATAAAATGTTTGGGAACATTTGCCTGCTGTGATTTGCATGCTGTGGAACCATCGTTCCATGCCAAAAGGGACATGTCAAACATCCACTTGCCACCTACCAGGCAGTTTGTTGCCATGTTTTCAGTGACACAGTCCAAATGATGCAACTTGCTTCTCTTGTTTCAATTAGGTCAGTGGTGGCCAACCTTCGGTCCTCCAGAAGTTTTGGACCACAACTCCCACTGTCCTTTGTCACTGGCAATACAAGCTTGGAATTCTGGGAGTTGTGGTCCAAAACATCTAGAGCAGTGGTTCTTAACCTGTGGGTCCCCAGATGTTCCTGGACTGCAATTCCCAGAAGTCTTAAGCATTAGCTGAGCTGGCCAGGATTTCTGGGAGTTGCAGTCCAGAAACATCTGGGGACCCACAGGTTGAGAACCACTGATCTAGAGATTTGGCAAAGTTTGGCCACTACTGACTTAGGCTTTCTAATATCTCCATATTTCTGTGTTAAAACAGGCTTTTAAATTCTGCCTATGTAGCCAGGAATATAGTTTCCAAAAAGTATGTGCTCTTTATCTTCAAGCATCTACCAGTTTTGGAATGTGTGAAGGGGAAAGTGCAAATGTACTGTAGAACATAATGGAAGTAATTGCATCAGCTGGTTGCCTTTCTGTTAAAAGCTATATTCCTTTTTATGGGAAAGGATTGGTGTTTCAGATGCTATTTCAGTATGTCAAAACTGTGTATGTTGGAGGGTGCCTGCTTCAACATTCATATTTGGGAAATAGACATTGGGAACAACAGGTGGGGGTAGGCACACCAACCAACTATGGTGGTAGCTGAGGGCAACAGTTATTCCCATTCAACAGTGGTAATGAAGAGAGCTGTTGAAATAAGATCTGTTTTCTTATAAAATTAGAATATACTGACCACATTGGAGTTGACTAGACCTACAGCAGGATACTGCCTCTGCCCCAGACGGGAACTCCAGCAAGCACCACAGTCACAGTTGGTACTGAACATTCTTAACAACAGGGATGAAATGAGTTGGCAAAGAAGGACCTACGTTCACCTTGGGGCACTTCCCACCACTCTGTGAAAAACAAGCCCCTCAACAGGCCTGAGCAAGAGTGAACGTCTCAAAGCCCCTGCCAGTGATGCTGAGCGAGGCTGCTTTGAGGCGTGTACACTTGCCCAGTAGAACTACTAGATACTTGGAGAACAAGATGTGGCACCTTGGACAGTGACCACTCTGCCAGGTAAGCGTTTTTTATCTGGAATGATCTATTGTGTTTGATCTGCCATGCATCTTGCAAATACCAGGTGACAAGCATGCATATTATGAGGAGGGCCTCAAATAGGCACAAGGATGCAGATGATTCCCACATTTCAGTAAAGAGGTATTGTTTGAGAGAACTAGCCTTCCATCTGTCATATGCACATACTTCCAGCTGTCCTAAAAGCAGAACAAAAAGCCCCAAATCCAACACAACCTCACAATTTTCTACTCACACATAGACACACCTTTCCCATAGGAACTAAGAGAAAAAGCCAAGCAATTTCCACGAAGCACAAGGAATGCATCTCCCATTTGCTAGACATCTTGCGCTGCTCCCCACAAAGTTGTCAGGTTATAGTGTCACAAAAGTGTTACAGCAAGAGTCAAGGGACATCCCTGGCACTGTTGATTCAAGATATTATTTGGGCAGATAAGAAAAGGGTGAAGTGGGCATGGCAGTGATTTTCCACTAGAAATTGCTATGAAAGAGGTGGAGAAACAGGAATGAAAATTTAAAACCAATGGATTAATCATATTTAGTATGTCCCATTGATTTTGCTAAGTGCCAGCTGCAGTTCTCTTAAATTACTTTAATTTTAATGGGTCTACCCAAAACATGACCGAATAGGGTTCTAACACTGTATATTAATTGCAAACAGAGAAGAGAAAATGAGGTGCTGCACTGCGGCTTAAAATACATCATTTGAAAAGGGGATGGGGAACATGCAACATGGAGGATTCAAATGCAGTTTCACCTTACGCCTTTTAATTGCAAGAGGAAAACATTGGCCCTTAAATGTGATGATCGTTACAGTAAAACTTCAGGAAAATGCCCAAAATAAAAAATGAAGGTATTTATATGCATGTATTACAACTGAGCTTTCCTCCTCTCTTATCAGTGTGACAACATCTCAAAAGGAAATACGGAAAATGCATTTCCTCCCCAGGATGTCATTTCACACTGAATGTTGTGATTTGAATTGTACTCTGGATACTCTTGAACAGTCAGGCGTAACACTGCCTGAAAGCGTCCCTTGGGGAATCTGTCAGGAGGTTTATGGAACAATCACAACAGAAGAGGCTCTTCTCAGTGTCTAAAAGGGGACAAGCTTGACTCACTCATGCACAAGGACAGCACCAGAAACCATTCCTCTTCCTCACAACCGAGCTGTACAGCGGCACTACGCCAGCAACCCATTACGTTTGCCCTTTGCTTCAGGGTCAGAAGTGAAAAGGAGGTGTTTTTCTCTAGCTCGAGATCTCTCGGGGAAACGGGGTGGGAATCTTTTGTTTCCAAGGCATAACTAAATTTGGAATCCCATGGTTAGAGACAATGAAGAAATGGCAAAATGGGGTAGCAGATTAAAAGAGTTAGCCCATGAGTGGGGGGGGGGGGGAGACAGGGGGAATAAAAACCAAGGGCGAGGGATGCAGGTGTAAAAAGGAACAGAGGGAGAAAGGCCAGAGTGGATTCTTTTCTTCTTCGCTCCACCCACTTAAAACACAATCACAAGCCCTGCTTGGCCAGGGAAGCAGACACTTCATCGGCCAATGTGGCCAGCTGTGGGGAGTCCACCATGTTGATGCTTCCAGTGGAGGAGACGTTGCTAAGGCGACGCGGGGAGGCATCTCCAGAAACAGTGGGTGATTTGTAGACAATTTCAGCTCCGTGGTCGGTCTTGGCTCTGGCGTTCTCACGAAAAGTCAGCTTGTGGCTCTCAATCTGGAATGAGACAAAAAGTGCCAGGTGAGGATAATGAGAGCAAGGCAAGGCAATGTGGAGGGAGTTGACACACTCTCCCACCATCCATCCACCTCAGTTATATCTTAGCTAGTGTTTGACTGGGATGCCACAGTGGTTTCACTTGGATGTGATGTCTCCTCTCCCCCATCACTTCTGTTTTAGCCACCGTAATGGGGGGGAGCTCAGAGTCAGGAAAACCTAGACTCGGAATAGTTGATGTGCAAATTTAAAGGAAATCTCCCACAACTGAAAAAAAGGACACTGCTTGCATGTTATCGGGGAGGTGGGGGGATGATCTAATCTATTTTTCCTTTCTCTGGAGATCCTGAATCAAGTACAGTGGTACCTTGTATAAAGGAATTAATGTGTTCCAAATAAAATTATGTTAAGCAAATTATCCTTTGTACAAATTTCCCATAGGAATGCATTGAAAACAGAGTGATCCCATTTTTATCTTGTACAGGTTCACCCCATAAGCGATTCTGTTAAGCAAATTTCCCCTATATCCAGAATTTTTTATGTTGTACAAACTCTTTGTTATACAAGGGTCCACTGTACATAAATAGCTGACTACATGACGGTAGCCTTTAATTATATATCTATGAACAGGGGAAGGTACCAGAGTGTTGAAGGTTGTCATCTTTTAGAGGGAAAAGTTTTTAAAGTATGCCATTTTTGTAAAGCTGCTAGTATAGATTCAAACTATTGGACCATCCATACCATAAAAAAAAGATGGAGACAAGTAGTATGCTGCATTCCCTCCCAACGCCCTCCAAGCTTTGGGTACCCTTCTTGATCTTTAAAAAAGGCTCATGACAAAGGGTAACTACTTACTGGCATCACATGGGTGCAAGTCGGGGAGTGGGCTCTCCTCGGGGATGGAGGGCTCCGTGATGGGGGAAGGAAGCCCAGTCTTACTGGGGGAGTTTTGGGCACCGTTCGTGTCTTCCTTGCCCTTCTCTCTCTGCATGTGGGTGGAGAAGGTCAGTGGGATGCAAAATAGCATCATCAAATAAGATGACATGAAACCAAAAATCTTCAATGGGGAGGGAGGGACGTATGGAACTGGAGGAGGATAGAGCATCAGGAACACAACTGCAGTGTGGAGAAGCCACAGGAGGTAGACAGGTAAGATCAAGAAAATAATGAGGACCAGATAGCACTAATCTGGCCTGGCCACTACTACAGCAAAATGCTTCTAGGACTATTAAGTCCCGTCCAAAGTAAGGCTGCTGACTCGCACTGACCCCCCCCCCAAGGCCTATTAGCCTTCAGTTGTGTTTCCATTTACCTAGAACAGTGATGGCGAAACTCGGAGCCCTTTCTGTGAACAACCGAAATCGCCCCTTCACAGCCACCTGTATACAGGTTAAATTACTGTATTGGCACTTTGAAAAAAAAATTAGTGGGTTTTGAACTGCAGTTTGGGCACTCGGTCTCTAAAAGGTTCGCCATCACTGACCTAGAACCTCTGTATGGTCGAACACTTACTTGCAATCACACACAGCAAATCATCTCGGGGCTTTATAGAGCTCCAAAGCCTCTTCCCATCTTCACTGAGAGTGATATCAGAGGCTATTTTGAGCCCTTCTAACAGTAAAAGTGTGAATAGACCAGTATCTTCTATCCAACCTGCTATCCCTCTTGACACTGAAATGACTGCACCATATGCATGATGCAAGTCTTGCCAAGGTTCACTGACCTATTCTGATTAAGTCTGGATCCAGTACAGTAGATTACTATACATTCTGCCCTCCCCACAGGGTTGCTCCAAAGCTTATGGTTCCTTTTCTCTTCAAAAATCCAAAATGGAGGTTTTAATCACATATTCCCTGTAATCAGTCAGCCAGGCCATTCCTCTTCCTACACTGAGTTTCTCAGAGATAAGTGCTTACACAGTGGGACTTGAGTTAGATATCTGGCTACCAGAGGTTGAGCGTTTAATTCCCTATTGTGCATCTCAGGAGAAGAGACAGCCTGTGAAGCCTTGGGCGAACTGCACGGTCCCTGAGCACCCACAGAAACAAGGAATGGTAAACCATTCCTGAGTACTCCATACCTGAAAGACCCTAAAAAGGGCCACCGTTAAGTCAGAACTCACTTGAGAGCACATAATTATTACTTCTAGAATAAAATCAAGGGCTTCCAGAACACAAATAATGAGCTAGCTTGACCCTAGTTGTATGAGCTGCCTGAGTGCATAAGCCAGGTCACATTCATTAACCCCAACAACAGATGAATAATATCCACAACTGAATTTATCCCAAAGTTTTTATTTCTCTTATTGGTGTGTGGGTGTGGGTGGGTGAGATAATATCCATCTTTTACTACCTTAACCCACATCATCCTCATTTAATTCTCCCATTTCTCCCATTAATTTTAGCCTGGTGTTTATTGTTCCTGCCACCCACCCCTTCCTTCTTTCTCCCTATGCCCACAACACAGAGATGTGGCTCCAAAGCCACACACTTCTGTTTGCTTCCTTTCCTAATGCCTTGGAACGCCTTTCGTTTGCAGATACTCCAAGAGAGATCAACTGTGGCCCAGGAAATGCAGACGGGAGAGAGAAGTGAGAAGAGGCGGAGGATAATCAAGACCAGAAACGGTGAAAATGGCCGTGAGAGAAGGATAAGGAAGCAAGAGAGGTTCTCCCATCGGAAGCCAGTGCACTCACGGGAAGGAGCCAATGAGAGCTAGAAAGTTTCACGAGGTTACTAAAATGAGATGTTTCTGAAAGGAAAGGACTGAAATGCACGTGAGTTAGAGCCTCCCTCCCCGAGACAGGAACGACAGAGAAGGCAAACACAAACAAATATAAAAGAACGACTTGTAATTTCCAGATCGCTCCCACAATGAGCTTCCAAAAAACCCACAGCGCATCCTTTCTGCTACAGTCCAGAACTCTGTGTCTAGCAAAATCGGAGCTGGGTGACCAACTTAGAAGAAAGTAGAAGAACATTGATGTTTTTCAACAAAAGCCACATATATGGGTATCAGCAGGCAAACCTTTTCACAGCATAGAGACGAGCATCACAGCTATGTTAACTCACAGGTATCTGCTAAGACATCAAGTTGCGATGGAAGGTATACTTACAGCAGACAGCTTTAAAGTTGACAATTCAGATGATTTAAAAGCTCAGTTTTTGCAGATACATTGTAAAAAAATGTGTGGTTTAAAGCTAAGCGGGCAATTAATTGCCCAAGCACATTCCCCTAACACAGTTGGGGCCAAACCAGCTCTGATTTGACAGAGTGTGCGACTCGACACTCTTATCTATCTCCCGGGGAGAAGGAAGTGGTTGCATTTGTACCTTACACAGAAAGGAACTGTTATTATTCTCCCAGCAATCTGTAATTCAGATTACAATCAATTTTTTACAAGTGGTCTCCTAAGAGCAAAGTGAGGGCATTGTGAAATCTGGAATAGTCCTCCAGTGTTATCATTGTAGAGGAACTACAACATCAGTTATTTGTCTTGATATCAGTGAAGCCAAGGAACAGAACATCTCACCTCTCCCAATACTCCATGTTAAACATGAGAGCTTTTGCCCGTCACTGAGTGCATACAGACCTACCTAAAATGAGGGACTGATTATATATTTATTTCTCCAACATCCTGTATCCCATTTCTCCCTTCTTTGTGCTACAAATCAACAAGAATGCTCACTTCCACTTCAGTTACTTCAAACTGACTTTAAAAATTAAATATCAATTGTACATTTGCGTGACTACAAGGGTAACTGGATTTACCATGGAATTTCTTTGTTTTAATTAGCACAGCAGCAGACTGGTATATTTCACTTTGCAATGCCTTGAAAAATGAGGCCAACAAAACTTACATCCACAGAGTGGAGTTCTCTTCCCAGATCTTGGGGGCGGGGGCATAAAAGATTGCAAGATAATAAAACAAGATTCACTTGGGGAAGAAGAGGAAGTACCAAAAAGGACCTAAGATGAAAAGTCCCTGAATCAACTGCTGTACAAGCATATTCTGCCACACACTGTACTTCCTTAATCATAAGCCTTGTAGGTTTGCCCACTGTCCTATTAACTGAACAGAGAAGATTTCAAGGTAAATTTTACTATTCACATTTAAAAAGAGGACAGCACACAGGAAAAGTATATGCAATAGGACCCCTATATCAGCATATTCAAAGTTTTAACCAATGCATCTGAATATTCAGATCTACCCCTACATTAAAGGCCAAGTTTGTTTCAACTCCATGAACAGTTCTAGCTCTAGTGCACCTCTGGTAGCTAGAGATAAGCATAAAACAGAAAAATAGTGTTTCGTTTCGTTTGTAACAAAATTTTAAAGTAGTTTTGTTACAAAACAAAATGAAACAAAAAACTATGCTCCGCTAAGTTCTAAAGTACCAAAATGGCAGGGGAGCTTCCTCAAGCAATTCTAGATAACTCCCTGAAATTTGGAAAGGTTTGGGGATCAGGGAGCTGAGTTATGAAGCACCAAAGGGGGTGGTGCCCCTAGAGGAAAAAATCTTCCTAATTGTAATCGGAACTTCAGAAGTCAAGCCACACGTGAGCCGCGCAGCTTGGCATCTGATTACAATAAAAATATTTTTTCCTAGGCCAGCCTGGGCAGTTTGGAAGGGAGGTGCGATGCCCACCTCCTCCTCCTCCTCCTCCTTGGTTGCTTCGATCTCTTTTGCAGAGATGGAAGCAACCAAGAAGGAGGAGGAAGTGGTGATGGGGAGCTATGATGGAACCTTAAAATGAGGTCATGAATATTCAAGATGTGTAGCCAATCACTGAGTTTGTGGGCAGGTCTGTGCCATATATAAGGAGATGACTATTAAAACTATCAGACAGACAGGGACTGGATAGGGTATGGTTAAATAATTGTTTAAGTAACAGCTACATAAGAACATGAATGTATAACTGTTGGTTAAGCTACAGCTAAAGAACAATCCAAACCTCAACTCAGTAACGCACGTTAATGAATCTTGTATGTTGTAAAGAAAAGAAATGACCAAGTTACTTTGAACAGTTAACACAAGTGTCAGTTCATGTTTATTC
Organism: Phrynocephalus versicolor; assembly: GCA_023846285.1. NCBI lineage: Eukaryota > Metazoa > Chordata > Lepidosauria > Squamata > Agamidae > Phrynocephalus > Phrynocephalus versicolor. The sequence continues at coordinate 5,715,434 of JAHTLZ010000111.1, read as the reverse complement.
ATAAAAATAAGAACTTAAGGTATTAATAGATGGTGGCATCAAAGATATGCAAGGTTACAACACATTTTTAAAGTGTAGCTGGAGTGTGAAAGCTCCGGTTTGTCACAGCAGCGAATGCTGCTCTCCGCTCTGCACGACAGGTGACTGACAGGTCGGACAATTCAAAGAATGCACTGATTCATGTGATAGAAGTGTTGACCAATTTCTAGTATTCCACAGAACCTCCTTATCTAGAAGAGGTTTCTTGGACTTGAGGTTATGTGAAGGGCTATGAGTACCGATATAATGAAGAACTATCATTGTTTCTCTGTGGTCCCTATTCCTGATAAATGAGAGAAGTAGCAGTTGCCTCTAGCAGCCTAACAGTTCTCCATCTTCAGTTCAGTGAGTGAATTAACCGTTGGTGTCCCTCATTTCCATTAAGGCATCCCCTATGGAAAGGGAGAGTCAGAAGAGTCTATCGGGGAGCTACCCACAAACATGTTCCAGTTTGCATGTCTGTGCTAGAAGCCCAGCTTCTGTTTTAGTCAATCTCTAGATGGTAGTAAGCTGCAATATGTGGTAATGTCTAGAAGACAAAATTGTCTGGTAGGCTTAGGTTGTTGCAATGCTTATTTGCATGTTTACCAGAAATGTATGTGAACGATATTATTGGATTAATGTATTTGTTACACAGTATATGCAATGGTTATATATGTAAGTTTTTTTTACCCAGTGTGTTGTTAGTCTGTGGAACTCCCTGCCACAGGGTGTGGTGATGGCATCTGGCCTGGATGCCTTCAAAAGGGGATTGGACAAATTCCTGGAGGAAAAGTCTATCACTGGTTACAAATCATGATGGAGATGTGTAATCTCTAGGCTTAAAACCAGGGTACTGTACTGCAAGGGCCAAATGCAGGGGAGTGGTAGCAGGAGACAGATATCTAGTCTCATGCACTCCCAGAGGCATTTGGTGGGGCCACTGTGAGATACAGGAAGCTGGACTAGATGGGCCTTTGACCTGATCCAGCATGGCTCTCTTCTTATGTTCTTATGAATGTTAAGTTGTTTGTATTCTGGTGTGTGCTGTTCTACCCTTTGGAGAGAAGAACAGGATATAAATGAAAATCATAAATAAAGATCAAAGCCAAGAAAAGAGTGCTGCTTATACCGTATACTGCTCCATAGCACTTAAAGCAGTCTATTGGCAGTCTACAACTTAATTATGCAGTCTACACATCCCAACCCCTGCCCCAAGCCCCCTGTGAGCTGGGTTCTCAATTTACTGAGCTCAGAAGGATGGAAGGCTGATTCATCCTCATGGCAGCTACCTGAGCCTATCAGGATCAAACTCAGGTCATGCCTTGCAGTACTGAGGCTTGATTTGTAGTACTGCAGTTTTATGGGAACAAGCAATGTTCAAGCTCCTAACAGGGAAGAAGCAAAGAGAAGGAAGCATCTATTTTCGCCTTTGCATCTTTCTCCTTTATTACTTCATGGATTTTCGGGATGATACTCAGAGCTCCAGATTAACTGCTCTTTTTTTTTTGGGGGGGGCAGGGGGAGCAGAAACCAAACTCTGGGAAAGAAGTCACAACCAGCTGGGGATTTATGTTCAGTTGGCTCTGCCCTAAATCAAAGAAACAGTTAATCTTTGTTGTTCTCCCACTAAACAAGGAAGTTCCTATGATACCTTTAAGCACAAACAGAGACAGACACAGACTTCCAATTCTGTTCAAGTTATAAGCCTGATCTGAGGATGATGGAAGAGGACACGTGATTGCTACGTCCAAGGTAACAAACAGTTAACCTGCAGTCACTTTCATGGGACAGAACTAGTTTTACCTAATGGGTATGGTAGCTTTTAAGTATGTCTGTATGCGACTTCAGGCATCTCTTGGGAGTGTTTGATTGGGAAAAACTGAACCTTTCTGAAGGGGAAAATGTTACCAATGATTTAAGAAGTCCAAATGAAAATACTGTCCTGGCTTGTTTCAAGCATTGTTTGGGGAAATTCCTGACAATTAGGACAAACCGTATTATGTGCAAAGAGTCATTGGAACTTATCGGAGGTGGGAGGACACATTTATGAAAACAAATGTGTCCTTATTACAAGGGTAGGAATAAAAGAGAAGAAGCACCCTTTCCCTGCTTCTTTTCTGTCTTTATGACCCTTGTTTGGGTCATTGAGACATGATCCGCACTCTCATGTCACAAACAACATGCAAGCCTGTTTGCAGATTTAAATGGGGAAAGCAGCGGAGCAAATTCCCATTCATTTCTAGTCCGGCAGCATCATAACGGTCTTCAGGAGTCATCAAAGAGGGAATGTACCCAGGGAAAACTGGAAATCTGGTAAGAGTATTGGCAGCCAGTTGGAAAAAAAGGAGGTTCAAAATAGGAAGACACCAGACATTAGAAGAAAACCAGCATCAGTCAGCATGCAAATGCAGTCTGGTCATCTTAGTCAGGCTTTGCTCTCGTGCACAGAGTATAGTTTGAGACAGAATTTTTACCTTTTTATTTCCTCCTCCCGGAACATGGGTAATGTTATCTAATGAGCCGATTTTAGACTGCACTTTATCTTTGAAATCCAGTTTCTCAGATTTCACCTCTATCTGCCCACCACCTAAGGAAGAAATAAGATCAGGATTAGCAGAGACTAAAAAGGGAAGACAACGCTCTCTTTGAAGAAAGCACTGCATGCCTCTTTTAAAAATATGTTTCATACACAACATACATAATCTGCCAAAGACCCAAGGTCTATGCCCATAAAACAGCATTCAAGCACATGTGAATCCAGTCTTTTTTAAAAAAAAAAAAACAATTTTCTAATACATCATTTTAAAGGCAGAAGACTCCAGGATAGGTAGGACTCTTATGGATCATCTCTCTCATGTAATACAGTAGAACCCCCGTATCCACTGTTTCATTATCCACTGATTCAGTTATCCATGGTTGGCTGAGGAAAAAAATAAATAAATGATTCAGCAGCCACAAAGCAAGCTACTGTCACAAAGAGCAGCTGTAAAGCAAGCTACTGTCGCAAAACAGCAGCTGTAAAGCAAGTTATTATCACAAAACAGCAATTTTGGGGACATTTTGGCATTCTCTCTTATCCATGGTTTTCATTATCCACGGGAAGGCTTGGAACCAATCCCCAGTGGATACTGGGGTCCTACTGTATATACTGTTTTTCTCCATGAACGACTATCTGTGAACCAGAATTGATCTGAATCACTTAATGAATAATGTTTTCCAAGCATGTATGTCTTATTCTAACAGCAGCTACAAGAGGCAAGGATGCCATCTTTGTCCTATCCGAGAGTTATAGCTGCTTCCTCCATAAAGACTCTGTGACCAAAATCCAACTCTAAACAAACAAACAAACAAACAAACAATGTGCAGAAGGACAGCCACTGACTTGTCTTTCTCTTCTTGTGGGCTACCCGTTGCACAAATTGTCATGTGCCTGATTGTGCAACCTTTGCAAGATCCAGTGTAGAAATCAGAGGGTGGGAAATGCTTATCAGTTCATTCTTATGCAATAGTGTTAAATAAGCAGGATTTAGTACTTTTGCCTTTCCTTCCTCCTTTCTTCTCCTAGTTTTTAGAAAAAAAACCCAAAATTCTACATGACTTGAACTGTCTGTACAACATTTTTTTAAAAAAAAATGTAAAATGGGAAGATAACAGAACAAGCACAGGCGTTGAAACAAATCAACAGCACACACATCAACATCACCTGGTTTATGATGAATATTGTCCAAGGAACCACATTTGGATGTTACATGGCTGAGATCCACTGGCTTGTAAACAATTTGTATCTGTGAGAACAAAATGAAAAAGTGCACACACAGTGTTTGAGGCCAGGGACTATTGTAATCCGAAGACGCATTTTCTACCTAAGAGATGCAGGAAAAAAAAGTGAGACAGATGACACACTGGAACCCAGCTGGAGAAGAAATGTAGTTTGAAAAGACATCTGAAAAGTTAATCAACCAAGCGCAGGCAGAAGGAAAGTTCCCCACCAGAAATTTGGAAGCCAAAGCAGGTGTTGCTGCAAAGTTTCCCACAACTGCCAAGTATGCATAAAGTTTTTATTTGATGGACCGATGTTTAAAGAGTCAGATAAAGGTAGCTTCATGGGCTGCCACCACAGAGTAAAATAAATATCTTATTAGAATGTACAACCACATTTCTAAAAATTGTGCTACTATTCAACAATGTTATGAAGTGTGATCGTTTTAGTAGAAAAAACATACCATTATCTTCACTTCGTTCCAGTGCATTCATTACTTTAAATCATGTCCATGACATTTCAGGCTCTCAAATTCAAGAACTAGTTTTTGTTGTTCCATCACTCTGTACCCCAGCTGGTATCATTCATCAGAAACAATCTGCTCCATATAATTTACATGGAAAAAAATCTCCATTCAAATATTATAAGAGGATAATCAACAATAATAAAAAAGATAGCCATGATTTCTTTCATAGCAGCAAAGATATGTATCCATCCAAATTAAAAAAATTATTGCAGGATCACCTTATGTGGATGGCTTCATGTGATGTTACCCTTATTGCATTTCCAAAGCATGCACAAACGTTTGATCACACCTCCGGAAGAAAAAGTGGGAAAGTAACGGTAACTGAAAGTACTTAAGTGATAAGTGGTGGTAGGGAGAGAAAGAGAGGAATCTAATAAAATAGACTGTAGAGAAAGTGTAAAAAAACAGAAGCAGGACTAAATACCTTTTTCTGATGCAAAACTTAACGTTTATGTCCACAAAAACTGAAAGAACAGAAATAGTCAATGTGCATGGAAAGGGTAGCTTTTTTAAAAAAAGATTGTTGTAAAATGTTGTGCCAGAACACAGGTATCTGAAACGTCATGGGGACTGTAGTCATATTGTTGTATAAAATTCATTTATCAAATTTAAGACATCTTAATGCATGCAGCTACAAAACAGGTAACATTTTTGACATTTTGTCATCAACTTCACAGTTTGCCCAACCCACCAAAAATATACATGCACAACGGATTTTCAGAGCTCATAATGACCCAAAACATCTGGACTTGGTGAATACCATCACAAAATTTCAGGAATGAAACGCTCCTTGCTGTGAATGATCCAAGGAAAATAATTACTGCCACAGCACAACTGTAACACATTGAACCATTTCACTTGGTGGTGTACGCACCAAGCATATATGGATGTGAGAGTGAGACTGAACAAAACATACCTGGACCAACAAATCGCATACCCAGATCAAGTGTGTACAACATGCACAAAGGACACAGATAAAAGGAAAATGTAAATTAGTGGTTATTAAGTTACAACTAGTATTAATGACACAGGGGGAAAGAATGCAATTTTATGGAGACAGAAATCATATCCTCAGGGTTCCTTTTGATAGAGACACCATCTCTCAGCAGGCAGACAAAGAAATATTGGGGTGCATAGAGCTATCCAACTTGCCAGTGTCTACAGAGGGTACTGGAGATATCCCTCAGCCTCCAGTCACTTTAATAATGCTGAATTATTTCCTTAATACATCATCTTATAATGGGAAGTTGGTTGTGCAGGTTATACTGAAAGCAAAGGCTCATTATGTCACTAGCTGCACAATTCCTCTCCTTCTGTTCTGAATCCAAGACTCCTCCTGTCTCAGTCCGAGGAAGAAGCAGCCAAAATACAAGAGAAAGTGTGGGTGCACTGAAGCTATGTTGTAAGTAAGCGGAAGACAAATGGCCATTCATCAGATAACAAGACAGAACTGCCTTGCGAAGGAGTTCCAACGCTCTGGAATAGTGAAAAAGCTATCCTCCTTAGTCAAAACAAGATGCATTTGAAGCAACCTTGGAAGGGTCATCATACCAATGAAGGCAGTCCTTTGGATATCCTGATCCCAAATTGTAAAAGGCATCACCAACATTGGAACTGAGAATAGAAGCCAATTCAGTTGTTTCTACAAGGAAGACACAGGCTCGACGTTGATATTTCTTGCTACAAACTGGATTCCACATTCCAGAGCCAATGGAAAATGAACTGCAGTAACCCCGTTGTGATGCTGCACTGTTGCCACGGCCAAAACTACCGTCTCCAGAAACAGGCAGAACTAGTGCCTAGGCTGAAAAAAACCATAGGGTCATAAGTACTACCAGAACATCTAGAGAAAAGGAAGCGTAAAGTACTAACAAACTGATCTGTGAGCTGAAAGGAAGAGCTATGTTATCCAATACCTTGAATCCTTATCCTTATCCTTACTGGATGGGAATATATGTCTTCTCTGTTTTGATATTCACTTTGTAATCCTCTCAGCCTACTACTACTGCCAAGCATTGTTTCAAGCCTTCTAATGCCACTCTAGATCCTGATGGGAAAGAATGACACAGAAGCATGCCATGACGACATCTCCCGTCCCTTTTAAGCAGCTTTTATCCCCGTAGGGCAAGGCTGTGTTATGGAAAAGGTTGGTTCCACATATTGGTGGTGCTGCATAAATCCGTAAGCATTGATTCGTGTAGATGCTAAAAAACAGTACGTGGAAAAAGATACTGTAGCCCAACAAGGAATGTTTCTAATAGAATGGTCTTTCCGAGAAGGACAATAAACAATGTAATACCATAGCTCCCAACCCAAGCCCTATCCTGGACGGACATCCAGAATGATGCTATATAGTGAAAGGTGCTGAAAGTTGTGGAGATGACTAAGAAGAATCAGCAGGGAAATAATCAATACTGGAGAGCAACTGGATAGTCTCCCCAGTGGTGGTGTTCTTGAACTTTTTGGAACCCTGCCTTCCTACAAGGAGACATGTACAACCTGCCATTACCAATTCAATCCATCTCTCTCTTGTTTCTCCTATCGAGAAGGGCAACCATCTACCACAAAAGTCTTGACCTCAGTTGCTCATGAATCCTGCCCGTGCCCTCAGACTGTACAAATGAAAATAATTGAACATAACCAAACAAATGCCCAAAGAGCATATATTGGCCCTTCACGAAGTGCAGTCTGTCAGAACAGACACAAGTGTCTTTTTCGACAAGTGTGTGTCTAAGAGGCAGCTCGTCCTACCTCCACAAGAACTAAGATGAAACAAACCTTTGACGTCTTGGAAAATTCTCACTGAAGGCTCTCAAGTGAACACAATGGTGAAGGAAAAGTAAGAGTTGTTTGTTACTCTCTTGAGCTCAGAACAAGATGCACACTGTGCTCTATCTACTACAAAGGTTCTCTGTATGTGGTACCCATATCCTAAGTGAGACACAAAAGCTGTCTGAGAGTGATGAAGACTAAAATTCACTCTTCCTCAATTCCTATATCCTCTTGAAACTCCATTCTACTAATGGAATGGTTTTTCTTGTTTATTCATGTAAATTCAACTACATGTTTGTATCTTTAAAGCTCGGTATAAATGATGAGTGCAATCACAGAATGCTTGTAAACTTGCTTCTATCATGGCTGGAACCAACTCATTTTGACAGAATGATTTGGCAGAATGTACAATAAAAATGTCTGATAACTCTTGTTATAGCCTATGCTTCATCAAATATGTTTCTGCACACTCCTCTAATACTCACTCGTGCTGCTTCACTGTTGCTAACTGCTCAGACCATGGCAGTTGCTAGGGGTTGCTTCCTCTGGTTGTCCAGAGCTTTGACAATATTGGAAGCTAAAGTAAAAATCTCCAAGAATCATTAAAATAATCTTTTTGACCCTCCGTCTCATCATGAACATAAAATATCCCACCCACCTCCAGGATTTCTCTCTCCGCACACATGTTGGGCTAATATTACCTCTTTGCATTTAGGAATGTAAGACACATTTGGGTGGTGCATTCTTGAACACAGGATAGGAGTCTTAAAATGTGGTGCTCTTCAGCTTAGTAGTGAAAGGAATAAACACAGAGGCTCATGGGTGAGAGGGAAGGAATAAACACTGGGGGAAATAGACATTCTCTCTCTCTCTCTCTCTCTCTCTCCTTCTCTCTCCCCCACTTTTTGAAGTTGAAGAGAACAGTTCAGAAGGATCTAAAAAATCAATTTTGCATTGAAGGACACAGGCTTCCTAGTTCAACACATCGTAAGCAAGGAAGCATCTAAAACAAAGGTAGCAGATTTCTGGTTCTAGACTACAACTCTCTGAGTTCTCCAGCCAGCATGGGTACCACGTACCTCTAAAATAAAGTCTCATTCACTAAACATGTGATTAGGATTCCTACTTCAATACATCATAAAGCAAGGACAGTCAATATACAGAATCATCCTTGTGTTTACACACATAAAGTTTCCTGATTCTGCATTTCACTATATCAGAACTATGTTTGATGTTCTACATATAATAACCTAAACAGATGGAAGAGGTAACACCCAAAATCAACAAACTTAAAATGTCACCCAAAACCTGCCCGATTTGCCTCAAACGTAAATTTATAATGTAAATAAATACTAACGAAGAGTCTTCCCAAAAATGGGAGTTGTTCAGCTTTTCCTTGGGGAATACATGAACTGTCCATCTTCTGTTAATAAAAATGCCTGCTCTCTCTCAAGATTGTATTTGGAGAATTTTGTGGAACTGCACTGGGCTTTGCTCTGTAGCCTTCAATATCAAAGCCTGGAATGTTTTGGCTTTAGTGTCCTGTTGGCAAAACACAGAGCAGAAGAGAAACTCTCTCAGTTTATCTCCCACTCCAGCAGGCGCTCTCTTGCATGATATGGGTGGGCATGTCATGGAGCGCCTGCCAGCACAGAGGGAATCCTTATGAGATTTCTCTTATGATGTATTTACTTTATCTCACATTTCTCCCAATGAAGGGACCACAGGGTGGCATAAAACAATTGAAATGTTCATATGCTACAAATCCTAATAAATTAAACCCAAAGGGTGTTAAAAACATCTCTTCTGCTCCTCGATTAAGGAACAAGATACTAGTCATGTGTAGAAGAGAATGTGCTTTTTGATGTGCCATTGATAAGCCCCATTCCTATGGTTGCAAGTGCAGGCCCCCAAGTGTTTGCCCTAGAACAGTGATGGCAAACCTATGGCACAGGTGCCAAAGGTGGCACTCGGATCCCTTTCTGTGGGCACCCGGCATCGCCCTTCATAGCCACCTGTATACAAGTTAAATTGCTGTATTGGCACTTTGCAAAAAAATGAGTGGGTTTTGAATTGCAGTTTGGGCACTCGGTCTCTAAAAGGTTCGCCATCACTGCCCTAGAAGAACGAAAACTGCTGTCTGGAGAACACTACATTTTATAAAACCAAGTTCCAGCACTCTTTATTGTACAAAAAGTTGAGGCCATTGGCTTGTGAAGGATTAGCAGCCAGAATTGGGCTGGGCCAGCCTTCCAGTGCTCAACAGCCAGCAAATGGCCTAAAAGCCAGCAAGGCCTCACTCCCTATTTCCACTTCCTCTGTTAATGAAATGAGAAACATAAAACACAGCCACTGACAAGCCAGAGAAAGTTAGAAGTATGCTTAGGAGAACCCAGAGATTTGCAGGAACATGTCAGCCCTTTCTCTACCCCAAAACAGTCCAGGGAGAAGGGAACATGTTCAATATTTAAAGCACTGTTTAACAGTGCAACTTAGTGTTTTGGTTTTTTTTTAAAAAAAAAAAACACTAAACAGAAAGATGGAAAAAGAGGGGGAGAGGAACAGTCAATTGGCTTGCTTTGACCTCCGAACAGCTTGCAGTCTCCTGGAGGAAGGTACAGAACCCTAAGCAGGAACACTCCTATCAGGAAGAGAAAAGGTAAAACTACACTGTTGATTTGTTCCTAGTTCCATGACTCTATTAAATGCCTCATATTAACCTACGGGTTCTCGTTCTGTTTCCACACTCACTCCGTTTCCCTCACTAAAAGTAACCATGAATTCTCCAATATGCTAAAATATGGAAACACAACAAATGATGTAAAATTAACCTGGGGAATCCATTGCTTTTATTTACCAGATCCGTGTAATTTACCTTGTTTACAAATAAAGCTGTTCACTGATCATGTGTATGGATCTTTTGCTTTTTTTTGTTTCTTCCTGGAAATGAACTTGTTCAGCTATGGCTACTACGCCTAACGTCTTCAGGACATCTCCTGAAGGCCACACGGATCTTCTCAAAAATGTTCTACTTGCCTCATGCCATTGGTACTTTATTTTTCCATTGGCAGAGTGAGATTGTATTTTTCCAGGACATCTTCTATGTGGCATATTAACCAAGGGGTCACCTTGCCATGGTCCTGTTTCCAAACTGAGGCTCTGAGCACATCCCCACACAGACAGGGACGCTGCTGGAGGTTTAAACCAAGCCACATCTCCACAGGTCACAGGTTAATTCACTGCACACCACCAATAGATGCCTCACTGCAAAGACAGCATTGGTGCTCTGGGGTTAATGCAAATGTCATGCCACTAATAATGTTATTTTATTATTGTGCATTCAACGGTGTGAAAGTACTCACACTGCCTCCTCCTGCGACATGTTTGATATTATCCTTTGATCCACACCTGGATTGGACATGGCTAAAGTCCAGCTTCTTATTAACCACCTGCACCTTTGATAGCCAGAAAAACAATATGAGTTTCATCTACCATCATCCGCACAGGAAAAAAACCACAACAGATGCATCTGTTCAAAATGGCATTTGCTGCCCAGGAAGAAGGGAAGTAGGAACAGCATGTTCTTTAGAGTGACTCGTAATTTCTTGATCTAAATATGAAGCCTGAAATTTCAGGTCAGAAGAGATAAACCTCTAGCAGGGAGGCCTAAAATTAACATTTCTAAACAACAACAGACAAACAAACAAAAATTACACCACCATACAGGTTGCTTCATTCCTAATGGGACGCCAACTGTTAGTACCATGTTTATCCCATCACAAAAGTGAGTGTATACAAACAATGTCAAGGGGTGCTTGAATATGGTAATTATGTGTTACCAGATGTAGCCAAACCGTTGGTAGGTATGTGCAGAAAGATGCCTTCCACAAACAAAACGCTTGATACCCCAGGAGTCCTTGTGCAATGTGATAATTGCCAGAAAGCTTCTATGAATGTTTTTAGACTCTGCACTGTCAAAGGGACTGTATTTGATTTACCCATATTTGGGAAGCAAGGAAAGGGCATTTTAAATGCTACCTGCAAATAAAAGGCATGTTGCTAGGAATCTTTACTGAAAATTTTAACCGATGGGAAAAGGCGGTAAGATTCCAGAGCTGTGGCTCGTTATATTGCGTGAAGAGTATTTCCTTGTTATTCATCAGAACATCTGAAACAGTATTTGTTGTACAATCTGAGGTGCTGCTCCTTGTTTTTCAATTACTTTTTAAATGACGGGTTAGTTTGGAACATGAACACTTCTTATCAACACACTTCTAAGAGGCCTTGAAATGTTGTTCTTAGGTAACTTTAAAATGTAACTAGGCAATATTCATTACATCAATAAAATACAGTGGTACCTCAATTTACGAATTTAATCCGTTCCGAATGCATGCTCTTAAGTCGAACTACTCTTAAGTCAGGATACCTATCTAAAAAAATTGGGGGGGAGTTTAAAAAATGAAAAAAATGTGAAAAAATACTTGTAAGTTGAGCAGACCATATCTAAAATTTGGAAGGCGGCAGTTAAAATGCCAACAGTTTTCCACTCTTATCTCGAATTGCTCTTAAGTCGAGCTGCTCTTAAGTCAGGGTACCTCCTACATTACTTCTGTAATGTAACTTTGTTATACTCATGCTCATTTACCCAAATAACTTGACAGATACTTAGCAATTTGTAACCTGCTATCCAGCAGATATAACACTTTCTGTGTGTCTGCATCCTGCCATGTTACACCCATGCTAGTGAGAAATGAAAGGTCACTATTTGCATCCACCACCAGCAACGGGAGGGTGACTGCATCTGACAGCAATCTCTTGCAAAAAAAAAAAAAAATCCCCTGGAGTATAATGAGAAGTCTCAGGTGAAGGAGGACAGGTTAGGACATGTTACCGGTACTTACCTGTAACTGTAGTTCTCCAAGTGGTTTTCCCTGAAATCATGCATGTGGGTGTTCCTGCCCTTGCATAATACTCATCAAAATACTCTAGAGCAGGCATGTCCAAACTTCGGCCCTCCTGATGTTTTGGACCACAACTCCCAGAATTCTAAGCTTAGGTTGCAAATGGCAAAGGACTGTGGGAGTTGCTGTCCAAAACATCTGGAGGGCCGAAGTTTGGACATGCCTGTTCTAGAGCTTAAAGAGTGAGCTGGTAGAATCTCTGCACTTAGTGATTATCTCTCGTTTCCCCTGTCTGCTGCTGTACAAGAAACAAAGTAGTAGCTTGACAAAGGAGGATGGGTGGGTTGTGTGAATTTGCAGATGACCATTCCAAGAACTACAGGTGTGCGAACTCTCCTTCTTCGTGGACTCTGTGCATCACACATATGTGTGGGGATTTAACTTCTATGCTTTGTCAGCCTAGCACTGTTACACCTCAGACAATCTTATGTCTATACATCACCACAATATCAGGCTCTGATTGGGTAATAGGCTGGCAAATAGGAGCTGAGGACAGATCATTTTAAAGATGGTGACAAAGCAAGCGTGGGGGGATGCATGCCTAGAGAATGAGATAATGCTATGCTACTGAGTATGACCAAAGAATACAAGCTGTATAATCATTGGATGATTCTGTACTGACGTGTCTATGCTTGGTGAGAGGTAATAAAACAGCCTGGCGAGGGGGAGGAGGCAGAGAAGCTACAGAGTGGACGCTGCCTTTGCATCCGAGTACGGCACCAAAAGAATCCCTGTGTTTGTGAGGCCTCTGCATTCCTTTCGCCATTAACTCCTTCAGCAGGTCTGGAGGATTAACATATCAAAGTCTTTCAGGTGAAGGAATCCCCACACATATGGGTGACTGACAAGCTCATTTACCAGCTGCTGGGAAGTCACATGAACAGAGATGAAATTACTGATCTTCCAAATGCAGGGTCAAGTTTCACAATATTTTATGAGCCCTGAGGGTTGAGATCACATTGTAGCTTTGCCAATGTTGTTTAGATGGGACCCCTTTAAGAAAAGCTGCTGAGGCAGAACCAGCTCTCATCAAGCGTTCCTTTGGAGATTAGAACTGGGCAGAGGTTGGCCTTTGAACTTCAAACTGAAGAAATGTTCATATTCTTAGCATTAAGTAGGAATAAGAATGACAATTTTCAGAAGGCGAGGAAAGGTTGACATCGCTCACTTGGGTGGTAGCCAGTATAGACAGAAAAGTCTTCTGATGACTCACTGTCTGGGTTAGGGGTAACAGAATGGGAATCCTTGCTGACTTAAATGTTTTTTTCCCCATGGAATGCTTTGAGACCCTGAAATACTTCCTAGATAAAGAAAAAGCAATGGCAAGTAGACCTTTCTCTCCCGTTTTTGTTGTTGATTTGGATGAGTGCTTGGCTTGGATGTAGAGTGGTCTTGAGTAGCATCTCATTGGCCATAGCTTTTTTGCTGGGCCATGATTGCAAGTGTTCTTGACTGACACCATGCTAGAAGAGATGGATCAAGACCACGGGGGTCTTTTTTGTTTACTTTAATTTTTTTCCTATTCTGATGCCAACACCGATGACTGACCATGAGGACAAAGCTCCAGATATTGCTACAGCTACTACCACCACCCATTCTATTGCCCTGCCTGCACCTATCAGTAGCCCATGAGATGGCAGAGGAAAATGGGAACAGCAGCAAATTACTGGTTCCGTAAGTATCACTGCGGGTGTGTAGCAGAGCCAAAAGTCAGGAAATGCTGCCTTTGTTAGCCTGGGCAGGAAAGGAAGAGAAAACCAGAGACTGCAGTCAGCCAGATAAGGAAAAGTAACACCACCTTCACAACTTGTTACAGGCCCCAGATTCTTTAAAATTACATATTTCAGGAGCTTAGTAGAATGCCAGACAAGAAAGAACATTCATGTGTGGTTTGAGGCCACAGTAATAGAGGTGTCAGAGAGGCTTTTATTTTCTATTATCCACCATAGGCATGGGGAGATTAAGATCCTCTGTGTGTGTGTGTTGTGTCGTTACAGTGACCGACTCTTCGTGACCCCATGATATATGGAGTTTTCTTGGCAGGAGTACTGGAGTGGCTTGCCAGTTCCTACTCCAGGCGCCTACAGCACCTGGTATTCCCTGGTGGTCTCCCATCCAAGTACTAACCAGGGCCGACCCTGGTTAGCTTCCGAAATCAAGCGAGATCGGATGTGCTTAGGGCATCTAGGCAGCTCAGGTAAGATGCTGTGACTAGGCATCAAAAGCTGTTCACCAGCATTCCCTTAAATATGGAGACAATCCTATGTATGAGTGAGGCAGGTAAACTACACCTAAATACAGCATTGTTTTTTTCATTTGCATTAAAATGCTTTTTAAACTGCTGGAGCTATTATATTATGCAACCGTATAAAATGCTTAAAAGCAAAGAAAAAATACATTTAAAACAGAAAAGACTGACATAGAGGAAAAAACAACATTGACTGGAATAATTCCAAAGGCATGTTTTAAACAATTTTTAGAACTGTTTTTTTTTTTACAGTTTGCTTGAAAATACATTAATTCAAGCACTACTGTGTGGTTATTTTAAGAATCAATGAGCCAAAGTTTAACTGTTTCCAAAAAATACACAGCTAGAATGAAATATATTGAAAAATAATAATAAAAGTGTGTCAAGGTATAAATGCACAAGAATATGTTCACCAATCCAGTACATCACTGTACCCATAAAGACCCCATCTGTCAAAAAATACGGAAATGTAATGTTAGTACGATCTACACCTGACAACTCAACTATTGTTCCATTGTTTCCAAAACACCTGGATTATCTGTGGTCTGGGAAAAGTAAGAACAGAGGAGGACAATTTGATGGTGTCATGTACTGTAGATGTCCCGTAAAAGCCAAGTAAATAACATATAGGGGAATCCCACACTCAGCATACACTATCACAATTTCACAGCCCAAGTACCATTGGACTGCACTGCTTTACAACCCCGGAGGTAAACCCACTGAACTCAGAATTATTACTTCTGTGCAGGTATGTCTAGGATTGCACTGTTAATCAGTATTGCTCTTTGGGAGTGGAATTTATATATGACTCTTCCTCCAGCCTTATGAAATGAATGGAGATGCACCAGGGCACATCCGATCCTACACACTGAAAGGCACCCTTGATTTTAAAAAACAAAACACTAAAAACATCCAAATAAGAATTTTAGAAGGGGCAGCCTTGGCCCAACAACCCAGTACAAAGAAGGACAACATAAGAATCTCTCTTAGCATCTTAGAATGAAGACCAGCGTATTTTTCATTTCACTTACAACAAGCAATATTACTCATTTTAAAGGATTTATATTCCAAGTGTATTTTATACATCAAGTTATGTTCACAGAGAACAAGAAGAATATGTTATTATCAGAGGGGAGATCAGAGCATTTTCCCAAAGAAAAGGTTTCTCTACAAATAACAGTTCCCCAGTGGAAATTATTTCTAGACTGAAGCACACTTTTGAAGGAGACCCATGGTGGTCTATGGACAAGGGAAGAAGAAGAGAATCTGGAGCTGAAGATGGGGATACATTCTAAGACTTGCACTGGCAGATACAAAATAAGAGGGAGTGGGCTCTAAGAACCGTTGGCCATGGACGGCCATTTTGTTTTACCTCCCCCTGTTTCTGCCAGGAAAAGAAATGGCGGCCAACTGGCATGACTTCCTTCCTCCTCTGGTCGGAGCCTCCTCCCTCTGTCTTGGCCATGGTTTTTGTCAGCACCTACCAACGGAAGCAATGGGAGCGGTGCTTTCTGAAGGCTGAAGGAGGAGACATTCCACAGGGTACCTTATGCACTGACAATTGGGAGGTGGGGTGGGGTGGGGGGTCGTGAACATCCTATTACTCCTGGGATATCGTCCCATGGATCCTAGCTCTGTGTCCTTAATGTTCTTGTTAAAGTGGCACCCCTTTCCTGTTCAGCATGTGAATTATCTGGATCAGCACTGCCACTCACCCTTGGGTGAGTATTTATTTGTGTTCAGATTGTAGACCAACATCATTACTTTCTTTTTGAAACATTCCAGTGGAAGCAGGTCTTAAAATACCTCAAGAACTTTTAATATAAGGGCAAAACACTGAAACATGCAAAATAAACTATTAATACATTTGTACCGAGATCTCCTGCTAGAGATAGAGGATACGTAGCCCTCCAGATGTGATGGACTGGATTCTCATAATAATCCCTCACCACTTATTATACTGGCTAGCAATGATGGCACCTTACTATCCAGCAAGATCAAGGCGGCCAAATATTCACCATCCTTCTGCTAGAGAAAATATGATCTCAACCAACATCTCTTGCTGAGACTACTTGGCGATTCAGGACGCAGCATTAGCTTCTGAAACAGATTCCAAGTGAAGAAGGGTGGGTCCTATATTTAGGTTAAAATTGAGCACGGAAATAGATTCTGATGTCAGGCTAGCAGTATAAATAACCTGCATACATAAGTATAACTGATGTAAGATCTGCTGCTTCTTGTGCGGGTTGGCTGGAATGCATCTCTAAACATGTACAGAGTGTTTTTGTTCCCAACACTGAATCAGCAATTTCACGGCATGTCTTTCAAAACAAATATAACCGCTGCCTGTCTGAATACTTCACAGTACTTCACCAGCTTGTACTTCTGCTTAGACTCCACGTGTTTTCTAACTTGCAGAGAATTCCTATTAGGGAATAAATAAATCCTTGCTCATCTCAGTCTTTCAGACAAGGAACTGCACTTTCCCCCCTTCTCAACTTGAAAGTGAGGCAAACATTTTCTTGTCTTACTGACTTGGTTATTTTTTCTGTGTTACTTTTGTAACTTGCACAAACTGTGTAAAACTACAGTAACAGCTGCCTCATTGCATGGGCTTCAGAAACGAGAAGCATACCCAGTTCTTTGTGTTCTGTGCCATCATGTCAGAACCGACTTATAATGGCACTAACAGAGCTTTCTAGGTAAGTGAGATATTAAAGGAGTGATTCCACCAGTTTCACTTCCCCAAGATTTTTCATGGCTGAGTGGGAATTTGAGCACCATTTCCCAGAGTCCAAGTCCATCACTCTATCAGAATCATTCAGTTCTCTAGGTCTTTTAAAATCATGAGCAAGTCTCTCTTGTGCTTGTTCTATGTGTTTGTGTGTACATGTGTGCACACTTTGCTTCTTAAAAGAACGCTAGTTCCACGACAAACATCCACACAGATAAAACCTGGACGGCAAGAGAAACACTCCTGATCTCATTCTTGAACTGAAGAGGAGAAATCCAGTGGAAATTCCTCATGCAGGTCTCTCGCCATGTTAATTAAGCCTTAATGAATGTGAACAAGTAATTTCGTAAATATTCTACACTCACTTATGCCGACCAATTCCAACATTTTAAATGTTTATACAGTACAGTGGACCCTTGTATAACAAACAGTTTGTATAACAAAAAATCTGTACAACATAAAAAATTCTGGAGGTTAAATTTGCTTAACAGAATCGTCCATGGGGTGAATATGTACTACATAAAAATGGTCACAATTAGGGATTACTCCATTTCCAATGCATTCCGATGGGGAATTTGTATAAAGGAAAATTTGCTTAACATAAGTTCATTTGGAACAAATGCATCCCTTTATACAAGGTACCACTGTATATGTAAATTATATTTTAAGCAACACTGCATTGTTTATTGGTATTTTATTATTTTAATTTTCTGTCCTGTTGAATTGATGTTTGAATTACGCTGTTGGGTTTCTTTGTTGTAAACTGTCTAGAATGGCCCCATAAAAATGGCACAAACAAATAGTGCTGGTGTACATACAGAGAAGATTCTCCAACTGCCTTAAGGGGACTTGGTGAGAGACACATGACAAATGCTTCAAACAGAGATCAAATAATGCATCACGCATGGCCAGAGCATCTTCTATACAAGTAATGGACATCAAGGGACCTCTGGGCTGCGTTCAGATCCCCTGGTGCATTTTGTGGACAATAAGGCCTTCTTGAGGCAGAGGGGCAAGTTTAAGAATTAGAAATAGATACAGTATATCTGAAAGGTCAATATCCACTCCTAGAGACTTCTAGAAGCAGCAGTTTAAATGAAAAAAATGAACTGCCATCTATATACCTGTATTCCTGTTTACCTTTAAAAAAACATGGCTGAAAATTGTGATTTCTGGGCCCGATCGAGCTCAGAAGGATGAACACTGTCAAAAGCCCTTTCTCTTCAGGCAAGCTTTCCCTGAATGATGGACTACCATGTGTATTTATATGAATCTAAGGGTTCACATGGACTTTATGTTTATGACTACTTATAACCATGTTGGTTTAATGTAATGTTTGTCTATTAATCCTATAAGATGTCCCTCAATTCCTTGTTCTCAAATACTTGAACATGTCTTAATTGTACTGGGCTGTATATTATCCCTCATTACTGTAAGCCACCATGGGTCTTTTTCCAAGGAAAAGGTGGGGTAAAAATACTCTAAAATAAATAAATAAATAAAATACAAACATCTCCCCTGAGCTTCCTGAGATCACTCCTCCTCATTCAGCACAGAAGTAGTGGTCTAGCACGGCCAGAAAAAAGAAAAGATTGCCATCAAGTGGCACCCTTGGCACAGCTAAGAACGTCCAGCTACAGGAGCTCATCCTTCCTTCTTCTGGGGGCCAAAGCACATGCTTAGAGCTGGCATGTCCAAACGTTGGCCCTCCAGATGTTTTGGACCACAACCCCCACAGTCCTTTGTCATTGACAGTCTAAGCTTAGAATTCTGGGAGTTGTGGTCCAAAACGTTAGGAGGTCCAAAGTTTGGACACGCCTGGCTTAGAGAAATCAGTTCCCAGAAGCACTACCCCAAGTGGTAAAAAAGGATTTAATATATTCTGAGACATAGCTAAAACCAGAACTTTCCTTTGCATGTCTCATTCTGGACTCATGCATAACAAAGCAGATCGCCGATAGAGGCTGTAAGAGCTGGAAAGACACATTTCACCAAACATGTTTTTTAGCTCCCAGTCACGTGTTGTTGTCTTTTAAATGTAGCAATCTGTAATGCATTCTACTCATTTTCTTTTCAGGGCTAGGTTAGAAAACCAATCAGCAGATCCTTGTGCACATTCACAGACTACTTGAGTGGGTTCACTGAGATTACTCATACAATGAAAAATCTTGGGTGGGAGCTGGGAATTCAGAAGACAGACCACTGAAGGGCTGGCACAGATTAAAAGGAGAGAGTATTCCACCTAAATCCAAGCATCTTGTGATTCTATGCTTACAGGCAAATTATGGTGAACGTGATTTACCTTTCCGCCCCCTGGCTGATGCTTCAAGTTCTCAGTGGAACCAATCTTGGACTTGATATTCTTCAGGTCTGGCATAGGAGCAGGAGCTGTCTGCAAGCGGCTCTTGGCAGAAGAAGGTGATTTTGGTGGAGTGCGAACCACTGCTACCTTTTTGGGCTCCCTGTTGGGTGGAGTTGGCAAGGAGGGTGTGCGGGAACGACTGCCAGGGGTTCCTGGAGAGCCAGGGCTGCTGTAGCCACTCCTATCTCCAGACTTCACTGGTTCACCTACAATTTGAGATCAGAGCAATAGAGATAAAGGCACATTTTATCAGGCGATTCAAAAGAACCCACTTTTCAATGCAGATGAAGAAATCAATATACATCAGGGAAGAGGGGCATCAGAGTGTAAGAGGACCTGACAGCTATATGTAGAGACGATAGACTGCCTTTAGTGGATCTGTAGCTTGTTAAATAGGGAGATGAATATTCCAGTATCACCTTAATTTCACTCTCAGTGGCCCAAGCCTCACATATCTTCCTGAAGTCCAAGAAGCTAATATGACGTAACAGTGGGAAGCAGCATCTGTATAATGGCAGTCAGCACTGCAGAACAAAGTTGCAGAAGATGGACATGTGTAATTTAGATATGTTGGTATGCTTATGCTTTATTTGCAGTGCTCATATTCTGTTTTGTATTTTGAAACTGTCGAAGTAGTACAATTGGTACCAAATAATGGCACTAATATAAAGTTTAGAGTGTCATATCTTCACCAATTTCCTAATTAAAATATTGTTGGACTAAGACAATATGTATATTAGATTTGGGCTAGCATATTCCAGTTTCCAGCAAGTGTACATTAGTTCTGTTCAGTTCTGTGAAACCAAAATATGCTAAATAATTCTGGTCTTCCTTTACAATTACATAATGGGATAACTGGGCACAGAGCATTGTAGTAGAATCTGACTTCATCTCCCCATTTAACAAGCTGCAGATCTACTAAAGGCAATCTACCCTCACTACATATAAGTGTCAGGTCCTCCAGATGTTACTCAGTTGCATTTCACATCATTCCTAGAGAGCAGAGGCATTGCTGGGAGTTCAATACAATGACAACATTGCCATCTGTTTCCTACCCTGATGCTGACCTTAAGTCAGGGGTGAGCAACTTTACAAGGTCGTGGACAATGTTCCAGTTCCAGGATCTTACCAGGATCATCATCATCATCATCATCATCATCATCATCATCATCATCATCATCATCATCATCATCATCTCAGAACTAGGAGCAATATAATCACAATTTTGCACGCTGAAACGAACTACCATATTTTTCACACCGTAAGACACACCGGACCATAGGATCCACATAGTTTTTAGAGGTATGTATGTGTTTTAAAAATGTTCATACATAACATACTGTGGCCCTGGTACACCCCCAGCCCCAGTTTACTTCCCAGTCATGCTGCTCTTGGGAGGCCTGGAGCAGCATGGCTGGAGAGTAAAATGCGAAGACAAGCTGCCCCTCCCCCCACCTGCCTGGGTCTCCATGCTGGGAAGCTTCTGGCCTTGCAGAGGCTTCTGGACCTGGTGCAGGTCCCAGCCCCAGCTTGCATGATTGATTTGTACCACAGAATAGAAGCCAGAGAGTAATGAGCCCAATTGTAGACCATAGAGATAAGAAACGGGCTAGAGAGCAACCACCCACCATGATGACCATAGAGCTGCAGCTAGAGAGTAACTACCCACCATGAGGACAATAGAGATGCAGCGCTATGGTCATCATGGTGGGTGGTTACTCTCTAGCCCGTTTCTTATCTCTATGGCAGGGATGTTCAAACTTTGGCCCTCCTGATGTTTTGGAACACAACTCCCAGAATCCTAAGCCTGTATTGCCAATGACAAAGGACTGTGGGAGTTGTGGTCCAAAACACCTGGAGGGCTGAAGTTTGGACATCATTGCTCTATGGCAGGCATGTCCAAACTTCGGCCCTCCAGATGTTTTGGGCCACAACTCCCACAGTCCTCTGCCATTGGAAATACAGGCTTGGAATTCTGGGAGTTGTAGTCCAAAACATCAGGAGGGCCAAAGTTTGGACGTGCCTGCTCTATGGTCTCCAATCGGGCTGATTACTCTCCTGCTTCTATTCTATGGAACAAATTAATCACGTATGGGTCCAGAGGCCTCCACAGTAGGTGTTCTGGAGGCTCCCAGCAGGGGTGCATTTACCCCATAAGATGCACACACATTTCTCCTTACTGTTGTGGGGGAGTGCATCTTATGGTGCAAAAAATACAGTAACTTGGTGGCACATGATGCTGTTGATGATTAAAATAAAGTATGGACTTCAAGGGTCTCCTATCGGGCACAATTTGCCAACCTCTCCTTCAAGTGTCAAATAATGCAGAATTTCAAATATCTATGAAATTAATGAGGCACACAGATGTGTGTCTGTGAATGGATGGGGTGCGCTGAATGCGTACAGCAAATGCTTTACTGTGCATTTATGACAGTCCCACAGTTCCCAAATGCACTCTGTAGGGAGCTAGGGCCAGCAGTGCAGTGGTCAATCAGCCTGATTCATCATTGTTTTTCTTCAGTAAAAATGTTGGCTCTTAATTTATTTATTTATTTATTTATTTATTTGTTTGTTTGTTTGTTTGTTTGTTTTATTTTTATACCGCCCATCTTCCCAAATGGAACTCTGTGCGGTTTACAGTTAAAAAGCATTACAATACAAAAAAAGGGAAAACCCTAGCAAGATGGACGAGACGGAGACCTCCTCCTCCTCCGCTTCATGGGGAATGTATAGTTTGAACAATATGCTGGTCATATGGTTGTATTCTTCCAAATTTATTTATTTATTTATTTATTTATTTATTTATTTATTTATTTATTTAATAGATCACTTGTTATTTTATCCACTTACTTGAGAAAAAATTGATGCTATAATTTCTTTTTTTTTCCTTTATGTTTTTACCTGTATTTCCAACAGGAAAGTGAAATGGAAATAATAATGTCACCCATGAGTTCTTATGCCAGTGCCAGACCACTGATTTGGAATACTTTAGAAAATGAAGAACAATATATAGAAAACATTTTTCACCTCTCTCAGATTTTGCTGCTGTGTTAGGGGGCCTTCTTTGCTCCTTCTTTGCAGCTGAAAGAACAAATAATATTTTTCCTTAGGCAACTCATCAATTTCACATGGTAGAAGTTACAATGCTAACATCAACACATGCCTTCACAATAATCTCAAGTTTTTTCAAAATTTATCTCCATATGCACTGTTCCTATTGCATCTACTATCAAGGAAATGCACCTGGGAAGGACTTCTAACCTCAGATGCTACTATCTATCTATCTATCTATCTATCTATCTATCTATCTATCTATCTA
>JAHTLZ010000111.1:5650233-5692721 GCA_023846285.1 Phrynocephalus versicolor | reverse complement strand
CTATCTATCTATCTATCTATCTATCTATCTATCTATCTATCTATCTATCTACAGTATAAGCAGAATATATCTGAAATACAGTACAAACACACACACACACACACACACAATACTCCCATTTATTGTGGGAGTTAGATGCTTGATCCACCTGTGATGAAGGAAACTTCACGAAATGCACACGGCTCAGCGAACTGACACTGGGCTGCTCCTGAGGGCTGCTTTTCCAAAGAGGTTTTTCACCCCCTCCTGACACCTCAGCAAACCTTGCTGCCAGGAGATCAAAGTCTGTTTGCTGTGGTTTCATGAGGGGGTTAAAAACCTCTCTTTGGGAATGCAGCCAGCAGGAGCAGCCCAAAGTCGGTTTGCTGAGATGTTAGGGGCTGGTTAAAAACCTCTCTTACCTTGCTGCTAGGAGTTCAAGGTCTGTTTGCTGAGGTGCCAGGAGGGGGTTAAAAACCTCTATTTGGAAGCCTGCTTCACTCAAGAACAAAACCACGATATCCTGAGACTGTAATATATGAATCGCGTTGTGGCAGGGACTACTCTCTCTTTCTTTCTCTCTCTGTTTATGTGTGTGTGTGTGTGTGTGTACATATACGCACTTGTGAAAGTAGCACTGAAATTATCTGGGAGAGGATCAACAAAGCACAAATCCCTCCCCTTACCTAGGCTGGGTGGAGTCTTGGGAACACTGGGAGTTTTGGCAGGGATCCGTGAAGCATTGGCTGGGCTCTTCTGGTTCTGTGCCACAGGGGTTCGTGGAGCTGCTATCTTTGATGCACTTTTCATATCTGGGCCCTGATAACAGAATTGAGAAACAGCAATATCTGTTGCACTGCTCATAGTATAGATAAAATTGATTGCACATTCACCATCTAAGCTTCAAAAACTTAACAAAAATTAACTCAAAACTCTCCAGCAAGGGTGTTGAACAAGTCTGTAACAATAACATGCAGGACTCTATAAGAAGTGTATGTTTTTAACACAGACTGATTCCATGTCTTAGATGAATACTTTAGTAAGGGTGTGTGTGAAACAGTGTTTTTCTCATTTGTAAGTTTGTTTTTCCCATAATGTGCCCCTGGGGTGTAAACTTGTAACTTTTTAAGTGCAAAGTCAACCTCCATCTATCTAATCATCTCATTTTAGGCCCAGTCCATTCTGTACCCAAGTAATTACATTATACCAGTGAACAGCCCTAACAAGAGAGAAATGTCACTCATTGATTCTGCTTTGACCATAACATAAGTACATTCAGGGCTGGTGTTAGGTTTTTTTGCGCCCTAGGCAAGGGGTGGCAGGGGGGGTGGGCGGCGGGTGGGCGGGCAGGGCAGGGGGCGGCAGGGGGGCGGTGGGTGGGCAGGGTGGTGGCGGGTGGGTGGCGGGGTGGGCGGGGTGGTGGCAGGGTGGGCTGGGCGGCGGGGGCGGCGGATGGCGGCAGACGGCGACGGGAACAGAGGGCAGGCGGCGATGGGTACGTGGGTGGGCAGCGATGGGCGCAGCGGGGGTGGGCGGGCGGTGATGGGCACGGCGGGCGGACGGCGACGTACAGCAATGGGCGGACGGCGATGGGCAGCTGGAGGGCGGTGGGCGGCGGACGGCAGTGGCCAGTGGCAGGGGGCAGGGGGGCAGCAGGCTGGCCAGCGCCCTCTCTCCATTTTGGCGCCCTAGGCAACTGCCTAGTTCGCCTTAATGGAAGCGCCGCTCCTGAGTACGTTACAGTGGTACCTTGTATAAAGGAATTAATTTGTTCCAAATGAAATTATGTGAAGCAAATTTTCCTTTATGCAAATTCCCATAGGAATGCATTGAAAACAGAGTAATCCCTAATTGCGATCATTTTTATGTTGTACAGATTCGCCCTGTAGGCAATTCTGTTAAGCAAATTTCCCCTATCTCCAGAATTTTTTATGCTGTACAGATTTTATGTTATACAAACCGTTTGTTATACGAAGGTCCACTGTATATATGTTATACATAGCCTAGTTGGGTACTTAAGGCAAATATTTGGCAAATGAACAGACTGCAAAGAAAATTGTTTTCAATTGAGGATGATGCATTTTTAAGTTCTGGTAACTGATTCTAATGGGTATAGATTTCTTTTATACATCAATGTCTTCAAGCTTGTTTCAAGTTCATCATCTTGTAATATTAATATGCCCTTCACTACATATGCACTATTATAATTTTTACATAGCTGCATTTTCTCCTGCCCCAATTTTTCAAGCTTGGATTCACTAAATGGGGAGGAAAGTGAAATAGAAATAAAATAAAATAAAATAAATAATATAGACTGACTTTTTAAAGCCTATGTGAATAATATGAAGGCAACATCTGAAAAACAAATAGGATGAAAAAGCATTTAAGCGGAGTAGAAAAGATCGGCTAAAGAATGTTTATATTGACTCCTCTAATTTCCTCTCTATATCGCAAAGTTATGTAAAAAACCTTAAAACTCTCTCAATACACACATTACTGCATTAAGTGGCAGCTTCTCTGGCTTCATTCAAAATTAATTAGAGTTAAATGAGCATAATAAAGGGGAGATAATTTATTTATGCATTCCTCCACACAACTTCAAAGAACCACTTTTCAGTCCTAGCTTGGTCCCTTGAACTGTCTGAGAAACTGAAGTAAGGTGGAGTGGTGGCAACTAGCCATAACCATGAAAAGTATATCTACATCTTTGCTCTGGGGAAAGAGCAAGGAAGATACAAATCAGTCATAAATGCGCATACCAGCCCAATAAAAAGCAGGTAATCATATATCAGAGATTCTGTATCTCCTCTTAAGAACATAAGGACAGCCTTGCTGGAACAGACCACAGCCCATCCAGTCCAGCATTCTGTCTCACACAGTGGCTCACCATTTGCTTCAAGGTATTCCTAAGCAGATGTCTTCAACTGCTTACAATTCCCTGCAAATGGCATTGAGCGATATCCTGCTTATCTCTCCAACCCAGAGGTTTTCATTAGGCATCCATAATGATAGCCATTGATAACCTTTGTTCTCCATGAACTTGTCCAATCCTTTCTTAAAGCTGTAAAGGCGGACAGCTGTCACCACTTCTTCTGACAGGGAGTTCCAGAGACCAGTGATCCTCTGGGTGAAAAAGGATTTTCTCTTATTTGTTTGAGATCTAGCATCCAAAAGTTTCATGGAGTGCCCCATAGTTCTAGTGTTGTGCAATAGGGAAAACAGTTTTTCCTTATCTCCTTTGTCCACACCGTGTATGATTTTATAAACTTCAATCAGGTCACCTCTTAGGCACTGTCATTCAAGAGTGAAGAGGCCCAGCCTTTGCAGCCTCAGATGGCAAGGAAGGTGTCCCAGTCCCCTAATCATTCTGGTTCAGAACATAACATAAGAAGAGCCTTGCTGGATCAGGCCAAAGGCCCATCTAGTCCAGCTTCCTGTATCACACAGTGGCCCCACCAGATGCATCTGGGAGTGCACAAGACTAGATATCTGTCTCCTGATACCACTCCCTTGCATCTGGTCCTTGAAGTACCCCGGTTATAACACTGGAGATTACACATATCCATTATGGTTTGTAGCCTGTGATGAACTTTTCCTCCAGGAATCTGTCCAATCTCCTTTTGAAGGCATCCAGGCCAGATGCCATCACCACATCCTGTGGTAGGGAGTTCCACAGACTAACAATGGTCTGGGTGAAAAATATTTTCTTTTGTCTGTTCTTACTCTCCCAGCCCTCAATCTGACAGTGTGCCCTCCTCTGCACTTTTCCCTTTTCCATAATATCCTTCTGAAGGTATGGTGACCAGAACTGTACACAATACTCCACATGGGAGCCTCACCATATATTTATTTATCTTCCAGCTTTTTTTAAACCATTTCCTTACCTTGCATTGTTTTTCTTTCTTTCCCGTAGTGGTTGGCCGGAATGCAATAGAGGAAATGCACTTAGGGGCTGAAGCAGGTATTGAGGAGTCAGCAGGACTGGAGGGTTTTTTCAAAGGAATAGAACTAACAGAGGAGTTTCGCTTAGGGGTAACAGAAGATCTGTCTTTCAGGATTTTGACTGAGGAAGGTATGAATGTCTTTAAAACATGCAAAAAAGTATAATTAAACCAAAGACAAGTATGAGAAAAATAATAAAAATATTCAAAATAAAATTAAAGAAAGTAGTGTTTAAAGAAAAGTGATTTTGACGAATGACCTTAAATTCTAAGAAAAGTAAGAATGACTGATGGATGGATGATAATATTCTAAGAGGAAATTACAATCTAAATGGAACAAACCCTGTTTCTTCCTGTATGCAAGAAAAATGTGTCAAAGACAACCCATTTAGAAAGAGTTTGTACATAGTACTCATGAAGGAATGGTATCTTAAGTATACAGGCACCCTATTTGTCTTCCAGAATTCTGACTCAGATTGGACACTGGGCTTTGGGAGAGTGGAAGACGAGAAGACCATGTAATAGTTCAAGGGTAACATTTCATAGACAGGCATTTTGGATAAATTAACCATACTTAAACTCCTATCGTAGCAAAGAACCTACTTCCCAAAGGATCAACAAAATCTTTCGAGACAGAGCCAAGAATGTGGTGTGCAAAGAAAGAGTGTTTATTTATGTAGGTGACTGCTTACCTTCAGTTTGGGCTCTTCATTCCCAATCTCGTTCTTGTCTTTGTTGTCCATACGAGCTGAGAAAGAAAGAAAGAAAGAAAGAAAGAACACAATTGTGTATATTTCTAAGATAGAAAAGGATAGTATGGGAATAAAAAAATCACAAAATAGCAAACAACTTAAGAGTCCTTCCAGACAGACAGTCTGAGTACTACCAACCAAAAGGCGCTGTGTACCTAACTATTCTTTATCTCCTTCGTTTCCAGATTTTTGGTGGTAAGAAAACAAACAACAGACATGGTGGGGCAACACAAGATGTCTGAACCATTAACACCGAAGAATAAAACCTTCGTCTGGAAGCAGTCTTAGGTTGTAAGTAGAGCATGCAGTCTTCCTTTAAGCTTGTGTAGACCAGTAATAGGAAAAGGCTACAATTTACAGAACTGTGTTTCTGCGTTATAAAATGGCTCTCACTCTCTTTCAAGCTGATTTTTAATGCAAAAAGTAAGGAACTTGTTCTTCAGAGAAGCAGCAGAAAGCGGGGGAGGGTAAGCTCGCCAGCTGTATTGGGAAAACAAAATACGATGTGTTCCCATCCAATGGGTACAATTTCTGGCAGATCCCTCAGATATTTTGTATGGAGCTCTCTCTGTTTGTTGTGTGATGTCAGAAACTGGCAAGACTACTCTGGACTATAACTACAGAAAACAAATTACTTTAACAACCTCTCATTAGCAGTATGAAAACCTTGGTTCTAAGCTTGTCTGAATTTAATTCCCTATAAAAGGAACAATGCAACTGGTCATTTTCTGATCTTAGACTTGCTGATTTGTAAGGGCAGACTTTTTAATATACCATGAAACACAAATCTAGGACAAAAATCATGTGAAAATGCTTCAAAAGGATGCACACATCCTTTCAGAATATTTTGTCACTTTGGTCCAATTCAGACATTAAAACAAATCAGTTTTACTCACTTCTATTTTTTGTAACTGCTATTCATCTTTGTGTTTGAATCAACAAACTGCACTTGGGTGCTTCTCAAGGAAGTCAGTGTCAACTCATGAAGTGTGTATGTTTCAAACCAGTTACAGTCAAGAGATCACCACAGGCTGCCGGGTTCAATGAAAGTTGCAAGTAATAAAAAAAACTTTCCTGAAAGATGAGAGGGCAAGCCAAAGCTTGTTTCCAAATGCCTTGTCTTCATGGACTGTCAACATGATTCAACAAGGGCTCACTTATATAAAAAGATTCCATGGTGTTCAAATCAAATGCTGTTTTCAAACAATTCACAAATCAGCATGTTTCTCTAGATATCTATAAACTCCACCTACCATAGAAACCATGACACGAGCTCAGTTATTATATAAGGATAATATGTTAGTGAGCTAAATCTGAAAAATCTTACGGGATGTTAGATGCAAAAAGAAATTATCAATAATAATATACACTACAAAGAAATTTTATTGTTGTTAGGAAATATATGCACCGTGATGGCCTACACAAGGAACTCAAAGCTTTGCGATCTTACACGATTAATGCAAAATTATTTTATACTATCTTTATAATTATTTCATTATCTGAATTCCCATACTTATTGTTTGAATTTAAGCCCCAGTACTGTCCCCCAATCCAAATTCAAAATTCTAGAATAATAAGGCAATACAGTGGTACCTCGATTTACAAATTTAATCCGTTCCGAATGCATGCTCTTAAGTTGAACTACTCTTAAGTAGGGGTACCTATCTAAAAAATTGAAAAAAGAAGTTAAAAAGAAAAAAAGAAAAAACATTTGTAAATCGAGTAGACCATATCTAAAATTTGTAAGGCATCAGTTAAAATGTCAACAGTTTTCCGCACTTAAGTCGAGCTGCTTTTAAGTCGGGGTACCACTATATTCATCAATGGTAGGAGGACCAATATTTGATCAGTTTACTGGCCAATCTTAGTTTTTATTTTAAGGAGTCCAGCAAATTGGAGTGGTCCGAAAAGTGAGAGTTACCCTTTGCATGCTGGGCAACATCTATACTGTTATAGGAACATAAACAGTATCAGTGAAAATAACCAAGCCTTTACTAAGAAGCCATATTTATGGGCTCAGAGATTTCTCCGTGGTCACATTTTTTTTTAACACAGATTAGTAAGACTCCAACTCTGCGCTATTTAAGAGTAAAAATGAAAAACACAGAGGGGCCGCTTTCAGTTACTGACGAAACTTTTATAGAAAAGATTACACTAACAAATGACCACTAATCAACACTGCATGGGATTACAATTTTATTTATTTACTTGATTGTTATACTGCCCCATTCGAGTTAGGCATTATCTGGGCAGTTAACAACTAATAAAATCAAACAAAAATAGCAGTAAATCAAATAATAAGCATAATAAAGAAAAGAACAACTCACATCGGCTAGAACATCACTGAATAAAGACAGTGCAAACGTAGCTGGCAATAGGGTGGGTACAGCACATGGGAAATTCATGTAAGGTTGCTATCAAAGGATTTTATAAATTGCTGGGTCTTAAACAACCTCTTAAAAATAGGCAGGGAGAGGGCCAGGCATAGTTCAATCGAAAGTTGACTCATGGCAACTGGACTTCTTTTCTTTTGAGATCAGAACACTTCACTACTCATCCAAGTAGTTTTGTCACTCTGAGAAAAGTTGATACAAAGCTTCCAATTTACAGCTCACCTTGGTTTCATGCCACCCTGGTCTGAATAGACTTGTTAGGTGGACAGTGGCCTAAATAGGCTTCCAATGGCCTGGGGTGTGTGTATGTCACACCGATGCAACCCTTCCTAACCCAAAGTATGGGTTGTTAGGAGTGGCCTTCCTGGTGAAGTGCTTCTGATTTTTTTGCGGGTGGATGAAAGGGTAGCTTGATAAGTGGGAGACAGATTGTGCCTGAGTCCCCCACCTCTGTTGAGGGGTTTTCAATACACTCAGGAATGGCTTCCCTGACCCATCTCAAGCCATTTATCTTCTCTGTCTAATATGTGTACATCCTCATTTTTGAATTGATGTCCTATGTCCTTCAAATGAAGGAGCTGTTGCCTCTCCTGTGCTGGGCCATCTTCCTCTTTAGTGGCTGTTTGGTTTCTCCATTGCAGAGCTTTGAACACTCCTCACTGCATTGGATTGCATATACTATATTTGCTTCTGTTGTATTTTGGTGTCATATCTTTTGGGTGGATGTGTCTCTGCCTTAATCTTTTTGTGGGTTTGAAGTAAATGAGGATGTGCTATTTACTGAAAATCCTATTAAGATAAGCTTTTCAGACACTCCAGCCATGCAAGGATTGACTAGGTTCTTCCGTCGGCTTGGGATCTCAGGCCGATCCATTGTTCTTCTGGGTCAGGACAATGCCTTGAAGGCCCACTGTGTGCATATGAATGTTTTGGGGACTTTAAGGCGGGGGGGAGCTCCAACACCAAGGCATTGATAATGTATTTTGGCCCCTGAGTGGCACTTGAGAAAATCCAACTCCCACCCCAGCATGGAGGTCCTAGTGAATGTACATTTGTTCAACAGGGATCTCCTCGCGGTCTGGGTGAGAGAATTAATCCTTTTAGGAAGCCCATTGAGAAATGGAACCATACCAATTTTGAAAAAAAAATCCATTGCATTTTCAAAAAGCAGTTAATTTATCCCCACTCCCACCCCCTAGATAAAAGGTAGGATTAAAATGTGATAAAATGTACCCACAACATTAGTAATATCACAGCTGCTACTACTGCACGGTTCCTACTACTAGGACTCGGGGCAATGGTTTCAAACTACAGGAAAAGAGATTCCATTTGAACATTAGGAAAAACTTCCTGACGGTTAGAGCTGTTCGGCAGTGGAATATGCTGCCACAAAGGGTGGTGGAGTCTCCTTCTTTGGAGGTTTTTAAGCAGAGGCTTGATGGCCACCTGCTGGAAATACTGTAATGGGGGTTCCTGCATGGCAGGGGATTGGACTGGATGGCCCTTGATGTCTCTTCCAACTCTATGATTCTATGAATGCTCAACCCCTTCCATAAGGGAGATGGCAAAGCTGCTTTTTAAAGCTCTCTGTGTGCGCCAGTGGAGTAGATGAGCTACATCTTGGATATCCAGGGGCCTTAAGTGCTGTTCAGGTGTCTGTCTTCCTTCTTTTTGGCTTCAGTTGAGGTGGGGATGCTCTCTGCTCTGTGGTTTAGAGTCCTGATGACTTCTAACTTGTGTTATAATGGATGGTGGGAGTCAAACAGTAGGTACTGATCAATATGTGTGGGTTTCCTGTATACTATTCCCAGGCCACAGTTGGGTCCTATAATAACTGCACAATCCAGGAAAGCCAGCCTGGTTGTCTTTGGTGTTCCTTCCTTGTGAACTTGATATTTGGAACCATTGTGTTTATGTCATCTGTAGAGGCCTGTACTTCCCGAGTCTTAATTTTTTCCCCCCAACTGGGAAGGTGTTGAGTGCCCTTCTTTTCCACTTCTTCCATGTATAAGTTGGCAACAATGAGTGGCACTTTGAAACCCATAGCACAACCATGCTTCTGTCTGTAAATGTCCCTTCTGTATGTGAAGTAAGTGGTGTTCAGACACAGGTCCAAGAGCATACAGTATTTGGGCTGGGTTGAGGCTGCTTTTGGTGATGAGGGTGCAGTCTTCTCTTAGTCTCTTCTTCAGCATTGTTAGGGCATCAGTGCTGGGAAAACAGATGTCATAGCAAAGGATTCCATGGTTTCATCTATGTCCAGTTCCAGCTTCCTGACCTTAGAAACAAACGCCTCTGAATTGCAAATGTGGTGGTCTGTGTATCCAACCAATTATGCTAGGATAGTAGCCAGGTATTTTGCAATGTTACATTACTGAGTTTATACTGCTGACAATGGATCTGACTAGGTGGCATGAAATCAAGGTGAACTATAAATTGGAAGCCTTACCACCAACTTTCCTCAGACTGACAAAGCTACTTGGATGAATAGTGAAAAGTGTTGATCTCAAAAGAAAAGAAGTCCAGTTGCCATGACTCAACTTCCGGATAACTTCACCTGGATGACTGAGAATCTTCACAGACATATATCAACCAGGAGGCAGGTCCGGTGCTCTAATGTTGACAGGTATCTTCTCTGACACAGTCAGTGGTTATCAATGCCAAGGAAAGTCCTAACATAGTTCTCCACCCTGGATTTATCCAGAGAGACTAACAGCCAGTCACACAGTCAGGGGGTGTATGCAAGACACTCTCCCACATAAGCACTCTGAGATGCTAAGGAATTACAGCATTGATACAAGCTCTCTCTTGTAAAATGTGGCTCTGACAAGCTTTAGCAGCATGCTTCTCCCCAGGGTAAGCATGATCACATGTAATAGATGACAATGGGATATTTCTTCCAATGAGACTGTCCTTTAAACAGCGCCGAGAGCCACTCCTGTGGGGCAGTATTCAATGACAACACAGCTGACAGAACATACTGTGAAGATATTTTCATCACTCAAAACTACCCGCCTAGAAAGCCTGAAAACCACTTTTAAGAAAAGAGAAAGTGCATAAAACAGAACTTGTTCACCTGTTTACCTACTATACAGTGTACACACACACACACACACACACACACACACACATATATATATATATATATATATATATATGGAGTACAGCAAGGAAGAGAATCTCTCTGCTCCGTATATCCCAAAAGGTTCAAAACAGCAAGATCTTCATTATTCTTACTTAAAAATACTTTACTTCTGAAATATCTCCATATGAAATTACAGGGACACTATAGAGAACAGAAGGGGTATTTTAAAATATTGTACATCTTTTCTAGTCATGTGGCTCCTTAGTAGGGTAAGACAACTAGAGATATTGGAGATGCAATTTTGTAGAGTGAAAAGTCTTTCTAAGGGAAATGTAAAGACCTAAATCTTTTTCCTTTTTGATTTCACATATGAGACTTACAGAAGCTATGAAGACTCAGGTGCACTGTTTGCGCAAAATATGTGCGATGAGTAACACAGAAAAAAGAAAGCAATTTATAGTAGATGTATATTTAGTATTTGCATGAGAAAAGTAACCAGAAACTTACAATAATGTAACCGTGTGACACATACCATCATCATCTCTTATAGCCACCAGAGAGGTTAAAACAGAAAAGGTGTGATGAGAATCGGAGATCTGCGTAACTCATGAGACAAAATTCATGAAATGTCGCTTCCAAAGTGTCCAAAATCAATTATCGTTTCTCTAAACAAAGTCTATTTTACTGGTTATATCAATTGCCTACATAGCATATGAGATGAAGCAAAAAGTGAAAGAAAGGAGGAATGCCGCAATTTTTTTTAATAATTTGGGTTTGGGATTAGTAAAAAAAAAAAGGAGCCTTATGCATGCAAGAAGAACGTGCAGCCATTGCATGAATAGACTGGACTCTCTCATAATGCCTAGATCAGTGATGGCGAACCTATGGCACGCATGCCAAAGGTGGCACTCGGAGCCCTTTCTGTGGGCACCCAACATTGCCCCTTCATAGCCACCTGTATACAGGTTAAATTACTGTATTGGCACTTTGCAAAAACACTTAGTGGGTTCTGAATTGCAGTTTGGGCACTCGGTCTCTAAAAGGTTCGCCATCACTGGCTTAGATGAAGAAGCAGAGGATACACGAAGCAGGGCCACAGCAACATTTTTTTAATTTTCTGCCTGTCTGTCAGCGGCATAATTCAGCAAGCAGTGCGTGCAAGCTCATCTATTCCTTTCGGCCGCTTTGCCTCCTTTGCAGCAGGGCAACTGAGCCAGGCAACACGAACCTTTTGGAAGTGGCAACCGGCTGCTCTGCTTCTCTGGGGTGCCGGCAGCTTTCTTCCCACGAGCCTCCGGCCGTCCTGTGTTCTGCACTGCATCCCTTGTCTCCCCTTTCAGGGAAACGCTCTGTTCCGAAAGCTCGCCTACTTCTAGTTTATTTTCCAAGCCGTTACTCGCTTTTTGGATATCAGCTTCCACTTCAACTTGGTAAAAATTCCTTGTGGGGTCAAGTTCTCCGACTGTGGCATACCTTTCTTCTGATACGAATGGCTCTCTCTCATCCAGAACGTTCTGCTGAGCTGTTTCATCAGTGTCCCTGTCTTGATCTTTTCCCTGCCCAAAGACATCTTCTTTCAAAACACCTCTGAAGTAGAGAGTGCCATCAGCTGTTGGGAAATACGCCTTGTGAGAAGCTCCCACAGGCTGACTACCTAATTAAGCAAGGAACGCCCACCCTTCTTTTTCATACAGTATTCTCCAATTATTGGTACAAATTTTGCATCTACCTTTGGACATTGGTGCTGTATGTATCCCAATGACTTCTATTCCAACAAGGGCCTGTAAACTCACTATGCAGTCTAAAGACAGTCTTTTCAGCTGTACAGAACCCAGTATACCAGTGTGACATTTCTGCCGGGGCGGCTATGTAAAACAATCCCATCCCATCTGTTCCTTTGACTTTATCTGACTGTACAGGTTCTCTTTAATCAGGTGGTAAACCAAGGATTGTTTTCATATCTCCAGCCTACGAAAATTCCCTACAAAAGTGAGAAACTGCATAAAACATGAGAGCTGCCACAGTCTGCTGTAGCTGGTTTTATAAGCTTCCAAGTAACCTGACCAGCTCGGATTTGTGCATGACTTAATTCTTTATCTATTTCCAACATGATCCTGAATTTTTGTTTTCATGAATTAAGAAGTGAAAATAAAGACCATCGCACTACTTGCTGTGAAAAAATAATAATCCAGCCTTGGTCTTCCTTGTGATTCTCCACACAATTTCACAAACCTGCATAAACTATATACATTCAAAAACCTACATTTCTCAGTGTGAGGTAAGGTATTAAACCACATGCCCACATATTAATCTTAGCACAAGGTACAAATTTCAGAAGAAGACAGAACAGTAGTATTTGGCTATCTATAAAGGAACTCTCACAATTGATTAGATACATACACAATTTGTCATTTCCATTTCAGAGAGCAGAAATTATTGGACTTTGCTACATAAGGCAATCTATTAAAGACTATTATTTTCAGAG
Source organism: Phrynocephalus versicolor (assembly GCA_023846285.1). Taxonomy (NCBI): domain Eukaryota; kingdom Metazoa; phylum Chordata; class Lepidosauria; order Squamata; family Agamidae; genus Phrynocephalus; species Phrynocephalus versicolor. The sequence continues at coordinate 5,680,086 of JAHTLZ010000111.1, read as the reverse complement.
CATCGCTGTTTTGTGGGTATAGTTATCTAAAAGTTCTCTCCCTCTCTCCCTCTTTTTTTCTTAAAGGTCTGTATCTCTAAGGCCTAAACCAAAAGGATTCCTACACAATTATTATCTTTCTTCAGTATTCTTTTTGAGATGTATACTTTTTTAGCTGGTGGGCAAAATTACAAAATCGTATTGAAGATGTAGACATAATAGCTTTGTTTTCATGCAGCAGTAACTAAACTAAGATACGGAACGCTTTTGACTCCAATTTTGAATTAGGCACAGTTTAGCCCTGGGTTTAATGTTTTTTTGGCACATAAGTTTCACTCTTAAAGTGTGATTAATCTGTGATTAGATTAAATAACTGTACTTCATAAATAATAGATGGAAGTAGCTTATTTCAACTAATTATATTAAAACTTACAGCAATTGCCTAGATTTGAACATAACACTTTACTATGGCTAGCCAAATAAAGATGTGTAATGAATATGAAGAAACACAACAGGTGTAAAGAAATGCAATTGTTTAGCCATTTTGTGTTCTTAGCTAATAAAATAATCATAATGATCCACCAAAAGGCTTCACACTCCTAAGCCCCAGGGACCCATTGCTTCAAAAAGCAAAAGAAAGCAAGGATCATTTCTAATTTTGAAGTTAGCTCTCCATGGGCCTAAAATGATCCCAGACTCCCAAATGACCTAAAATGATGAACCACGCACCTAAAGACTTCTGGGAACATGGCTTAGTAGCTGTTTTTTCCAGAGTGAAGGACTTAAATGCTAGACACTGGAGAGGTATAGCTCTCCACGGTCCAAAGTCACGCAGTTTGACAACATTTGATCTAAGAGAAGTTAAAACTAGGGCTGACTACAGGGAACATAGAACCCCCTGTTGTAGCAACTCAAATGCATTTCCAGGCGTAAATTAAAGTGCTGGCTTTAAGTTATAAAGCCCTAGATGGTTTGGGTCCAAGCTATCTAAATGGCTGCATTGCCTTCTATGAGCTTGCCTGAGTTTTAAGGTAATCAGGGGAGCCCTTTTTCTCAGTCCCACCATCCACGCAGGTGCGTTTGATGGGTACTTGAGAGAGGGCCTTCTCTGTTGCTGCTCCCCAACTCTGGAATTCCCTCCCATGGGGAGCTAGGCTGGCCCCATCTCTTCTGTCCTTCTGCAGGCAGGCAAAGACCTTTCTCTTCAGGAAAGCTTTTCTTTAATGTCGAGGGGTGTGCGTCTAATTTTGAATGGATCATTGTGCTCCACTTTAAGTTTGTTTTCATATTAATCTTATTACTACTTTAATATAATACTTGTTTAATCCTTATTAAATATTTGTACATTTCTAATTTAGCCTTAGCCACTGAGCCCCGTGGTGCAGTGGTTAAATGCCTGTACGGCGGCTATAACTGTGCTCACGACCTGGGGTTCAATCCCAGGTAGCAGACTCCTGGTAGACCCCACCTTCCATCCTTCCGAGGTCGGTAAAAAGAGTACCCAGCTTGTTGGAGGGGGGAGCAATGCGTAGCCTGCATTACTGTAATGAAACTGTAAACCGCCCAGAGACAACTTGAAGTGGTATGGGGCGGTATATAAGCAGAACACTTTGCTTTTAATACTGTTTTATGATGTAATCCACCTTTGGTTCTTTTGAGGAGAAAGACGGGATAGAAATATGTTAAATAAATAAATAAATAAATAATTTAGAACAAAGTTCAGACAAAAGTATCTTCCCGTTGTTCTAATAGTAAATTGTTAAATGGTCTTAAAACTAGTGTTGGGATGGGTGGAGCCTTTAAATATAGAAATAATGGTAGCTTTAAATTTATGTCAAGAGGATCTTAGCTTAACTCTAGTTAAGGCTTTAGTAAAAGCTGGATCTATACTTTGTTATTCCTTGTACGGCTGGTGGTCTTATCTTCTTTTTCTTTAGCACTGATCTAATATATATAGTTGGCAGGGATAGTAATTTCCAAAGGCCACAGCACTATTTAGCATAGAAAGATAAGAAACCAAAATATCTTCCTTTTGTCAGTGACTATTAAAAGAAGGGCAGAACTAGCTGGTTTGTCCAGCATCTTCTCTCCCACAGTATTGACTACACGCCGCCCCTTTTCTAAACTTTCCCGCCAGAAGAGGAGAGGTGGGCTGTTGTTGTTGCCTGCATAAATCCCAAGCTGTTTGTGTCTTGTTCCGAAGACAATAGCTCCTTAAGGATTTAAAGTACAGTAATAGGTTTCCATTCTTGTCATTAATGCAATAACAGAACTAAAGGAGGCACAATGATTTCAAGATTATGTCTTCCAGAACAATAGCTATTAAAGAATGCAGCATTGTGGAAGCTGACAGGACTGGAGCAGCTCCATTAGAAAAGAAACACTCTTGAAAAATAAAAAAAAATGAGTTTTAAAGTACAGTAGAAATTTCTCCCCTCAAAAATAAATAGATTGGGAGGTTCAAATATGAAAATTTAAGGAAGTTTATCCATACTTATGGGGTTGTAAAGCAAGTAACACAACAATTGAAAGTCTTCTGATTGAGTGGCAACTTCCATCCCAGCATAGTACTGCTGAGCAAACTATTTTAAATTCTGCAAAAATTATATATATTAAATGCTATGCTTACCTTGGGCATCCCCAGCAGCATTGGCTTCATGGTTAGGAGTAGAGACTATGCCTGTTTCCTCAGCTACATTTTCCAAAGCGAAGATGGGAAAATGGATTCAACATTATAAAAGTGGCACAAGACAAATGGTTCTATGTTTCTACTAGCTCTATCAGTGTTTTAAATGTCACATGAACAAATGTATTGTAGGTAAATACATTGCACACTTAATACTAAGAGCATATTAATATGCATTTATATTAAGTGTGGTAGCACATTTACATGAAAACAAGATTCAACAATGAAAAACACACCAGTGAAATGATCAGCCACACTCTTAGATGTTCTTGAATCATACTCGGGAATGAAAATGTCAAAAGACACAGAGAGATGCAGCAAAACAGACAGCTTTTGTAAAACAAAATCTGCTCCCCCTCAAAAAAAATGCAAAGGCTGGGGAAAAAAATATCTTACAATTACATCCCAATATTTCGAGAAGCTAGGTATGCCTTAAAATAATAAATTTGCTTAGGCATGATTAATGCTCAGCTACACTACAAAGATTAAGGCTTATTTCCTTCAAATACAGACACCATATACACGTTCACCAATCTAAGAAACCTAGTGCGGTAAAGCTTTGCTCCATCTGTAACTGATGGCATTGACAATAAAATTGCCAATTCCCAACTCATTCCCTAAAGAGCCTCTTTTAAAACAACTGAAGCTCGTATGTCATTTCTCCCCCATAAAGTATAATAAAAATCTGTCAACTGATATTTGTAGAACGCATTTGACAAGGCTCAGATATCTTGCTTGAGGACTCTCACTAGGGATTTCCTATAAAGTTTTTTATGAATTTACATTATCTTGGGATCCAAATAGAGAGCTCATAACATCTTAAGTCAAAAGACATTGTGGAGCTATTACATCTTTTCTTCTTTAAGGCATTTTCTTATGCAAAAAAGAGAACCAAACCACCAATGGGAAAAGAAGGAATGGTTACAAACAGAAGAAACCATTGTCTAGACACACTGCCTGTCATGTTAAGTCTATGAAGGAAGCAGTGCGATTGCACACACAAAGTCTTACTTATAAACACTCCCTCCAATTACTATGAACTTTTGAAGGGCCATCAAATGGAATCAGGGCACTGATAAAATATCATTAGTGTTCCTCAATTACTGGGGATGTTTTTGTTAATAGTTTTGTGGTCTTTACCGCTCCCTTTCAAATACAGTATGACAGTAAACAGAGCTACTGAGAAGGGAAGATAAACAATCCTTAATGGTCTGAATCTAATGAGAATATTCATTAGAAGCTGGACTGGATGCAATGGGACATGTGTGAGAAGCAATCATAGAGGACTGAGTTGTTTCTCGTCTTGTAAATCTAATGCATCTAATTCAGGCATGTCCAAACTTCGGTCCTCCAGATGTTTTGGACTGCAACTCCCACAGTCCTTTGTCATTGGCATTCTAAGCTTAAAATTCTGGGAGTTGTGGTCCAAAACATCAGGAGGGCCTAAGTTTGGACATGCCTGATCTAATTGGTTTTCCTACCTGCACAGTAATTTACTTTCAATATGCTCCGGCTTGCCTCTGATTAGCATTTAACTTCTGCAGCTGCACAAAGCAATATCTCAGAAACCTAAAATTTTATCAACCAGGAAACCAAGGGACAGCACATGAGGTCAAGTGGGCAGAACTCATTCGATGCACACACCAAAAGGGAGCAGGTGAATCCTTTCCCATTCAGTCCCTAAAACGTTCTCCAAGTCTGCAGTGAGGAAGATGCTCAAGATGTATCAATGCACGAAATATTCCTTGAAGAATTAGTTGTAAGTAAACAACTTCCATGTGGTGTAAGGGGCCAAGTAACAGACTAGGCCTGAAGAGTCCTGGTTTAGAATCCTTAGGCCACCATGGAAACTCCCTGTAGATATGAAACTGGTAAAGCTACTCCTTAAATATCCCACCTTCCATGGAAGCCCCATTATGGTTGGTATGGGTCAATTCCAACTCAACGGCCCATAACAAAAACAAAAAACCCAACCTCCTCTGAAGCCATCTTTAGGAGACAGAAAAACTGAATGTGATAGAGGTAATTTTATAACAATTACATGCCATTGAGTCAACTCTGACTTACTGTAGATTTTTAAAGGGTTTTCTAGGCATATAGTCAGCTGCAGTTTACCCTTCTTCTAAGGGCACTCTGGGATTGTGCAAACCTGCACAGGTTGGCTCTTCTCTCAAGATGCACAGCGGGTGCAGTTATTTCTGAGTACATGCCTACTAAACTTACAGCCAAGTATATACTGAGTTGAGAATGCACCATGCCAAGTCAGCTAGTCCAAGGAATTTTCTATATCTGTGATAAAAAAAAATCTCATCTGTTAAAGAGAAAATGTGGCCACCATGAACACAGACAGAATGGATATTTAAATTAATATCCAACTGTATCATGCCAGGGTTTGAACAGAAATTAATTATTAACTCTGGCTGTTAGATTAACCACTTACTTAGGGTTTAAGAATTTGTGGTTTATGAGTCCTGAACTGTGGGATATTTTCTAAGTATGTGACTTGATGAAGTCCGTGCCTACTATACAGATCAGAAGTGTTTGAACAAAACACAGGCAGATATATACGGTATATGTGTTCCTGGCCTCAATAATGTTTGGTAGTTGTCATCAATCAATTTTATGAATGAAATTTCAATCATATGTCTTTGTAGTTTCACGAAATAAATGATAACCCACAATGAGGGTATAAGAGCCTACAAAAAAATGGTATGTGGCAGCAAAAGTCATACTTTTGTCAGTAGAGAGTCTCTTCCCTTCCTCTCATTTTCTAACTTTATATTGTTTCATGAAGCCGTATCAGAAGGGTAAGTTTTGTAGCCTGGGGCCAGTGGAAACACACAAGGCTTTGATAAATATCAAGTGTCTCTATTTTTCTCGTTGAAGAACTGGGCATCTAAGCAAGACTTTAGCATGAGACAACTGACGCCAGTATTCCCATCATATGTCTGTATACATCTGTCCTCTGAGAAACATTTTTATGTGTTTACATAACTCTAACTAATCTGGATCCTGCATGGAAAAGGACTGATCGGGAAATGGTTATTCATTAATTAAGGGCTGCAATGTATGGCAATCATTTGGCAACAGGAAGAGACCCCATTTCTCTGCAATTACTGATCAGTATATAAGGATCTGGAATATCTCATTCATGATGAAACTAATATAATAAGTGTCAGAGAAGGCTGGTTAGAGAATAACTGGTTTATGGAAACCCAAAATTATATTGGAATGAAATGAAAAATTCCAAGATTCAGTGGAACTTTATTCACTTTTAAAGGCTATGTCATATAGGCATCTGAATGAATGTGCAAATGTGCATCCATATATGGTGTATAAAATTCTGTGTATTTTTTCTGGGCATCTATATTTTATTCATATGCACAGTATTACATCTTTTAGAGATTATGATGATGACAATGGCAATAACAGCTGAAAAAGAGGTGGAAACTACTGACTGAGATGCCAGAGAAAATAGGGAAAAACTCTTGTTTTCTTAAAGTGGGAAAGATTCTCAGAGGTTGAATTTTTTGGAGATGTTAAACAGGGAATAACTTTTCCATCTTAGATCAATTTTCATATTTGTGAGATTTACTCAATCGAAGGGACAGGGTTGCTAGATTTCATGTTATAAAGGGCTACTTTTTTTTAGATGTTGCTCTCTGTCGATATACAACTCATTTGTGTGACTACACAGAAATTAAAAAGAAAATGAATATTAAAGATGCATCGCAATACTTCTAAATTCTCTCATATTAGAAAACAAAACTTTGGGGTGTTGCATAGGTCTTCTCGTTCGAGGATGCAAGAGGAATATATGATTTGTTCGGAAAGGAGTGGCCAAAGCATGGCACACAGGTAGCCCTCCGGTCCTCCAAAGTTTTTAAAAACAAATACTGTACTGTATTCTTGCCAGAAATGCCCAATTGCACCTCCTGGAAAACACAATTGGTCATTCAGGAGAGTTGCACATCACAGGCCCACTAGAGTCTCCTCTTTCTCCATAGCCTAAACCCAGATATCAGAGATAAGAGGCAACTTCTCTAGAGGCCGGAAGAAGCGTCCTCTGAAATGTTGGTTTATAGCCAGTCAATTGTAAAGAAGCCAGCAAGTTGTATGTTGCAATTCTAAGCAGATATACATTTGATCAGTGTTCCAAAAAGAGAGGGGGGGAGGCATTAGGATGATAAACACACACAGAACAAGCAAATAATGTATAAATTGTAATTAACAGATATGAATTGTTACTTTCTCTTTAAAACAATATAAGTGACTAGCATAAGATGTCCTGTCATATGTGGGAAGGCTGAAATGTACAGATGGGCATAAATAATACATAGCACATGTTTACAACACACATAATAAAAGACATCTGTCTTCTGCGAAGTGACATTGATTCTAAAGGCGTACTTCACAAAAAGCCTCACCTGTGGTTCCTTCAGGTAGCTCAGTTCGGTTTTCATGTGCTCCCTCCTCCACTAAAGGTGCAGTAGCTTCTGAAACAACAAGTCACATAAGGCAACTTTCATTTAGAAGCACCTCATATCTAAATTCTCTGGACACCAACTTGAAAAGAACTGAGGAATATCCTGCTGCAAAATATTAAAACACAACAGCAATTGTGCACCCATTTCTCTCAGTTAGTGACCAGAAATAAGAGTAAGCTTAAATCTGAGGTAAATTTTTCAACGCACACAAGTGAAGTTCTAAATTTACCAACAAATCTGAACCTGAAGCTCACATCCAAACTCCTTGCTCAGCACATGAGACTACCATGAAGTAGACATGTAGCTTGCTTCACTATCAGGATCATTTCTCAGTATATGGAGTCATTCAGAAGTTTAAAACTGGCCAATGATGATGGAGTTGCCTTCCACTTCTTCCCTAGAGAGAGCTTAAATTAATCCCTGGCCCATGTGGCACAAGCCTGTGCACTTACTTAGCAACCAGACAGGGAAGTTGGCTATCTATGGCCACTAAATTTGAATACAGAAGGCAGCCATCTAATGTTAGAAAGAAACTGACAATTGTCACTGGGACGTAAAGGGCAGTAACGCCCTCAGTATTACTCTCTGGCCTGATTCAAGTACATAGCGTTTGTAATCAGGCTTTGTCCCCTCCGCAGAGACCATTAAGACCATTGCTATTAAGACAAGAGACACAAGATAAAACACAGACAAGACAATAAATGAGACACATAAAGGGAAGAAATGACATAATTGCTTCTCTTTTTTTCTTAAATCTGTACATATGGGTGGATCTTAAAAGAATATATACTGTAGTTCATTTGGCCCTTTTGCAAAAATGAAAACTCAGAGACATTTTTCATCTTCAGCGCATAATTCTGATACAGGAAAAAGATCAGTCTTCTTCTGGGGTGAGTAATTCTTCCCCAATACTAGGGGGAAAAAGAAGCCTGAAATGTCTGATACAAAATATCAATAATAAATAATTTTAAATCCATGTTCCTATGTGTTGCAGTTCCAAGGGTACTGCTGCCATATAAATTAGTTTGCTTCTGTTTTGCATGCCATTCAGACCCTTGATATTTGCTGCTACGTGTATTTGGTTATTAGCACACAAAAATTTATAGAACTGCTTGCTTATTATGAATTGATTCTTGAAGATGCCAGCATTGCACATACCATTTTAAAACATAACTATAAAATCTCATGGGAGAAGCCCTTGCCAACCAAGGACGACTTTTGCATTTGCCACAAGACCACTCCCAGCCCAAGAGAGAAAACTGAGTAATGCTCATAAGCTTGAAAGTGAAAACCGCCACCATGCTCTATTTCTACATAGGACATATCTTTACTATAGGTTACACTGAGTCACTGTGGCATGCATGATTCTATCTGGCACAACTTTAGAGAACAATTTGTATTTTTTTAGCATTTTCATGACATACGCTCGATTACTCCCACATCAAGAAAAATAAATGGGCATTCAGGATGGATTTGCTCATTTGCCACATCTCTCTAGCATTGTGTGTCAGTTATTTTATTCTCTGGAGGAATATGTGTTTGAACATTCTCAGTGCATTCTCAGTGCACTGGAACTGGGACAACATCACACCATAAATGAGCTCTGAGCTAAAATGAGGACTCTCGGTAAAACAATAACCTGATTGTCACATCCACTTCTCCAGGCATTGACCCACATTGTTTCAGTTTTCGTCACAACTCTTGTAGGAAACCTTAATAAATATGATATATTTCAGATCAGAAATGACTAATGCATCACTTTTTAGACAGTGTACTTCAGATGACAGCCCAGTTAAACAAGCCTAGTAAATTCCCATTAGGTTTACAGTGGTTCCCAGATGTTTACCTTATAGATGCTGTAAGCTGGAAGTAAGCAGAATCAACTTCAGTTTGGTGATGACTAGAGGTAAACCAGTCATGTAGACAAAACCCTACTAGATAGTAGTCACTTTTCTCCAATGGGCTGTTTAAAAGGCCACTAATTCTGCATGTAGCAATTCTGGTCACAGCAATTGTCAAAACCAAATGCAGTAATTCAGGACGAGTGGCAAAGATGTCAGGGAAAAAACATTTTTTTCAATAGGTTTATAAAATCAAGTTTGGGTGTGCTTCTGAAAACATGCTTAAGAGCTGGGTACCGGAACTGTCAAAATAATGAGACAAAGAGCGCCCACCTTCCACAGTTGGGGTACTCTTAGCATCAGAAGCCTCAGACCCTGGTTCATCAGATCCATCATCAACTGGTATGTGGAGGGGAGAGCCTGAAAACACACACATTCAGCACTCAGCATAATGAACTCAGTTTGGGAGTATGGACTGCCAGCTATGCAAAAGGTTATTGAGTTAAAGCTTGCTGCTCCTCACGTTGCTAAGAGTGACATGCATATGTATTTGCAGGCCTGCGGTAACTGCAGATAAGTGCAAGAGAAGCCAGTGGTATAAAGTGCCAGATGCAAGTGTCATTGCCAACAAAAGAGAAGCGAAGGTGAAACTACAAGGAGCGCTAGATCTACCATGTGCAGCAAAAACAAATGAAAGGAAACAGTTCAAATGCAAGACAAGCCTCTTTCTCCTCAGTAGAAATCATTGTAATCGGCATTTTAACAACGCTACAGGTTGCACTTAGCTTGTAAGAAAGAGCATTTTAGCATACTAGATCATGATAATAATAAATGTTTTATGAAAGAAAGCCAACAAAAACGTTCATAGCAGAGGTTAAAAGGAAGTGTTTCAGCATCACAGCTGACCACTGCTGAAAGAAATCTTCTGAACTGCATTTGTGACCATCAAGAAATCATCTCCTTTTTTGTGCTATACAGGGAAGACATCCAGATGAGTGGGAATCTGATGTCCTCTTTCAATTCATATGCAGAAAGCTTAATGAGAAAAAAATGAGCCTTATAGGATGGAAACATTAGGAGACACAAACGTATCTCTTCAAGGTCTCACCCCCTTTACTTTTCTGAAAAAAATATGTGACTAAAAATGGACGATATCTCAGAAGCTCCTGGACACCTGAACCCAATATGGCAACGTGGGAATACATTTGGAAATGTCTTCTTGTGGGTCTTTCTCCATTACACTCCTTGTAGGCCACATAATTTCCACAGGACTCTGGCCTTTTCCCCTTTATCATCTATTACAGTTAACCAATGAATGTTGGAGGTTATCAGGAACCATAGTTATGCATCAAGTAACAAAAGATTGTCTGTGGCTGTAACAAAAAAAAAATACTCTGAGTACTGTACATCTAAGTATTACCATACGAGTCCTCAAATATCACTAAGAGAAATGCTGCTCACCCATAAGCAAAATATTTTCAGAGGAACTCTGGCTATACATATTATATTGGTGATATGTATGTAAATTACAACAACATGGAAACATTTAGTAAAGTTGGGTATGGACAAAAGAAAGCAAAATCTACTGAAGAGGGTGGCAATGAGGACCTCATTCTTCTATCTGTAAATGAGAGAAGGTGAAACTGTTGCTTGAGGGACAGGGCTATTTTAACAAATCACCATTTAAAGGTAGACACTGTCATTTCTACTCAAACTAAACAGCAAATAATTATATTAGGAAGACTGAAGAACACCTTTACATAACAAATGAGTGCTTATCCATATGCTGTAGCGCATTAAAATAATAAATAAATAAATAAATTCCTCCAAGAAAAAGGGTTAAAGGATCATACATTAATAAACATTTTAAATCCTATGCATTATTTTCCAAAATAATAATTCCTAAGTCAAATAAGAATTCAAACCTGGCTCCAGATTTCATACTGTAGATACAACAAAGAGGGAAGCAGGTTCTGAAGGCTTCTTTTATTTTTATTTTTATTTTTCAGTTGCATAGCATAATATTAGCTATAATTCTAAATATAAAAAGAGGGACAACAAATATTTAAAAATGAATGAAAAGAATCCTCAGATATTTTACATTGGATTCAACTCCAGGTTGTCATTGGGTCAGTCGGAAAGCAACCTCTGCAGTAACATAGCTGCAACTAGGCAAGCATGTATGCCCTGTGTCTGGACAACAGAACAATTAAGCAGAATGTAAATGCCTTGAGTTATAGCAAAGGAGAAAAACGAGATAATCAAGATATGTGCTTCTATCCAAAGCCAACTATTCTATCAGACATCACTAGTCAAAACATTAAGATGCTCAATACACTCCAGACAAATATTTAACTGGAACAAAGGAGAGGGCTTCTTCTCTGCACCCACCCACAGGTTGGAACTCTCTCTCCAGGCATTTAACTCATTCTTTACCTGCTTTCTGCTCAACTGGCCTGATTTCTGTTGTTAATTTTCCAAGGTATGAACAGAAAGTAATATGGCTCATTCATTAAAAGCAATTCCCCATAGTGAGTTACACAGTTTAACCTGGGTATTCATTCATGGATCATGAAGAGGATTCTGGCCAATAGTTGTGAGTTTTTGGACTGTTTGGCCATGTTCTGGGAGTTTTTCTTCCTGATGTTTCGCCGGACTCTGTGGCAGCTGGCATCTTCAGAGGGCAAGGAGCTCAGGGAACTAGGAGTTCTCTCTGTGCTCTGTCTCATCTAAAATTAGTACATCCTCATGAGAAAAACACTGCCTCATTTATTCTGTGAGGCTGCCTCAATCCCAATCCCAAATCAGATTTCTTTTGTGATTGGCCAACTGGGAGTCAGAAGTTGTGAGGGGCCTTCACAGGGAGAAGACCCAACCCAGGGTGCGCCGTCTGCCGCATCATGCAAGGGGGAAGAAGAGGGGTGGCACGTGATGGTGTGGAAAGGACACTCTGTCGGGCTGGAGGGATTACCGCGCGGGGACCCGAAGCAAGAGACAGTGGAGGGATTGGTGGTGGAAGGATTCTGGGTGATGGAGGAGGGGGAGGAGCCAGAAGACGCGGGAGATATGAAAGAGGATGAGGAACAGAGGAGGGAGACTTGTCTGAGGGAATAGGAGAAAGAGGGTGACGCAGAGGAATGGAAGGTGTACATCTTCCGCAACCCCAAAGCTCCCTGGAAGAGGGACCCTTCTATGGGTCGCGGATGGGTCAATTCTCTGGAGTGGGCGACGGAGTGGGCTCACTACCCATACTGTGGGACCCTATGCACCGGGCATGGACCTGCCCTCCGGAACCCTTACAATTGGGAGCGGTTCCAGAAACTTCCCTACCCGCAGGACTCATGCGCTGGGAGTGGACGAATTCTGACTACCCGCTGGACGTTAAAGTTGTTGAAGGCGTTGGTGACCCCACCAAAGTTGTCATTCATTAGCCAGGAGTTAGTGATAACAAAAGTTTGCGTTTTAAATCACCGTCTCTGTCTCTTCCTGGGACAGAGGGACCGGAATTGACTAGAACTGAACCGAAACCCACTCATAGAAGGGCTTTGTATGTCAAGCATATAGTACAAAAAGATTTCCATGTCCTGGTGATTGTAGGAGGAAAAAAATAGCATTTGTCTTAATGTATCATTGGATCCTCAGTAAAGCTTAGCTTGGATCATAAGCAAAACTTGCATAGTGGTGAGTTTTGGCCCATTCCCTTAGGCCCTAGTACAGTGATGGCGAACCTTTTAGAGACCGAGTGCCCAAACTGCGATTCAATACCCACTAATTTTTCACTCAAGTGCCAATACAGCAATTTTAACCTGCATACAGGTGGCTGTGAAGGGGCAATGTTGGGTGCCCACAGAAAGTGCTCCAAGTGCCACCTTTGGCACCCATGCCATAGGTTCGCCAACACTGCCCTAGTAAGTAGCATTATGGACAGTACTTAAGGTAGTAACAGAAGACACACATAATCATGCTTGAGAGATGAAACTCCTGCTACTTGGGGTGTGATCTCTAGGACTGCTCTTTGCATTCTTGCAAAATATAATTCATTTAAAATAAGAGCCCACATTTTTTAAAAAACTGAATGTACAATTACATGAAAACATTTTTACTGGCAGACTATCAGTCTGCATGGACAAGAAGAAAGGTAGCTATCCAGGTTCATGAGAAGGTGCAGAGACGAGCATTTGGACACAACAGTGGAATTTACACCAGAAATATAGATTTCGTGATTCACAAATACACATGTATATATATCACACAAAGGATCTGCCACATAAATTAATCACAGCCTCATTAAGTGAATGTTATTTCCAACCTAAATGAAGGAAAAAACATTACATTTGTATACAGCAGCCAATTTCCACTATCTACCTTCCCACTTTCTGCTGTGACACCAGTGATCAGGTTGTCTCCCAAATACCCACTAGATGTCTTTTTCTTCTTGCTGTAACAAACACATACAACTTCTCTTCTATAATTTAAAACCATATTTACAGTCATATTTTAATATGAACCACAGCTTACTGCTTTTAAGTTACAAGGCTAAAAAAACAAAAAAGTGCCAACTAATAAATGCAAAGCACCGGCAACAAAAGATGAAAACATGCACAAGGGTACTTTTGGCTAAGACTCATGCCTAACCTTTCTTCATGCCATTTACATTTGCAGGGTCCATTCCCACAAATAGTTTTTCTTCATTCTTATTGAACTGTGTAATAGCACCATCTTCCTGGATGCCACCCTGTGGAAGAAACTCCTTGCTGTCTCCCACCTGATAAGGCTCACCTGTTGGGTTCCACCTAGCTTGGTTCACCAAATGGTCATCTGTCATATTGAAGGCCTGATGCTGGTCAGCCATCCTGGGACAAAGATTATCTAGAACAGGAAAAACAAATTATCATGAGATTAAAGTAGTACAAACCAACCTTTCAGGTGTAGTACCTGCTAACTGCTTGGCTCTGCATGCTTTCCATTCATATTCCTCCAGTACAGTATTTTGGCTACCACATCCATATTCAGCAGTTAGAATTTGATTCACTATTATCCTTCTAAAAGATACCACCAGATAATATCAGGTCATGTTCTTCCTTTTGCTGCCATCATCATCATCATCATCATCATCATCATCATCATCATCATCCTACTACCATTGGATAAAGTGGGACTGTGCTGCTACAAAAGTACTTTTCAAAGTTTGGCTATCTGACCTAGAGATACTTGAGGTCGGCAAGTCTGCCTATCCATCCTCTGGAGCAAATAAAAGCACTCCATACAGTACATGATAATGGCACTGGTATTCTGACAAGAGGATTTTTATTTTCCTATTTAAATCTTCAAGATTACTGTATTCCCAGTCCACAATTACAAATGGATATGTCAATGCCTAGCTATTAATAACAATATTTTTTTCTTTTGCATCAAGTTCTGTTCTGAGTACTGCCTTCACTCTATTAGTACTTTTTCGTGAGCAAAAAATTATTGTGGTTTATATTGAGATTTTCATGGATGCATAAATATTAATAGGTTTTCTGCTCTTCTGAGCATTGAATGAGCTGTTGCCTTTTTCACATGGATAGCAGCATATTTATGATGATCAAACTAATTTTTATGTGTGTACTCAACAATGCTTTAGCAACTATTCAGTTTCTTAGGAAAACTTACAAATAACTTAGAATTCTCCATGTATACAGTACTAGTGAAATATTCAGGTAAATTATCTGATAAAAAGGCTCATAGCCTTTTATGCTATCCCTCTGCTGTCTATATAGGAGATTTAAAGCCAGTCAGAATCTAAAATGTCTCCAATAATCACTCTGGATTCTGCTAGGAACATTGTTACTATTCTAAGAACAATTCTGAGTTATTTGCGCCTGAATTCTGTCCTCTAAGTAGTTCCTTCTAAGTTGCCAAGATGGACCCCTGTGAGCATATTCAATCTTGCCTGATCTTGGAAGCTAGGCAGGGTTGTGCCTGGCTAGTACTGTACTTGGATGGGCGACCACCAGGGAATACCAGGTGCTGTAGGTACTTGGAGTAGGAACTGGCAAACCACTCCAGTATTCCTGCCAAGAAAACTCCATGGACATGGGATTACAAAGAGTTGGTCAGGACTGCAACGAAACAACAACAAAAGAACCTGCTGTGAGAAGGAAGGTGCGCCCTCCTCTCCAAAACGGGCAGGTGAGGTAGAAAGCAGCAAAGCCCTGGGGGCTCTGGTGAGATAGGGCAAAGACAAGAAGGAACAGGAGGGGGACGATCCTACAAAAGTAATAACAAAAGGGGTGGGAGAGGAAATAACAGCATTAGCAGGTTGGGCAACTTCGGTGAGGGAAGAGTTAAGAGATAGTTAAGGAGGATCCCTGGACTGGGGAGTGGGTAATTGTTTAAACTCCTGCAGGAAGTGGCGGAGCAAGAGTGGAAGTGGAAAGAAAGGCGGTAAAATCGCCATTTTGGGGACAGATGGCTGACCGCGAGTGACTGGAGGAGGCAGGCTTGTGAATATTTTGAGAGGAAAGCTCGATACAGGAAACAGCAGAGAGAGCTGTGGGGAAAATGGCAGAATACCCTTGGAGCAGATGGGAGGAAGAACCCACCAGTGACAGCGGAGCCAGAAGTGTAGGTCTTCCAACAGTAGATGGTTTGGGCAAGAGCCCCTTGTTATTCAAAGGTTTAGCTGGACTTTCATTGGACCCGGGCCAGTTTGTTTCTGAAGATATTCCAATTCAACATTGGACCCTCTATGGCAGGTCTAACGCCAGGGCAAGTTGCAGAGTTCTGGTCTGAGGTGGAATAGCTTCTCGCAATGGAAGATCCTGCTAGTGAAGACCAAAAGACTGTTTCTGTTATTAATAAAAGTCTTGGAGATTTCTCTGCCTACGTCATCGGAGCTAGAGGGAGAGGAAAATAGAAGAAAAGATCCTCACACCCGCACCCGTGGGGGGGGGGGTTCACACAAGTTGTGCAAGTGAGTAAGAAAGCCCTGCTCAGTGGGGCTAAAAATTAGAGGGAATGGAGGAAATCCTGCCCTATTTAATCAATGGAGATTTGGTGAGTCAACTCTTTCCATAAATGCAATTGATTCAAATGGGCCTACTATAATTGCTAAACACTTTTAGCATAGTAAATCCCAGTTAGAGCAGGCCCATTTAAATCAAGGGAATTTATGGAGGAGTTGCCTCGTTAAATCCCCATTGATTCAATGGACCTACTCTAGTGCAATTTCCAACAATCAATGGGATTTGGGCTATTATATAAATTCTGCAAGGTGCATTATACAGACTACTGCTTTCTGGCAAAAGACATAATAAAAAATTATCAGCCACTAGCTTAGCACATCCCCAAGCCTCGGGTTTTTTAAATTCTGCACATCATGCTTTCATATGCTTAACCAAACTAAAAATACGTCCTAAATCAGTTACAAAAACATTTGGAAACAATATCTCAAACATATGCTTCCTGGATTTACTCCATCAAATGTTTATACTGGATTATTTGAAACCGGATAGAAGACAGGAAAAATAAATGTGTACATAAAAATATATCCCGGTTGGGAGAGGGAGCTGTCCACTTAGAACAATCAGTGCAATGATATACAGCATATGACATGACCATATTGGCAGTCTTTTTCCTGTTCTTAAACAGGAAACATTTGACACCACTCACGGCATGAGTAAACATGCTAAAAGAAACACATAGATTACAGGAAAGGAAAGGTATAAGTAGTTAAATCTGAGGGCTGAAATGTGACAAGAGTCTCTATTTCAATACTTTGGAAGTCACCAAATTGCCTTCAAATAAACTGCTCCATTAAAACAAGTCCCAAGAAAAATTCTAGGGTTGCAATTACTATTTAGTGAATAGTCTCTCCCACAAATTTCAAGCTGACACTTCTTTTTAAAAATGCATAATTTTAAGGGCTTGGAGAGAACCTTCAAACCTCTGGCAATTTCTGCCTATGTCTGGAGTATAATATGCCATTAAAATGCACACAGAGCAAAGAAGGAGCTATGAACTTGCAAGAGATTCTAAAATTAAAGCAAGGTGACTCAGGCATTTGGTGTAAATTATATTGCCACAGGAAAAAGCCGTTCCACAATGAGGTTCAATTATTTCATCTTCTCCAGCTACCTCACAAACAACAAATCATACCAGATTCAGACAGTATGCTTTTAGATGGCTTTGCAGTTTTGTTTTAAATAGTTTGGTTTTCAGTTTACTACCTAAACCCTGAGAACCCATGGGTTGAGCAGGGAAGATAACTGTACCCTGAAATACAAATGGAAGAAACTCTCCTTCTTCACATGTAAACCACCTACATATCTTGAATACTGTCATGTTTTACTGCTACAAATTCCTTCATTTTATTTTCATGCATTAACAGGATTAAAATAACACAGAACAATACAATGTTGACCACTGTTGATAAGAGATTAAGGTTCAAATTCTCTCTCTGCCATGATCTCATTGGACAAAAATAGTGCAGGATGAAGACTACCTGCCACAACTTGAAAATATTTTAACTAGAAAATTATTATTCATATCCTCACCTACATCACTTCAAAACTATTTAGCTCTTAAGACTGAGGCTGTTCCTGACTTTTAAAATGGAGAAAGCAGTGTTCCCCAGTTCTGATCTGCAAATCCAACACACCAGATATCTTATCTTGACCGAGGTATAAAATCCAATGCAATCTGAACCTTTAGAAATATAATGTCCTAGTAAGACCTCTACCAGATGACCATCTAGAATTTCAAGCTAGCTATTTCAGAGTCAACTTTCCAGAGCTGTGCAAAAAAAAAAAAGAGCAAATGATTCTTTATGGTAGGAGAATATGGCACATAAAGTTGTATATTTGCTGATAAATACTGAGATAGGTCACTATGGAAAAAAACAGGAGTGTCCACGGAGAGGGAGTCATATTTTTATTCCACTGTCTGTCAAAACCAATTAGTAAATATGATGTGTTATACCAGAGACAGTAGAAGGCTTAAGGAGAAATATTTTCCTCCCTCTGCTGTGGAAAACGGCAGACAAAAGAGCAAAACTCTAGAAGCTTTCAAGTCCTTCTGAAATTTCAAATATACCTGGCTTTGTATAAGTTGAAACAGCTCTTGATGCACCAAAGCCTTCAAGAAAAACTATGCCGCTCTCAAAAGTCAAAGCCTGCTTTGTCTGCGCCATTTGAGTGATATCACAGAAAAATCTAGGTCAGTATCCTGCCATGATGTATACATATAGCTCTCTAAGGGAGAAGCCAGTAAACTCCATTCCTGTGAGACAGAATACTTCAAAACAGAGCAGAAGGCCAATGCTATTCCACCCATGAAACCACTCCCCTGTCCAGCCAGTTTCAAAGTACTGTATATACTCGAGCATAAGCCTAGTTTTTCAGCCCTAATTTGGGGCTGAAAAAAGGGGTCCTCGGCTTATATTTGGGTCAGTACTTTTAGCCACTGAGGCAAGTTTGGGTCAGTGGCTAAAAGTCATTTTAAACATTGTGCGCCACTTCTCCTGACCCCCCCCCCCCATGTTTAAAATGACTTTTAGCCACCAACTCAAGCACTTGCCTCTGTGGCTAAAAGTCATTTTAAACATCACACACACACCCAACTCACAAAGGAGGAGTTGCCAGGCCCTGCTGCATTTCCCACCCTAGGCTTATACTTGAGTCAATAAATTTTCCCAGTTTGGGGGGTTTAAATTAGGGGCCCCGGCTTATACTCGGGTCGACTTATACTCGAGTATATACGGTATATTGACAGCAGGTTTGTACACTGGTTAGAATAGACTGCAACATAATGCTATCTACTTAAAGCTTTTTTTAAAAAAAATCATATTTAAGAATGCATTTGTAAATCAAGCATGCCAGATATACACTCCTACTGACCCCTCAGTATATATATCAAGTTCCCAATGTCCAGGTTTTTTATAGCACTGGAATGACACATTTGCAAGAAAGACACACATACCTTTTTATTACTATAGAGTTGTTACTTATCCATACACACAATCTGCTGTACATTACATTATTCTGTAACACAGTGAGAAGGGCCTCTGGGGAACGACTTTGATAAATATAAAAAAAATGAAACTTTATCCCCAGTTTCAAATTTTAAAAACCCCAAAGCAGCTTACAGTGTGATTAAACAATAACATACAATTAATAACAACAAAGACTAAACAACAGATAAAATTAATCCAAAAATAGAATGTCAAGAAAATCAATATTAACATTAATAATATTAATACAATGGTTTTCTCTCCAGCCTTTATAGGCTACATGTCTTTCTTTGTCTACGTGAAAGACAACAGCCTAACCAAGGTGCATCACCTGACATGCTATTTGCATCAGTTAATAACCTATTGTCAGGATGTTTCTGTAATCAGCATTGACAACCTGTGTTAATAATGCATATATCACTTTGAAAATTCATTACCTCACTTCATATCCCACTTCACCCAGCTCCTATCCTTACATCCACGAACAACAAAATATTGTGTCCTAAGAAATGGAATGTCTTGTTGATGACTTCCATAAATGTATAATGTTCTCTGGAGGGCATGTGATCTGTAGATGTGTTAAGCTGAATTTTGTATTGGAAAGACAATCAAAAACTGAAGTGTGGCACATTTAAAACTAGCAGATTTATTTCAGAGTGAGATTTCATGCATTATATTCAGGATTTCAGGCTACGGGTGATAATTCATCACTGATCAAACAGCTGAGCTGAATGAAGCATTCACTCAGAGTCAATGAGGTGGTAAAGTTTAATAAACTATGATGGCTATGACCACACTGTAGAACAACGCCACAGAGAGGAGCAGTTGCTATAAAACTTGATCTGGTAGTATGCAGACATGCATGGGCAAACAAGACTGGACAGCAAAACCACTGTCAGATCCTGTTCATTTAGAGTGTCGTTACAGCAAAACTGGCAAGTCTTTTCTGGAGCCTTGGTAAGGTTCAATTCTTTAAAGACAAAAATAAAACAAAACCATCTCTGGTTTGGGAATGTGGGATATTGTGTTTTTGAATCCGCAGTTCAAAATGACAGGAAATTGCCTAATATTGCTATGTAATACTGCACCCATGTTGACAGTAAGGAAAAGGATGCCAGGTTTTACACAGCAAGCTTTATATAGACTGAACGTTGACAACATCCATTGGCAACAGTCAAGATGATCTACGGGATACCTTCTTGTGCTAACTAGCATTCATCAATATCCTGGCAATTAAAGATCTTGAAGCAGAGGCAAGGACAAAGTTGATTCCTCATTCACATGCTGTTGGAACCATCATGCTTGCACTCACTTTGACAGAATCTCACTATTTTCTTGTGTATACTGCCTTCTATGTAAAAAGCAGCCACCACACCACAATCCATTAGGGTTTGGGTCTTTTCATAGAACCCTCAGGAAGACTGTAGAGTTTCTTCCCCAAAAGCAGAATAGACCTAAGTCAAACCTCTTTCTGCCTGTCATCATCAAGGATCCCAGAGAAAGAGAAACTGGAAAAGCAACTCAGATCTATATTCCTCTCAGGCACTAGATGGTGTATCTTCATGCCTATTCAAGTTGAACATCTTTAATATCTCCTTCAAAATGGTGGGGAAGAAGTCTGGTTTTGAAAGCCTCTTTTTTGAAGAGATGCTGCTGTCTGAGCTCCTTTAGGAAGCTCTTTCTATTCATTGTCTGAACAGGTGCTTCAACCAAGGGAGGATCTAGCGCTGAGAGTCCTGTGATGGAGCACACAGACAAGTGACTCACATATGAACCTAGGAGGGAGAAAGTATGTATGTAAAGTTCCAAGTTTTTAAGGCTAGTAAGTCTGTGGAATATAATAGGGCTAAACCGGATGTGACCTCAACACATCTGTGCAAGACTGAACATCTGCCCTATTTAATCTTAATGCCCTTCCAAGCATGAGTATTTTCGAATTAAAGGGGCTGATCCTACATTTTAAAAATATTACACACGTTGAATCTAAAGAAATTTAATTAGATATTAAAATCTGATTCATCTGGATTTATCTATAGTACAAGTCAAGACTTAATAGTTCTGGTGCGAGCCTTCATTCATTAATTCATTAAAAATATTTTTGCCCTGCCTTTTTCTTTTTCAAGGACTCAGCACAGGTTATATCAGTAAAGGACAATACAGTATTCAAGAACTAAAAACAACAAGGATACAAAAATTTAAAAAGAATCAGACTAATACTACACTAAAAATTGTAAACAAAATCAACACCAAAAACCAGTTTCAAAGCAACAAGGTAAAACACTCCATTTAAATACCTTTTTCAAATAGCCTATTGGTAAGAGGAAGCTTGTCTGAAAAGAAACACGTTCTGCTTGTCTCAAGGTGTAACCAATCCTGGAATAGTTCTCATTAACGTTGGTATTTATACCAATTGTATATCTACCCTGTCTAGAAAAATTGTGCATGGCCTCTAGATAGGGTAGGCATACAATTATGATGTAACTGGGACTGCCTTTAAAGAACCACTTACAATTTTCAGGTGATCCAGTATGTAACTGCCAGAATACTGTCTGGTGTACAGCATCTTGTATCACATCACCTAAACATTATTCAGGTGCACTGAGCACCAATTTTCTTTCAATTCATGCTGAACTCACAGTTCCATCTTAACATGTAGACTAGCTGCAGGATTTTAAAGAACAGCCTCCCTACTCTGTTCGACAGTGGAGAGCCGATCAACCCCACCCCAGAAGTTAACTGGGTCAGGACAATGTGTTTTCCAACCTGTCACTTGCTCTGTGGAACAGACTGGACGCTCCAGGGAGCATCACATCGGCAGGCAGCAAAGATAAGACTTTTTAATATAAAAATGCTATTGGCATCAATTAATTTATTGCTTTGCAGGAAATATCATTCTAGCTGTTTTTACATTGTTAATAATAATTATAATAAGGCAATTCTGCCTTAAGACAAATATTTCCAAGATTTCCTAGGTACAGAACGCTCAGGAATGGTTTAGCACTTCCCTCTGGAGGCATCCTGGACCTCTGCAGATTCACAAGATGCAGCCAGGTAAACTCATAATCAGAAATAATTAATCACTGAAGGGTTAATTAATCACTGATTTGACAAGTTGTTAATTAACAACAGATTTGGAAAACAAACTCTATCCTCTAAAACCCTACAATTTGTGGATTTTGATATCCTCAATCATTTTCTCATATTTACAAATTAATTGTTGCCAGTATTTAAGGAGACCACTGAAAAATCCAACAGATATGTGGAGTAAGTAGCACAATTTGGGGAGATTTTCATTTTAACAGCTACTATTTTTTAGTCATGTTAATTTCAATGTTTGCCCATTATAAATAGGGGAGCTTACTTGAGGAATCTGAAATTTAGTGTTGAGACTGATTTGTTCATGGGAGTTAGGACCAGCACTTGACAAGATTAAGTATGAGACTGCAAATCTACCAATCTACCAATTTGGATAGCACATGAAATAATTCCCCCACTCCTTCACAAAGGGCTATGGACATACAGTACAGTACAGTATTTGTCAAATATGGAAGAGTAGTGGATTTAATTATTACAAGTGAGTATCTGAAAATCCTGGGGGCTCAACAGACTAGTATATTAGCATAGGTCAAAAAAGTATGCAAGCCCCAAGTGCAGCTGGGGGCTGAGAAAAATAAGTCTAATTTGGTGTCGGCAAAAGCTAAGGGGCAATAATATAAGAATCACAAATGTAAATCAGATCTATCATTTTATTTTGCTCTGCTTTTTAATGGAATTGCCTAACTTGCTGATAACATCATTCATAGGTCAAGGTTCCCCCTGACAATTAATTCCAGTCATTTCTGACTCTAGACGCCAGTGCTCATCTCCCTTTGTAAGCCAAAGAGCTGTTGTTTGTGCATAGAACACCAAGTGCACAGAACACCATTACCTTCCCACCAAAGTGGTACCTATTTATCGCCTCGCAATTTCATAGGTTGGCAGGAGCTGAAACAAGCAATGTGAGATCATCCCATCTTTGCCGATGCAAATTGCCTACCTTTTGGTCAACATGCCCAGCAGTTCAGAGGTTCAACCTGCAGTGCCACCAATGTCCACATCATTCATAATGAGGACATAAAGAACCACTATACAGTATGTGTGTGTGTGTTTTACTGT
Organism: Phrynocephalus versicolor; assembly: GCA_023846285.1. Classification (NCBI taxonomy): domain Eukaryota; kingdom Metazoa; phylum Chordata; class Lepidosauria; order Squamata; family Agamidae; genus Phrynocephalus; species Phrynocephalus versicolor. The sequence goes on along the minus strand of JAHTLZ010000111.1, from coordinate 5,656,944 downwards.
ACCCAGGTAGGACACTGAAGGCCCCTGCAGTCAAGGGAATTTGAAGCAGTCTGGTTTACACTTTAAAAGTTCTTATACAGTATTTAGTGCAATTGATTTTATCTGATGTTGACTCTCTTGTGAGACAGGTCCACAGATTTATTCTGATCGCTGATTTACTCACATGCAAAGTTTACCTGGTTATTAATAAGTAAGTTTACCCAGTTTCCTCATGAGTAAGGCAGCAGGAACAAAGGGCTGTGATACTGGAGTGAAGGAAGATTTGGGGGAGATGGAAGGGACACAAACCCACCTTTTTCTGCACCTTTCTCCCAGCCATGTCTCTGCTGGAGCTGCTCTACGTTGCTCATGAAATTGATATAACACCCCACCTCATGTTTTCTCACAGCCATCGATCATTCAGCCAGATGCACTGGCTTTCCTTTTTCTAATTTCTATTTAAATTAGGTAGCATATTAAAACAGCAATGCATCAATCTAGAATGGTATTAGAATTGTGCTGTGTCAGAAAAGCATTAAAATATATGCAAATAGAGGAAAGGGGTTTTCTGTCCTCCTTTATATGTCACTCACAACTCACCAATGACACACAATTGTCACCTCTGACAATACCATCCACAGCTCCATTTGGATGTGAACTGTCTAGACAGACTATACATCAAGATAATTAGGATTCCACTGAATTGTACCCAAAAGAATACATGCCCTAGCACTGTGCCAGAAACATGCACAATAGCTCTTAAAAGAGGAAGGATGGCTTGATCTAAGTAGAAACCTGTTTGGGCGCCATAATTTGGTTTGAAACAAATTGTAGAAAACATCTGTTCAGATACTGATCTGCTGTATATGCTTGTCTGGACAGAATATGAGACACTGGAATCCATAGGGTGTCAGTTGGCCCTCACAAAATTTAAATAAACAAAACAGAATAGTTAGGCACCTCACAACTGAGATGTTGTGGGCTGTGCCCATGTTTCCAAAAGCAGTGATTGTGGATCAACCCAGGGGCAGTTGATGGTACCAGGTTCAGGGGGGGGAAATCATAGTTGGACTTTCAATGGGATCTGCTTACATGTGAGAATGTCTTACTGTCGTTCTGTATAAATCCAAGACCAATTCACCCAATATACAATACAGTACAGCATTTTCTCAGTTGCCAAATCAAGCAGAAAGCCACAATTTACAAAGGCACTCTCTCTTAACTCAGCTACTTAGCACTTCAGCAGTCTACTTCTGACACATTTGTTCTGTCACGTGCTCCTTTGATAATTCTTGCCATATAGCATGGACATAATAATGAACCTTTCCAGTTACTTAATGTGCCCCTCAGGTCTGCTTTCACTACTTGTGCCAACAAATGAAGCTCCAAAAACTAGAGTCTGGTATCCAGAGTAAATAAGAGAAAATGTTTTGTTCTTCAAACTGACTGCTAACTTAGTTGGATATCCCAAGTGATACAGAATTTAATTCTCCCTTTGAATGTTCTTTTATGGCTTTTCAGTAGAAGAGAGCAGTAGGACACAAATCTTGGAATAAATAGATGCTAGTGCCACTGTATTAACTAGGTACCATATTCCTGAGAGCTGTCAAAATGACACCCCTTCTGATCTTCCTGAGTCAGAGTGAGACATCACCTCTCAGTCTACCTCTTTGCAAAGGAGGTGAGGGCCCGAAATGTCACAGGTATATCATCCCTTGTTATGGGAGGATCATAAGGATAAACAGCAAACACTTCCAATGCCAGATTAATCAGATCACTTTTGCTCTCAGTCTCTTTCACATTGCAGACCCCAATACAGTACTTAATCTTCTATTTTTGTTTTCAAAGGACTCTAAGTGAGCTTGCATATCTAAAGTATGACATGGCAGCATTTTTATATGTTTCTGATTCTGGATTCCCAGCTCTCCTGTTTGATAAACAGAATCTGCTATCAACTTCAGTATACAAGATAATTCATTTTCACGTCTTTGAATGAGTTTACAGACCCCAAGCTGGCATAATAGCATCATTCGATTAGCAATGTCAAGTATCCCATTTTCAAACTTTGGGGGCTACCCATTAAGATTTTGCAGGCTCTGAGATTTCAGAATAAAATATCAGTCCAACAGATGGTCCTGAGTTTTTGAACGGGCCTTACTTCTTTCTATTTCAGAAGCTATTATTTTGCAGTAGCTGTAAAAATGTCTCTTTTCACTCATGCTTTCGAAATTAAATCAAGCAGGAGGAAGAATCTGCTCTTCTACAAAGAAATTATTTAGCCTGAAAAGAAATAAAATAAAAGCCATGTATCTAAACATGGTAGATTTGATTTAAAACAAGTTGATTTAAATCATGATTCAAATAACATTTTAAAAACTGGATTTTTATCCAATTTTAAAATCATTATTTAAATCTATTTTATTTTTATCCACCCTGCAAGAAATATATTGGCCTGCTTTATTCTTTATTATGTGTAATATATGTGAGTACTATATGTCCCTCTAAGCAAAGGGATGTGCATATTATAGCTTTAAGGGATATATTTTAGGTTTTGGTGGCTTGAGACCATGATCCAGAGAAAAGTGCAAGATAACAGCAGAAAGGTGCATTCAAATTTGAAAAAACAGGTGTATGTGAGTGTACTGTATCTTTTCATTCCAGGAAATTGTTTTCAATATCAGAAGTACAACTGCATACAGCATAAGTGAAAATTGCAACGGAATACAGTGGCTGAACATGATATATTCTTTTCAAAACAGAGATGCTATGAAATGAATTTGGTATTCAGAATGCATAATAATTTACAGATACATGCACAAATCTTTTGTGCAAAAAAGAACACACTAATTTATAGCCAACTCAAACTCACATTTCTCTGAAGTCTCATGTTACTAAAGACTCATTCATGGTTCTAAGACACAATTCATTCTGAATTATTAACATGGCAGCCGAAATGAACTGGTCCTTTCATGAGTAAACAAGTGCCAAAGTGATCCCACAACATAAAAGAATTATATTTCCCCCCTCCAGTCGTCCATAAGTGGAGAGTTTTAATAAGACCAGTTCCCCTTAGAGAAGGACGGCAAATTTAATTATAGCTGGACTCTGAGTTGTGTGATCTAAACATAAAATCAGAAGCAAGGCCTAGATTCCTCAGATTAATCCAAATTTGAATTATGCCAAAGTTCAGCAGAAGAAATAAGGATAAAGACGTATTATTTGCTTTAAAAATCATTTATAACTTCCTGACATTTATCTTTGCCACAGTACGTTAGAAATTTACCATCCTCAACTGTACGGTCTAGAAGACAAGTTGCCAAGAAGCCTTTTTGTGAACTATAGCAACTGGAGAGTTGGGGCATTAACTGTTCACTTTTTTGGTAGATCAAGGTAGATTAAACTGTTTTGGCATATGTAGTTTAAAACTAAAGGAAATTCCTTGTTGGAAATGCAGAATACTGTTGTATAGCACCAGAAAGATGATCTACGTAGGCTTTAAGTCAGCTGAGGATTCACTCCACTGTAATTTTTTTAACAGTTCAGTGAGTCAGGTGGACATTGAGAGTTCAATTCCTCTCTGTGTATTCCAGAACAGCCAGCCTGTGTAGCCTTGAGCAAGATGCACCAGACCCAGGATGGTCTCAGAAGAAAATGGTAAACTACTTATGAGTACTCTACCTAAATAATCCTAAAAATTGTTCCATTAGACAGAATTGACTTGAAAGCACACAATTATTCATTTGTACAAACCAATTAAATCAGCATTTCTCTTCAGTATGTTTAAAGACAACATATCTCAATGGGAAAGGACAGAATTTAAAGCAGATAATTGAGGTTAGTCTTAGCCCATTTTGACTAATAAAATGGAACAACAAAATAGTGTAATATAGTATTGGAGCCTAGTGGTGGAGTGGTTAAATTGCAGTACTGCAGCTAAGACTCTGCTCATGACCTGAATCTGATCCTGATGTACTTGGCTCAAGGTTGTTTCATCCTTCCAAGGGTGGTAAACCGATACCCGGCTCACTGTGTGGCAATGTGTAGCCTACATAATTACTGGTATATTGTATTTCATCCAGAGAATGCTTTAAGTGCTATGGGCAATATATAAGTACAGTCCCCCCCCCCCCGGCGATCGCGGGGGTTAGGGACCCACCCCACCCGCGATGCATGAAAATCCGTGATATGCGGAAGCGGGTGGGGTGGGCCGGGCGCGATCGCACGCCTGTACGAGGCTTCTCAGAGGAGCACGGGGGGGGCGCGGAGCGACCCGATCGCCCCCAACCGCCCCTCCACGCGGCTCCGAGGCTTCTCGGAGGAGCACGGGGGCGGCACAGAGCGACCCAATCACCCCCACCACCACCCCACGCGGCTCCGAGGCTTCTCGGAGGAGCGCGGGGGCGGCACAGAGCGACCCGATTGCTCCCACCCCCGCAGCTCCGAGGCTTCTCAGAGGAGCGCGGGGGGCGGTGTGGAGTGACAAAGCAGTTTGACAGTAGAACCACTTGTCTCAGGGGATGGCAAGCTCTCCAGAAATGGTGGCATTTAAAAGAAACCTAGGGATCAGCGGGCTAAGGCTCGGAAAACTGTTGACTGCACAGTCGGCAACTCGGCTGTTTGAATCCCAGGTGTCACGCAGCGGAGTGAGCTCCCACCGATAACCCCAGTTCCTGCCAACCTAGCAGTTCAAAAGCATGTAAATGCAAGTAGATAAATAGGTACCACTGTAAAAAGCGGGAAGGTAAAAACAATGTTTTCTTGCAGCCATGCCAGCCATGTGGCCATGGACTTGCACAACACTGGCTCTTTGGCTTGAATACAGAAATGAGCACCATCCCTAGAGTCGGACACAACTAGCTCGCATGTGCAGGGGGAACTTTTACTTTTTAGTAGACAGCCATTTGTCTCTCCACTAAGCTGTGAGGTTGGACTTGATGGCCTTAGAGATAGCTTCCAGCTCCACTATTCTATGGTTCTGTAACTGTGGGGGAATCAGATGGGTTTTTTATAATGCTCCATAGGTGGTGGTGCACATACAGCCACTTAAATACGTATCACAGTGGAAGCTGGCATCCCTGTTCTAGACAGAGAAAGACGCCTTTCACAATAATTGCAAGATTTTCAATATCTTCATAATTACAGATCTAAGATTCCTAAGAAATCACTGGCAGAACTAAGAGATATCATAGAATCAATGAATAATGAAGTTAGAAGGGACCATTGAGTCCAACCCTGCTCAATGACATTTTCCATCCCACCCCTGCACCACCATCCCAGCATGATCAGTAGATTGAAAACAATGTGGGTAGTGTGATAGCCTTTTTGGAACACTTATCTATCGGTCACAGAGGTTTGCAGGGTAGCCAGTGGCAGTGGTTTATTTTGCAACAAATCAGGTAAGGATGGGTATAATTTTTGTATTAATTGTGATGAGATTTCCCATTCATTATTTGTACACTATTTGTGTTTCTTGTGCTCACTGCACCTCAAAAAGAAAGAAGTGGAGCAGTAATTAGTTTGGAACCAGAAAACACAGTGAAGAAAAGGCCCATTAAATTCAGCAGACTATTAATAAGATAAACAGCATTCCCCTTGGAGGTGCACAATTGGGGAGGGGGGAGAGACACGCAACTGGCTCTTTTAAAGAACCTTGCTTTTCCCCACCTTCATTAAATATACATAATATTTTGACAGAAAGAATTTGTATAACATACCAGAACCCAGGAAACAATTAAAACAGTAGGTGGGTAAGTGTCATTGCTACAAAAGCCGAAAAAGAAGAGGTATAAAATATATGGTATGCTCCCAGATTTTCAATTGTCATCTATTATGTCAACACCACACTCCAATTAAACTGCTGTGACATGGAATAAAATATTCCTGCCCCATAGAAAGTGGCACAGGTTCAAATTCTGGTTTCTGTTATACTTTAACTGTGGGCATTATTTTTTTTATTTGTCATTTACTTCATAGGAAGCAAGTTCACATTCCTTTCCTTTTAAATTTGGGCAAGGTGTTGTAGCATGTGGTGGCTGGGCAGCTCCAGGCTCTCTTGGATGAAACGGATTATCTAGATCCATTTCAGCAGGGTTTGAGACTGGATTTGGGACGGAGACTACCTTGGCCGCCCTGCATGATGATGACCTCTGCCAGGAGAGAGAGACAGGGGAAGTGTGTCCCTGTTGATCCTCCCGGACAGATAGGCTGGGACAGGAGTTGGAGGCACCGTTTTATGGTGGTTCCAACTCCTAGCTAGCTGACCAGGTCCAGAAGGTGGTGCTGAGGGACAGGTACTCTGGCTCATGGAGGTTATGTCATGGGGTTCCGCAGGGCTCTATATTGTACCCCCATGAAATTTAATATACGTATACATGAAACAGCTGGGAGAAGTCATTTGGAAGTTTGGGCTAAAGAGTCAGCAATATGCTGATGATACTCAGCTCTACGACTTGTTCTCCACAAATCTGGGTGCGATGGTCTCTGTTCCTAACTCAATAATGGACTGGATGAGGGTCAATAAACTGAAGCTCAATCCAAACAAGTAGGAAGTGCTGTTGGTGAGTGTTCCACCTGACAGGTTAGAGGGCCATTCCCTTGCCCTGGACGGGGTTGCAGTCCCCCGGCCTAAGGGACACGGTTTGCAGCTTGGGGGGACTTCTGGACCCGGGTCTTACCCTGGAAGCCTAGGTGGACTCAGTGATCAGAGGTGCCTTCTTACAGCTGTGGAGAATA
>JAHTLZ010000111.1:5625998-5639600 GCA_023846285.1 Phrynocephalus versicolor | reverse complement strand
ACTTGTTCTGCTACTAGTTCAGGATTTTGCTGTGCAACAAGAAGGAAGAGGAAAATGATCTGGATGTATATTTCTCAGGGTTCACTCCTTAGGGCCAAGACTTGTTTTCATGTTACATGGGATGGCAGCAGTATGTTATTCTGGGGTGTAGAGAACTATCCCTTGTAAAGTTCTTCTTGTTAGCAACATCACAGCTAAATAAACATGGATTTATCACAATAAAATCCTGCAGTATTCTCATTTGTAAACACAGTTACAAGACATAAGTAATTTTTGCTGATATAGCCACAGTAAGTAGCTATGCCTAAAGAGCATCATCTGAACGGCTTAACACAGGACCTCGTGGATAAATTTATTTGTTGCCTATATTTAAATAATCTAGAAAGAATAGGAAGGAATAAGCTGTGTGGCCCCCCAAGATTGCCCATATGCAAGAGTGGATAATACATTATACTGGATCATTAAAAAACATATACACACCAACATTTAATATGATAGATATCGGCTATATGGTTGTCTTCCCCTTTGCAAAGCTTACTTCCACTGAGGGAGTCTGTCTGGTAGAATTAAAATGTTTAGGATGGGGAAATTTAAACGAATGAAATAGTAGGTAAATAATTTGTTTATTAGATTATAATACCTCCCATCTAGCTACTGTGCTATAGTTTAACATTCCTCCAGACTGCTAATTTTCCTTTGAACCACAAGTGAGGTGGAAGAGTGTTACACAGATAAGAACTAACTACAGAAGACACAATCTAGAAGGTATATTATAAGAAGAAAAAAATTCAATGGAAGGATGCATGGTTTGACAAGACGTAGATGAGCAAAATGAAGACAACAGAGGAATCAGGTATTAAATATGAGTAGAAAAGTGCCAGAAAAATCATACAGTACTTTTGAAATTAAGTACAGTGGTACCTTGTATAAAGGAATTAATTCCTTCCAAATGAAACTATGTTAAGCAAATTTTCCTTTATGCAAGTTTCCCATAGGAATGCATTGAAAACAGAGTAATCCCTAATAACAACCATTTTTATGCTGTACAGATTTCACCCATAGGTGATTCTATTAAGCAAATTTCCCCTATCTCTGGAATTTTTTATGTTGTACAAATTTTATGTTATACAAACCCTTTGTTAAACTGGATCGGAAATCAATGGCATTTCTGTAGGGCCAGCATAGCAGCAGTTCCAGTCAGGTAGCGATTGCACACCTAAGGCCTCCCTCTGTTGTCAAGAGTACAATTCTCATAATGCTTTACAGTTGGCTATGCTTGAGTGTGCGTGGTAAGTGGAGGTCGTCGGTTGGGAAAAGCTGCACAGTTAGGGCATGGCCAGAAGGACAGAAGCACAGTTTACAAAATAGTGTTGGCAAGTACTGTATAGCGATCTAGATTTTTCAAAAAATGGTAAATTGCATAATTTTTCACTATCAGTTATGCTGGCTAGGGTCATAGTTGCTCATTCCTGTTAGAAAGTACAAGGCCTAGGTCAGAAAAGTTAGAAGCTGTCAGAACCAAAACTAAAAGGGAGTGAGTTCTTGTTTCTACAAATTCCACATGGTGCTTCAGACTTGCTGAGGGCTGGCTAGATTGATGAGTCTTGCTCTTAGATCTGTCCCCTTAAGGAGCCATCTGTGCCATTAAGGAGTTGCTGCCACATTCTGCAATCACTAGCTCATCAGATTTTGAAGTACTGTATTAAAACTGTATTAGAAGTGAGTCTTTCAAATCAAAGCAGCAGCATCTGGCTTCGAAAGACTTGAAGTGGGAACAGATATTTTTCTAGAGTCAGTTCTTCCCCGTTTATATCCTCTTTATGCTTTAGGTCAAGTTCAGGGAACATAAAAAGTAATAAGGAAGCCCCTAAAGACAAATAAGAAATAGAGAAGTACAATTCAGTTGCATGTAAAAAAAGCTAAAAGATAGAGAGAAAAAACCCCAAGGCATTTTTGAATGAGTATAGAGGAGACCAAATGAAACACCATAATTATGGTATTTAAATAGGTAACAGTGTTGGTCTAGTTTTCAGACTGAAGAATTAAAGGAGGCAGAAAAACAGTGTAATCTGAAGCAATAAATAAATGTTTGAGTGTTACAACATAACATTATAACCAGAAAAAAATAGTTTATTAGGGTCTAAATTATTGAAGTAGGAAAAGGCAACTATGTCCCATAGTATATTGCTGAATTACAGTTATTGTCCTTTACCATTGTTTTGGCTGACAGGATATCTGTTTCAATGACATCTGAAGGGCTGGGCATTTTTGAGCCATATATTGGAGGTTAATATCTCATAATTTATTTCCAAAATATACAAATTATTAACAATACCAAAGAAAATATTGAAAGATATGGTAAGACTCAATGTCTTAAGAATGATGGCACACCTACTGTGTGTGATCGGGAGGGCTGAAGAAAACACAAAGAAGGAGAAGCAGAGACTTGTAATCAGTTGTGGACTAAACAAATCAGCACAATTCTAGGGCAGTCCTCAATCCTACTAAAGGCTATGTGCACACAAATCATTGGCAAATTAAATTTCACTATATTAAATGAGGCTTACTTCCAGGTAAATATATATATTATTCAAGCTCTGAAATCTTTTGTGACTTGAGAAAGATAAATTCTGCCCTGGAAGCTTGTTTCACCTCTGCAGAGAAATATCAGCCACATTTGCACAAGCCACAAAAATTATGTCAGTGCATGTCACTTGAGGGTGATTAATAGTGGTTGTGGAATTGGGCACTAAACAAATCAGCACACAAGGGGACACAAGTTACAATTGTGGATCTGTTTCATGGTATAGGATTGCAGAATGAAATGCTTTAATGATGTTGGTTAGAATCCTACTGCCAATTTACACTTGCATAAGGGAAACGGAATGTCTTGGTTGCAATTGGCTGCTTGTTAAAGAGTACTTGTGTTCATAGACCTAAAACTCACTGGGATACACAATAACGCCAAGAAGAGTGGAAAGCAACAGCCAAAAAGAAAGACCTAAACAGTACAGTAATACATTTCTTGTAATACTGTACATTACTTCCATAACATGTTACTTTTAATAGTAACAAGGAAGAATGGTGTTACTGTGAGGCTTGTAATGACCATGGCTGCAATTTACTATTTTCCCCAATGTAATTAGAATATTTCTCTCTTCATTTAGGAGAATCTCCTGGAATTGTTCCAGCTAACCTGGCACCCAACTCAACATGGATTTAATTTTTAATTATTGATGCTTATCCTGCTCAATATGCACATGGAAGCATCAGGTGATGCATGGAGTTCTGACAGTTCAAGTTGTCCACTAAATTAATACTACTAAGAATGTCAACCTATAGAATTTCAACCAACCTGATGCCTGCTGAATGTAACTTCATGTACCATCCCATGTCCAGCTGAGTGGTGCATGAAGGGCTTTGGTTCAAGATATACGAGAATATTTATTTGATTTGCTTATTGGTTTTGTTTTGTTTACAGATGTGTTGTTATTGCAGTTTTATTGTATTAATTTGGTCTTATTAATATCTGATTATATTTTGTATAGTGTTGTAAGCTGCCCAGAGTGGCCATATTGGGGTGGGGGGGTATAAATCAAATAAATACAATAAATAAATAAGAAATCCTCAATGAAAGGTTCGGCTTTTAATAACGTTATAAACAGTATTTTGTGCAATGAGCATAAGTGGTCACTTGAGGGAACCAGTGAACAGTTTCATGCATTTCTCATGGCTGCCCCGTGTCAGTAATTAAGAATATACAGTAAATGTGTTACTATGCAGATAGCATAGTAACCTGTAATGATCTCTTGCTGGTCCAAACTAGTGAGGAACAGAATGAGTTACCTTTGAAAAAAGTAATGTTCCAAGCTCGGGACCTAACATAAGGGGAACTGACTCAATAAAGGAAGCAATGGCCTTAAATTTCAAGATTTAAGCAGGCTGTTCATGAAAGGTCCTTTGGGATGCCATTAATTCATAGAAACAGGCTAAGTCAGAAATGACTTGATGGCACATGACAACACTGCCTACTGATAACCCCATCACCATGATAGGCCTTTTGTACTTCCATAACATTACACATTCTCCTCCTCATGTTCATATTAATACAGTACATATATTCAGAGAATGTATTCCATACAACCTAAGTAGACTACAGTTCACAAAAGCACATGCCAACTAAAGCTTCTGAGCCGTTAGGGTGCACAAGACTGTTTTTGGTTTTACTGCAGTACACTAACATGGCATGTTACAGTTCTGGTTGCTGTAGTTCAAAATGAATTATATAAAAAATGTGAAAAATTGGCAACCAAAATGATTGCATCTGGAGCACCACCTCTGCAAGATTGCAATGTTTAGAGACTCTTTGACTAGAAGAAGAAGAAGAACCACTGACAGAGCAAGTGTTGGCATAGCAAGGTCTACATCCAAACATATGGCAAAAGCAAACCTCAGTATGACTAAGCAGTTTGTATGTCTCTTTAAGACCTTACTACTTAAGTAATGATTCTAGCCTCACACACACACACTCCTCACCACGCCCTGACCTGCCTGACACTGATGTTGTTCCAGAGGCACAGAGAGACTTGCAGAATTACTTTTGACTTATTGTCATTTAAAGTTGTATTTTATTCTTTTGTCTTTATAACAAGCAAGGCAGTATATATATATGTGTGTGTGTGTGGCTCCTTATCCCTTTTTATGAGCTTCACCACAACTGCTGTTGCCCTAATTTTTCTATTTTGTATATTTTTCTGTACAGATATTTAATGAGTGTTTTATTATTTCCATAGGTCAACCCGTTTACCTTTTCCCCTTAGAATATATAGATAAAGTATAGTTTCATATACCTGTTGTGTCTATGACTTCTCCTTTAATCAGACTGCAGCATGTAATACCCAAATAATACACCAATCTCCCAACGATCCAACAATATATCTCAACAGCAAGGACATGATAGAAATCAAGAAATATTTGCATGGTGTGGAAAAGTGGTCCTTTTTGAGAGAGATTCTTTTTGTGTGCCTGTGCTAAATGCTGGGACATAAAGTTGTCAAGTGAAAAATAATCCTGAAGACCAAGCAAAGAGAAAATGAGGCATTACTTCATATAAGATAAGATTAGATAACTCTTTATTGATCCCACATCAGGGAAATTTACTTGTTACACAGCTCCCAATACAAAGAACAAATAAAGAAGAGTAGGTGCACAAAAAAGTGTAAGGTGGGAAAGAAGAAAATAAATAATGGAGAATAAATAAAATAAAAATATGTTATGCATATGGAATTTTCAACTACAAGATTTGATAAGAACCCCAAAGTATGATGGTTTTGAAAGGAGAATAGACACATTCAAGGAAATGAAGCTCGCATGTGATGAATTGTAACTGAAATCAGGGAAAAGATTGTCTAACTGCAAAACATGTGAGCGTTTGTGGTCCATGGGGGATGCTGCATCATGTGACAGCTTAACAATTGTCTCAATTTTCCCCTAAATTGTACATATTTAAATTTATTTTAACTTAAACGCTCTGAGATTTAGAAAGAGACAATGTGAGGGAAGCTACCCTGAAGGGGCTGAAGGCAGGAGAGTTGACACCTGCACCACAAGAGAAAGAGAGGGATGAGTGATTGGAGAAACAAAAGAGGAGGGAGGAACATAGAGCCGCTCAGGATAAAGAAGCAGAAGAATGTGAGATGCTGTGGAAACGGTTTAATGACTCCCTGAAGATTCTGGAAAGGGAGAAGGAGGAGGAAAAAGATAAGGCCCCGGTTAAGGTAGAGAAGGAACCAGAAATGGCGGGAAAACTGAGCCAATCAGCAGTGGTGGAGGTGGGGTTCGGACAATGTAAAAAGGGAACGCCACATGTCTTGCCCCCAGACTGGTACTGGGTATGGATGGAGAACCCATGGACTGGCGACTGGGAGCAGATGATGATGCCTAAGCCAGAGGCTGAAAGCTACAGAAGACGTGCTCACTGCCAACGTTGTTCTTATTGGGGTGAACGGGAGGCTTGTGAGTACAACTGTAAGAGAAAGGAGATCAGAAAGGAATTGGCTTGGGAACAATGGCTAGCCAAGCTAAAGGAGGAGGAGGAAAGGACCAGGAGAATGTGTACCGGGAGAGGTCTGACCTTGAGAGACGACTATCCCTTCAAATCCAGCCACCAGAGACGTCCTGGGCCCAAACTCACTTCGAAGATAGGGGTGCAAGTGGGGGAACCGAGCCTCTCCGAGAAGGAGGGAAAGGAAAGTGGTGGAACCAAGTCTCCCCAAGATTAGGAGGAGGTCTAGATTTTTTCGTGTTTACTCCTTCGTATGAATCCAAGAACAATCCGTTTATAGTTGATGTTAAAGATGTTAGAACTGTTATCAAGAAAAGAGCCTCCCTTGTTGTGGAAGAACAAAATAAAAGTCCTGTTTATTCTTTCAAAGATGTGTCTTTATTAAAACCTGAGGGGCGGAGTGCCTGGGAGAAGCAAGAACCCTCACAGACAAACTCAAATAAGTTATGCTGCAGAAATAATTTGTTTCCATGAAATGAAGCAAATGCTTAGGTCAAGGCAGTATATTTGCATACCATTCCCAGATATTATGTTATTACATTTTCCTTGTAAACCACATTGATTAATTGAAATAACATTAGAGAAGTACTTCTCCTTCATCTAAATCCTTAATTACCTAATCAGCACTTAGAAGTCCAACTTGAAGCATTATCACATCGAAATATATGCATATGTTGATACCCTGGGAATTGAGGGAGAAGCTCAGTTTTAAGTACTTCAGTCCTTTGGCAGAATACACATCAATAGTCATGTTTCCAAGCACTAATTGAAAAGTATAACTGAGAATTATTAATACAGAAATATGCAACAGGAAGGCATTAATATTCAGTAGAGATGTTGCTCCTAATCAATTTTTCATCACTCATTGAGGTCTGTATTGATTCACTATCTTCTCTTTGACTTTAGAACAGTGCAACAGCAATAACTGGCCAACAAAATTGTGCTAATCTCCCATTCAAATGTTGCTAAATGTCAGTATTTTTGGACTTTAGTAAAAAGTAACAGTTGTCCGATGGGTACCAAAGTAAATAATGATGAGATGTAATTTTTTCCTAAGGAAATTCACTTAGAAGTCCTAAAGATGCTTTATTTTACTTTATAATTATGACCATAGGTCAACCATGTTAGATGTGCAAGACTGAAATGCAGTAACAAAGCATGCAATATTTACAGTCAAAAAAAGTTAAATTGCTATTCAATAAACAGACTGTAATTAAGGTTGCAGTTAAGAGTGAGTTCCTAATCTAGTTGCTGCACTGATTTAGTCATCTGCTTTCTGATTGTACCAGCCACTGCACAGATTTCTTGTAACCTTGGCTGTAGCTTCACTTGAAATATCAGGAGAAAAAAGATGGGTCTACCTGGATAAGATTTTAATACTGGGGAAATATTTAGATTGTATAAGTCCTTATAAAATGTGCAGTATAATAGAGCACGTGCCTTCAGTGTGACAGATTGGCAGGAACAAAAACAATGAAATAAAGAATGGGATGTATGGTACATTAATATTTTGTATCAGAGGTAAGCATCTGTATGCCAAATAAGATGCCATAACAACTATGTACAATTTTAGGGCTATTTTGAATCATGTGTGGCACAGTTCAAGCTGATTCCCAACAATCACACAATGTATGGGAGATTATGAACCAGTCTGTCCCTGATCTGTGACCAGGTTGAACCCTTTTGGTCCAGTGGCAAGGGTACTCTGTTTTTTTCATGCCCGGCTGGAGAGATTCCCACACAGACAGAATGGTCATTTTAAGGGAGATCGCTCCTAGCAAAGCAGCACTTTCTGATGCTCTTGGATGTTATCCTTTCCTGTCATCTGATTACACCCTCTGTTTCCTTCCCCGATGATGCTGTCTATATAGGCTTTGAACTGGGAAGGGGGAGGGGAATGGCATATAAGCCTTTTTTTTCAGCCTTAGTGTACCACTTAGCAAGAATATATTCAACAGGCAGGAATAAAATCCACTACAGTAATTAAATCTACTATAACAAAAAAGCAATGTTAATCTTGTGCTTAACCACTCTCCTAAGCAGAACAATTACTTTTGTTCCAAGCCAGTTATTTTGAGTTGTACCTCACAAGCTACATGCAGCCTCAAAACATCTAAGCTCCGGGCCTCAACTAAGAAACTACCTGGCATATTTTCCATCTTACCAAGGACTTTACATCTAAGAAATAACTCCTGGCAACTCTGTCTTTTGCCATGTAACAGTTGGTACAGCTCTGAAGAAGAGGGTTTTTGCCCTTGAAATATTAGCAACTTTTTTGTTAATTTTTTTCTAGTAACTTAAATGAATAATCTGTTCTGCTTTTGTATAAGCTACATTGTGACACACAGGTGCCTCTAGCTGAGTATGTAATTTTTATTTCCTCAAAATTATCTGCCAGAGGGTACAACATAAACACGCACACCAATATCTCCACTACTTACCTTATATTAGGTTCCTCAGAGGAGTTTTCTCTGCGTTTTACCATTTAAGCTCTCCACAGGTTCTGTAGCCTTCAAAATCAAATTCCAGGTCTACAAACCACTGTTCCCCTTTCTTCTATGTGCAGAAAATTATCAGAAAGTGCTTCAGGTATTTCTTAAACTACAGGCACTATAGACACCACTCAGTAAATATACAGCACTAGTCTTTGTAGATGAATGTAATCATCCCTGTGGCATTTAGTTTAGCAGTACCACCAACTGAATGTAATGCACAATTCCCAAGTGATGCCCAGAAAAAACACTCTCCCCATTGTATAGATGGACAAACAAAGGGTTAAGTGACTCCTCTAAGGTTCCACAGGTAGTCTGTGACAGAACTCTCTGCATAAGATAGTAGTGTGACCCCTGTCACCATAGCAGCCAGCTAGACAACTAACCTCACAATTGAAGTATTTGCAATCCTCCCCTAATGGCATTATCTCCCCTTCTGTGTTACAGAGAAAGAAGAAATCTATCCCCCCCAAAAAAACATAGAGCCTGCAAATAAAATCTTCCCCATATGGACCAAAAATAAAAACAAATAAAAATACATTGTGCAAATTTCTATATTTCATGTTTTTACGGTATCTGGAAGTTGAGTCCTGGCTACTGGAGTCCTTTTTTCTTGAGAGATAGAAACATTTTGCTGCTCATCCAAACAGCTTTGTCAGTCTCAATACAGCTAGTGTGAGTCCTCCATCTTATAGTGAGCTTTGACCTCTTGTCACCCTGGTCTGAAATAGGCTCATAAGATGAACAATGGCCTTAACAGGCTCATTAGGTAGACAATAGTATCCATAGCCTTAAGGTGAACAATGGCCTAAGGTGCTGAAACCTATAAAGAATGGTTTGTTAGCTATGGCCTTGGTGGTGAAGCCTTTTTGGTTTGTCTGGGTACTGTGGAAACCACACCCTGATAAGTAGCAGATAGACTATGCCTGAGGCCAGCACCTCTGTTGAAGGAGGGGGTTTCAATGCTCACAAGATGAGGATGTACACATATTAGACAACAGAGATGGGCACGAATCAAAAAATGGCGTTTCAGTTTTTCGTTTGTCGTTGAGAGGTCCGTTTCGCTTCGTTTCTGTTTTTCGTGAATTTTTGGAAAAATTTTGTTTTCGTTTTTCATTTCTACCTGCTTTTTGCGCGATTTTTAAAGCATATCCGTACGGGGGCGTCCCCCAATGCTCCAGACCAGAGGGAAAACACTAAAAAAAATAATGCTGGCAGAGACACAGTATAGACTATGTACGCAGGGAGGCTGCAAAGGCAATGACGGGCGTTGTCCAGGGTGCAAGGCAGCCACAGAGTGACTGCACTGCTGGGCAGGGGAGGGTACTCACTGAGAGGTACGCACACATGCACACAGGGAGGCTGCAGGAGTGAAGCTAGAGTCGCAGAGACAGCAATCCCACCCTAACTCCCACCGGGGACTGCAAGGAGGACGGGGGCTACCAGAGCTTTTTATGCCCTCTGTGGCTGCCAGACCTGCCCAGTCTGCAACCTGAGGATGCTATTGGTTGAAGTTGTCCAAGAATTTACATGATCCCATCATATGGCTTGCCTCCATGTTGTGGCTGCAGTGACAACATCCATGTTGTCATCCTTAAAGGGAAAAGAAAAATACATTGCGATGGGAGAAGACAAAAACAAACGTTTTAAGGACCCCAACCCCCTGGTAGGTAATAATTTCAAATAATTATCGTATTATCACTGCATTTTTATGGATGTCCAGGGCGTTTTAATACCCAATAAATCAATATTAGGCATCTGGGAGCCATTTTGGGTCGATGTCCCCTAACTCCCCTTAAAGGAAAAAAATACAGCGATCTGAGAAAAGACATAAATGCACGTTTTAAGGACCCCACCCCCCGGTAGGTATTATCAGACAATATAAATAATTATCGCTGCATTTTTATGGATGTCCAGGGCATTTTTTAACATTTAAAACAGCTCATTTCATTGCGTGTCGCCATTAATGAAAATGAAACGTAACAAACACAATTTTCATGGTTCTGTTCGTTTCGTTCCATTTTCATCACAATTTTCGTTTGTCGTTTCGTTACGTAACGAAATGAATAACAAATAACGGAAACGAAAAAATGTTCGTTTCGTGCCCATCTCTATTAGACAAAGAAGATAGGTGGTTTGAGAGAGGAGTAAGGGAAGCCATTCATGTGAACATGGAAATCCCCTCCCTCAATAGAGGAGGCGGATTCCCAGATAAGATATAGGAATGCACATCTCCTGAAGTTCCATGGGTCGAACATAGGGCTGGAGCACTGGAAGTGATTTCCTGACAAAAGAACTGTATGGTAATTGTGAGATACAATACTGAGGAAAAATAACCTTCAGAGCATAAAGCGATAGATCTAGAATTCGGAGGCACGGGCTGCCAAAGGGAGTAACAAGTAACATTCACAACAGAAACGTCAGGGGGCGGATTTTGACTCAGGAATGCTGACACTAATAAAACTCCATTTTTAAACCGTGGCGGTGTTTTGCCGGTTCTTTTTTCTTTTTAACTTTTGCCATCATGGCCCCAAACCGGTTTCCCTTCTTATTTTTGCGCTGCTTCGTTAGCACGGTCAGTTGTCAAATGAATCCAGAACGACGTGATTCTGTGGACGAGCACAAGGAGAGAAAGGTCCTCCTCCTCATACCGTCTCCACGCAAACTCCTGTTACAAAATGAAACTCTCGCCATGTTTGCGTTAGCTACAACATGGGAGCTCATCAAACTGAATTAGAGGGGGGCTTCACTTTTGCGTCGACAACGTTTATGGTTGCCATTATCTCCTGATTGCGGATAGTGTTATGAGCAATGTGCATATATAACAAGTATAATACTATATACTTTTGTCCGTCCCAGATGCCAAGAAAGAGCTATGCCACGATAGAAAACGTGAGGTGCGTGCGCTAACGTCACTTTCAAAAAGGCACATTCGAAAATGGAGCCAAGCAGTCGGTCGCAGTAGTATGAAAAATAACTCTTAAATCGTAACAGAATTCGGTTGCAGAATCGTTTTAGCGGGAGCGTTCACGGATTGCAATCCTTGGCATGCAATGAGCACAATACTCAAGCCACAGAATATTACTATTTTTAGTTACTGATGCTTTCCGTAACTCAAATATAAGTATTCTTCTTAAAAGCCGGTGTGCAGGCTCTTCGATTGTATAATGCTATAATGCAATACACTCACACGTGTGTGTGTGTGTGTGTGATTGTATAAACATGCAGTGTGTGTGTATGTGTGACAGGAAATCGGCGGCGGCTGGCACGGCTTTCCCTTGAACGCCGGGGTTTTAACCGCGCACTGGGACGACCGCATCTTTTCCTAAATCCATGAGCCAGGCATTGCAATCACCATTCCCCCCCCCCCCCCCCCCCGCTTTCCCACAGGTCACGGCGTGATCTGACCCGGAAATAGTTCCCGCGCCGCTTCCAGACGGCTGGGCTTAGGGGCGGTCCGTCCTTTGCCTTGAGTCGTCCGCCGACCTGGGACGTTGCGCGAGTTCCTCCCCTCGTGTTTTGAGTGGGTGGGCTTCTTTGGCAGGACGGGGGGGAGAGGACGACCAACCTTTGAGGCCGCCTGAAGGAAGAGGCAAATGGGATTCCTGCAAGGCGCTGATCTTCAAGATGCACGTTCTTCCTTCTTAAGTCTACCTGCCCGCCTAAGGGGAGCGCAAGAAATAGGCGCGCAGATGGCTGGGTTGAGCAGGTGAAGGTGAGTAGTGCCGCAATGCTGGGCGGAAAAAAAAATCCGATTTATTGGAGCTGGAAATGGAACGTTTTTGTACCGAAAGCCGGTACCAAAACCTAAGTTCTTATCTCGGTAAGAACTGTTGAAGACTGTCGCTGCGTGATAACGTGAACGGAGTTGCTGGATCAGGCCGCGCGCCTGTGTATCCCATTTTTAATAGCCAGGTGGGTTCCTGAAATCCACAAGCATGGGAAGAAGTTGATGACTTCGCTTAGCCGGTCATTCCAAGAATCTAGTCCTCAGTCTCCGTTGCTTTGGAATCAGTACAAGCCATGTTGTTCTTACTAGATCTCGCTAATAGCCCGTGTTAGACTTTGCCACCGCGAACGAGCAAATAACTGATAAAAGTACAAGGGATGGATAGTTAATAACTTAGATAGTTAAACTGTGTAAACGTTTATAATCATCTGCTCCAAGAAGTGACCATTGGTTTTATATGTATTGTTAGGTTTATGCCAGCTGAAATCCCCATTATGGTGTAGTAGTGGATCAAGTGAGAAATTAGGTCTCAGGAATGCTCGCTTGGGTGTGGAAATTCGTGAGGATGATGTTGACTCTAATAAAACCACTCCTTAAATGTATCACCTAAATTGAAAGTCTGTTGGGGTCATTATGAACTGCTGGATAGCTCAGTGGTTTAGATATTTAGCTGTGGGGTCAGAGGCTGGAAGTTCAGTTCCCCCACTTGAAACTCCCTTTGAGTTCTGCAGCTCTAAGATTATTATAAATCAGTTCTGACCTGACGGTATATAAAATGTTCCTACTTTATAATACCCATATATTCTGTGCAAGAGTTTATAAAGTGCGTACTGTTATCTCTTTATGAAACAAGCGTGCTGGATTTAAATGTTGGTGTAAGTGAAAAGACAAAACTACTGTGAAGGTGACGACCATCCATGCTGCTTCATCCATCTCCAAGCACTACTGTACTTGCAGCTTGAATCCAGTTGGCTTGCATTATATCCTGTTTAGAGCTGGCAAGGTCACATGGCAGGGAGGAGCAAGCTGTGCTTGGTTTCCTGTGCCTCATTTCAAAAGAAGACTTGTCTGAGGGATTTGTAGGACTGAAAACTGATTCTCCATTTCATCCAATCTGATATTTTGATTTAAATCATAGTTTAACAATTGGATTTAAATCAAATCCCCCCTGTTTCATTCCAAGCCTCTTGCAACATGAAAAGTTGTGAATGGGAACTCAACTTGAAGAGGGCCCTTCTGTTTAAATGTGCTTGGTAGGGCAGCTCCCTACTTAGAAACCCCTTAAAGGATGAGAGGAGCAGAGGAAATGTTGATTG
>JAHTLZ010000111.1:5585616-5625958 GCA_023846285.1 Phrynocephalus versicolor | reverse complement strand
ATATAAAAGACTGTACATATTTTCATCGTATTTTATCTGATAGAGTTAATAGCTAAGTTCAACCTACGTCCAATTCTTATTATTCTACTACATCCTTTTTTGTGTGTTTAGCCAATTATAAAACATATTCCAAGATTGGAAAAAATCACATTCATCTTTGTCCTTCAATCTCTATGTTAACCTGTCTATTGCTGATTGTTGTAGGAAGAGAAGGATACTAGTTTGATACCCTCAAGAGTTTGGATTGTCATTTAGGGTTACCTAATAGAGTTACCTAACAGAGTCATGACTTAGACTTATGTAATAAGAGGGAGTGAGGAAGTTGAAATGCGAAATTACTCTCAATGCCTTGTAAAACTGAAGTGGGAAATGTTTGTTCCAATGTACGGTAAAAATGAATTCATGGAATTTAAAAAAAAATAGTTGAGAGATATAAATATTCCTACATTTTACAATATGTAGCACATAAACAATGTAGTTTGATCAGAACATGTGTCGACACACCTTGTCTCTCAGAATCTGCTTTTTATTGAGTATTCTCAAGAACTTTTACTTCATCTCAGGAAGGAAGTGGTTTGCATTCTACTGGATAAGCCAATGGCCGGCTTCAGTATGGTGCATTTAATTGATTTTTGCTCTATTTTTGTTTTACTGTTAGAACACAGGGATGTGTTAGGTAAGTTCACGGAGGAGTTAAATTGTAAGCAGTCTTGCTTATTGATTATGAATGAAGTAGCTTACTGAGCAGATCAAGGGTCACCTAGTCCTTTCCAGGAATCCCAGCAAAGGACTGCTTTAGCCACACACACAAAAAGGCTGTGTGTTCCAACATAAGATCACAACCAATCTTTTCCCATAAATGCTTTGATACCACGAAAGAATAGTGTAGGGCTGAAATAAGGAATGTTTGGCTGTACAACCCATGTCAATCCCAGTCTGAGTGGCCAATGGTTAAAGAAGGACAGGAGTTGTAATTCTGTAGCATTAGGATGGCCACAGATTCTCTACCTCTGGTCTGGACAATGGAAGTAGTAGAGAGGAGGGGGGCCCGGGAAATATTAGGATGTGGGGTAACTTTAGTTCGAGAGAGAAAGGGGTTGTATCTGGCCAGCATCTGGTCTATAATTTTTCCACTGGGGTTTTGTTTAGTAAGGAGTGTGTGGCCTCCAGATAGATGGCAAATTTTAATTTATCTTACAGGAAAAACACTTGGAGGTCACCATTGAGGAAACATGATTGTTTCTTGGAGAGAAGCCAATCCTAAGGGACAGAGGAGTTGTTTAGCCACAGCTGAATTGTTCTTGGACTGTTGACTGCAGGGTAAATGTTTAATGTGCTTTGATAACATATTGCTATGCAGTTTATCAAATACTTTTAATTTCATGAGTGATTAATTTTGAGGTTTGTCTTTTCTGTAATGCCTTTTTTAAGGTCTGGAGAAATATCTAAACGTCTTAGCTTTTATGGGATAACAGGGAAGGAGTTGTATGAGGAGAAGAAAAGCTCCTTACTTACATTCACGGAGTAGATGAACCGGGGGGAAATATTCGCTGAATGAAAAGTAAAAACAATTTGCTTTTTTCAGGTATCCCTACTTAGCATCCACCCCCCATAAACCCCTAAGCCTAAAGAAGAAATAAGCTGCATAGTTTATGTACTAAATCAGGATCTAGATATAAGGGTGAGTAAAATACCTTTATGCTATCACGAAAACGTTAGAAACAAATGGGCTTGAGGGTCCAGCTGGACTCTTCCTTACGCTGGGCATTGCAGAGCTTGAGATGATGAAAAGAGAAAGAAAGTTGTTCAAAAATATTTCCTGATGAGATGTTGCATGGTCATGTCAGGATTTCTGTAGAAGTGTTCCAGAGCGATGATTCCAAGCTTATTGCACCAGCTGATGGTGTCTTTTTTCCACCACAGGAAAAGCAGGCTGAATGCAAAGGGTTGTCAGTCACCTAGTGCATTCTCTATGGCCTCATGCAGAGGCTAAGGTTTCTAATTTTAATGAGAGCAAAAGCATTGGATTGCCCTGCCTCTGTGTCTGTCCTGCCTTGCCTGAGTTGAAAGGAGATGCTGCAGGCTGATGCACCAAACTTTTGGAACATGACTTTCATCGAGACCGTAACAATTAGAACACTGTTTGGACAGTTTCTCCCTTTTCTGCCTGCAATGCCCAACTGAAGAAAAGTCGTGCTGAACTAAAGAACTTACCTATTTTTAGTGTTTTGGTGGCCCCATAAAAAGTGTCACACAGACCTGGATCTCGCTGATAATAAAAACTGTGCTTATATTGGGCTCTGCTAAAAAAGGGGAGACCTCCCAGAAATATAAACATACATACATACCAGGTATGTGCATCCTTAGCATATAGTAGTATATCACATGAAGGTTTTTTCCCCCTCCTCTGCCAGAGGTATGTTTATTTTGAGGCATATATGGAATTGATTTACTGGAATCAATTCCACTTATGCGAACACTCCTGATAGGAGTAGAAAAACTTGCATTCTCTCACTCACCTCCTTGGTGGCTCATGTGCCCAGCTGCCCCGCCACCAACCTGATCACCTCCCCACAAGCCCCCAGCATTCCTCCATCCTGCCACCTTGCCCATCAGCCCAATCTCCTCCACTGACAGCCCGACGCCCCTACTGCCAGTCTGTTGCCTGGAACTGGCCTTGTGTCGACAGTGGCAACAGTGGCAAAGGCGAGGGTGTCCACGCTGACAAAATCCCTGGATTCAGACTAAATTCTGTGTGACATTAGCCCAAATCCAAAAGTTTTGTGTCCTTTGTTTACATCCTGACCGTTGCCATCATTGACTCCTCTCAAAGCAAGGTCAGTTCCAGGAAGCAGGCTGGCAGTGAATTGGATAAACAAGTCAATATGATTTTAGTTCAGAAAGATTCATCTGCTGGTTTATGCAGTGAGATCATGTCTTCAGCCCTGGGTTTGGACTCAACACCAAAATAGTCCTAGTCAGTGCACCATGCAATATGCTGGTGCTAGTACAACCAGTCGGAATCTGAAATCTTGAACTCCAAATGGTAACAAAAAGGTTAAATTTAGGTAAAGCAAGTATGTGCTCCCTTCTTTCTCCTACTTATTGCTTATTTCTACAATCAGGAATATACTTTTCAATACCCTTTGATGATTTAAGCAAAAGGTCTTACGCTTGTTGAGCCAGCATACAACTTTGGGAAGACCTGCAAATCTATTTTAGGCCTGTTAAGGCATCATGGCTTCCCACAGAGAAGCCAGGAATTATATTCAATTATGGTGTTGAGAATTCTCTTCTCAAGGCCACTAGTATTTTTTTTTTTTTTTTGGTACAGCTCCTATTCCGGTGTTAGCTAGAAGGAACAGTTATTTTTGCAAGTCAAACTCACGCTTTTCAACTTTCCAAATGAGCTCAAACGAGCCCTGGTTAGAAATGTGCAGAGTATCTGGACATTTGTTGACTGTTATTGTACAATATATAAAGCCAATTTGTTTGGGTCCCTTTTAAACGCCTTATTTAGTCCTAAACAAAATTCATTACTCCTTCAAGTAATTTGTGTTTCTGTTATCTCGCTACATGGAGGAAAAAGCACACATGAGTAATGAAGGTACTCCTCCATGAGGAAATTGTACATGGATAAGCCGCAATGTTAAAACCATTGACAGATGAAGTGAATAGGACAGATTGTATCATTATAAAGGCACCTGCACTTGCGGGGTGAAGGCTGGACTATCTTAGTCTGATCACATAGAAGAGTCACTGTAGCTCATGCTGCTGAAAGGTTAGTGTTGGCCATGAGGGGAATATCTCAGAATACACTGCAGCTTCCTACATATGGGGCTGTTTAATCTTTAAACTTTTCTACACTTTCTGCACCCCGTACCCAGGTCGCATGGCTCACTGGGAATTCCCTTTGACCTGTGGAAGGTTTTTGGAGCCTCTGAACAGGAGATAAGAGCCTTTTAAAATCTGAAAATCACCACAGTCAACCCCAGTCCTGTTGATGAGACTGGTAGTGATGATTTTGGGATATTAAATGTTTTGTCCTGATGCCTAGGGAGTCTCAGAACCTAATAAAGACCGTGGCTGCTGACATCATCAGCTTGTATGTGCATGGAGTTGTACAACAAGATTCCAGACACTGTAACTTTGCCCTTAGCAATCACATAACTTGCTCAGTGTGAGCGTGGAACATCTTTCTGCATCTAGTTCAATTTCAAGCAAAGGCCAAATGGCCAGTTATATGATTCCCTCTTGACATGTGGTTCCCATCTCCTTTCCTCTTTTATATGGGAAGGAGATGTTGTTCCCTTTCCTTTGTTTTATAGGGAAGAATGTTTTATCAAGTGTTTTTTCACATTTATTTTTATTTATTTATTTTTACAACTTATATGCCGCCCACTACCCAAAGGTCTCTGCCAAGTTTTGTTATCTCAGTTAGATCTAGAAGTATAATTCTCTCCTCAAAAGAGCTGTACATATTGCCAGACTCCCCCCCCCACCAATTGTCTAGGTCAGCAAATCCCCAAGTGCGTACATTATGCAGAGCTTTTAAGTAGATTCCACTTATATCTGTGAGCATGGGCGTTCTCTAGATGACCACACGGAACCGAGGCTTCTTGCAGTTAGATTTTGAGCTGATTTTACCTGCATGAGAATGGAGCTTGGAAATGTAGTGACCTATTCTACTCAAAAGGGCCAGAAAGTTAGCAGCTGAAAGTTTCTTGCTAATTAAAAAAACTTTCAAAAATTCCCCTCTGTTATTTGTTGAGGACTTGTGTCATGCAGAGAATTGGAGTGGCCTTGCCACTTGCCCCTTATGGCTGCAAGGAATGCCTGGGGTTGGGTAAAAGAGCCCAGTTGAACTGGCCTTCTTTCCAGCTTGTACTGTAGGGTTATGATTAATGTCCTTGGAGATGACGGTGTTCAGCACTATGCTGGAAGGTCTTTCTGAGATAGAAATCTACATGGTGGCCTTGAGAAGATGGAGGAGAAATGCTGTGTATGCCTTTCTCATTTCCCAACTTTCCTGTGTGCGAGCGAGTTACTGAGGAAATGAGGAAAGATACATACAGTACTTGCTTCAGAAGAACATAACAGATATTTCATCAGTTCCATCAGTTGGAATAGAATGGAGGTGGCAGTGAGATTGAACTGTATTAAACATACCTGTCTATCTTCTGCAGTCTACAGCAGGGGTCCTCAAAGTTTTCAAACTGCTAGCCGATCCACCTCCCACCCCCCAAACACCACTGGGGCCGGACCACAGTAAAAAAAAAAAAAAAAAAAACCCCAACATGAAAAAAAGGGTGGGGGAGTGGGGGACCTTGCTGTAGCCCTCCTACTTTGAACTGCCCCACTAACCAGCATGCCAATCATCTGATCAGTGGTTGGAGGGAGTGGGGGAAGCGACATAGCCCACCACTTTGAACTGCCTCAGCAATAGAAGCAGCTGTGGTGGCTGGGGGTAGGTGGGGGGGGTCTACAGTTGGTCCTGGGGGCCGGATTCAGGACCCTGGGGGCCGCATCCGGTCCCCCGGGCCTTAGGTTGAGGACCCCTGGTCTACAGCCTTGTGTGCATACACATCGACTCTGTTTACATTAGTCATGTCGTCCTGCTATGTAACAGACAACTTTCCTCAGAAATGCCAGTTGCTCTGTCCAAAATAAATAATAATAATAATAATTTATTGTCATTGTGTGTATATACACAGTATACACATACAACGAAATTCAGACACCCAGAGACCAGATTCAACACGCACACACACAAATCTCCAAACACTCTCACACGCATTAAAAAAAATAAAAATAAAAAAACCCTTCAACACACACACATAAAAATCCCTGAACATTCCCCCACCCCACCCCTTAAAAACACAAACATCTACACAACAGGCTAGGTAATCCTGTCCAAGTGCTCACTACTAGTGGTTCTTGAGTTCATTATTAATTGCAATTATAGCTCTGGGATAAAAACTGTTCAGAAGACGTGTGGTCCGAGTTTTGATTGTTCTGTATCTTCTGCCAGAAGGCAACAGTTCAAAGAAATTGTGAGCAGGATGAGTAGAGTCCCTCAGAATGTTGTGTGACTTCCTCAAACAGCGAGATGTGAAGATGTCATCCAGGGTTGGTAGCTGGAGCCCAGTAACATTCTGGGCAATTTTAATTATTCTCTGTAGAGCTTTTTTGTCCGCTACAGAGCTGCTCCCATACCATGATAGCATACCATAAGTTAGGACACTCTCAATGGTGCTGTGATAGTAAGACAGAAGTAGATGCTGAGATAAATTCATCTTCCTGAGCATTCTCAGGAAATACAGCCTCTTCTGTGCCTTCTTCACAACCATATTGGTGTTTACAGTCCATGAGAGGTCCTCTGAGATGTAAGTGCCCAGATATTTAAAGCTACCAACCCTCTCCACCTCCTCACCATTTATGTACAATGGTAAATGTACATCTTTTTTCCTCCTGAAATCAATTATAAGTTCTTTAGTTTTTTTGGTGTTAAGTACAAGATTGTTTTCTTTACACCACTGAGTCAACCCTTGTACTTCTTTCCTATAAGCAGACTCATCGTTCTTACTAATGAGCCCCACCACTGTTGTATCATCTGCAAATTTGATGATTGTGTTGGAGTTATACAGTGGGGTGCAATCATGTGTGTACAAAGGAGTAGAGGAAGGGGCTTAGCACACAACCCTGAGGAGCTCCTGTACTTAATACAAGAGTAGAAGAATGGTGGGATCCCATCCTTACTGACTGTGGCCTATCAGTCAGAAAATTCCTTACCCACAAACAAATCTTCTGATCTATACCCAATTTGGCCATTTTGAAAAACAACCTATTAGGTAGAATTGTATTAAAAGCAGAGCTATAATCCACAAATAACAGCCTTGCATATGTTCCCTGTTGTTCTAAATGGCTCAGTACAGTATGGACAACAATGGATATAGCATCATCAGTGGATCTGTTACTCCTGTATGCAAACTGAAACGGGTCCAGATCTAATTGAACCCCTCTTCCTAAAAGGTTGCATGCTGGGTCATTATTTTGCAGAACAACATGTCATGGAAGTTCTTCGCTTTTAGCTCTTCTTGCAAAGAGCTCAGAAGCAGTCGTTTATCGTGAGTCAGCTACCCTGGTCTTTCCACCGTCTGAAATGCTGATTGTATAAGAAGCTTGTATAAGATGCCTCTCCTCTGTCTGTAACTGCAGATAACAGTTGTCAACTTGATGTAAAACCGCTCTGTTGGGTGTGGCTGCTGCAGGTCTCAACAGCAGTCAAGGAGAGCAGAAAGAATACGCCAGCAGCATACTTGAGCCCATTAGCTTTACATGTTGCAGGGGGTCCCGTGTGGCACTCAGCTAAAACTTTATGCCAAGTTCTTTTCCATAAATGTGTGTAGGTTTTATAAAACAATGCATGTAAAACGATTATCAGGTACCTCTAGCCCATTGTAAAACTGCAGTTGTCTATAACTAGCACAGCTGTTTTTATGGCGAGGCCTACAGTGCTTGCACATTCAGGCAACAGAAGCATTCCAGTTAATTCTTAAAACAAGTTGTAAACTTTTACAGCCTTGATAATGAAGCTTAGCACCATTTGACTTCCTCTGCTTCTGGAGATTCTACGCCATCATGGCTGTTCTGTCTTTATAAGTAACAGCACGAAGCAGTGAGATTAGGTTGCTGTCAAATTGATGCTCTCCAGTTACTCAGTTCTTTTCCTTCCTGCAGTACTTTCCCCTTTGGCTGTTGTGGGTTTTTCGGGCTGTTTGGCCATGTTCTGAAAGTTTTTCTTCCTGACGTTTCACCAGTCTCTGTGGCCGGCATGTTCAGAGGGCAGGAGCTGAAGGAGCTAGGAGTTCTCTTTGCTCTGCGGTAGAGAGTTAGATTGTGGGGTTTTTATAGTTGTGGGAAAGGAGGAACTTGGCCTATTCAGGAGAATAGCTGTTAATCCCTCCACATCACAATCAATCATCAACACCTATTCTCCTGAATAGGACAAGTTCTCCCTTTCCCACAACTATAAAAAAACCCACAATCTCACTCTCTACCCCAGAGCACAGAGAGAACTCCTAGCTCTCTCAGCTCCTGCCATCCGATCCCAGCTGTGAACACCTTTGAGAATACACTTTCCCCTTTGTTTTACCTTGTATGATGATTTGGGGCAATCTGCTTTTCATTTCTTATTTTATGGCGATTTTGCATTTTATATGTTTTATGATTTCTTGGGCTTCTTTCATTTGTTACTGTTTCATTGGCTACCCTTCTGATTCAACAAATTGTTAGCATCTTATGATAAATCCATGCTTCTGTGTTAGAGTCCATGCATCCACCCCATACATTAGGACTAGGAATGCATAACATGGTATAGCAAGGTGAATTTGTTTTCAATCAAATTGATTTAAATTTAACCTAATCAGATTTTTTTTAATTATTTAAATACAGGGTTTTTTTCCGGGGCTGCAGTATATGAGGGGGAAAACTGGGGTAAATGGGAAAGGCCTGTTTTAGGCCTCCTGTACTTACCCCAGGCGTGGTGCTGCCCTGAATGGGCCTTCGTAGGCCTGATGGGGGCCCCAAAAGTGTTTTCCAGTGATCCGGAGGTCACTTCCAGTTTTCCAGAAGTCACTTCCTGTTCTCCGGGAAGCACTTTTGGGGCATCAGGCCCGGCAAGACCGCCAGGGGCCCATTCAGGGCAGCGCCAGGCCTGGGGAAAGTACAAGAGGTCCCAGATAGCCCCCCCAGTCCCAACCCGACCCTGCATCCGCATATCGAGGATTTTCAATTATCGCAGGTCGGGTCAGGTCTCTAACCCCTGCGATAGGTGGGGGATTACTGTAGTGCATGGTTTGCTGTGACTGGCATTTTCTGTTTGTAAAATCCTTACCCTACATTATTATACATTATTATACCCTACATTATTTGCAAACAAAAAAGTAGAAAGGAAAGACAATATGCATGATATACAGGGACCACAATATATGAACCGTGAAAGGGTGGGGGGTTACTGTAATTGGGTTTTGCTGGATTATTGCACAAAAAAGCATAGACAAGTTTTTAACAGCCGTCATTGGGGTGGTAGGGAGATGCTAGTGGGGCAAGCAGGCAGTATTAAAACGCCTGTCAGAATGCGCTATTGTACAACGTGCAAGAAGGAAAAATATTCCATTACCCATAAGATGCCAACTTTATGTTTTGTAGGTGAACAATGGCTGAAAATTCATCTGAAAGTGTGAGGGGCATCACCCCTGTGCAGCAGATGCTGGCATCTGGGACCGGAGCCCTCTTCACCTCCCTTTTTGGTAGGTGTCTTGCATTCATTCTACATTTTGTTCCATTACATTTAAAATGTACCTGCATACAAAAGAAATGGGCATTGAACAGTGACAGATTGGCCAAATGTTTGAATATGGGTTAAATGTATTTTATGTTTCATCTTGTGTCCCGGGAGTATGACATAATGAAACCCTTTCATAATTTGTTCCCAGTCACACCTTTGGATGTGGTGAAGATCCGTTTGCAAGCCCAGAGGACCCCATTCTCTAAAGGTAAGTCATTTCTCTTTTGCAAACCAGGAGTTCATGAGAAGTCATCAATGTTGGCTACCGAAAACGGTTGCCTGAAATTAGGGCTTGGGGCCAACCTTGAAAACCTTTCCAAATCTGCCAATTCAGAATGCAGGTAGAGATTGCATGGACCGACGCTTTCCCAGCCATTTGTGCTGATAAAGGAGAGTGATTTTATCTTTCTTCACTGTGAAACCTAGACACAGAAACCTGGTATGTATATTGGAGGAAACCAAAAGGTGTGCAATTTGGCGATATCTGGGTTGACTTTCCTTGAATGGAATGCTTAATTTCAGTACATTTAAACCTCTCTGTAGCCTGAATCTTATCTTCCGTTGCTGGACAGCCAGGTTTCCTAACCAGGAAAGAGGAAGCTACAGTCAGCACTTGTATAAGATATTCTTCCAGAAGATCTCAAGTCAGCTCCAGAATGGGCCAGAGACATAGTGGAGAATGGCTGCCTTCTTCTGCAGGGCCCTCCACCATCTCGGAGAGATGACAGGGTGGGGCAGAAAACAAAGATATAAAGAAAGAGAAAGGGCACCAAGTTCAGTAAGGAAAGACAGACAACTCTCAGCTCTGATCGGAAAGAGGGTACTGGAGTAGACGGGGTGGGAGGGGAAGAGCACCTAGGAATTGGGAGGAAAAGAACAGTAGTGGTTGTTGAAGAACTGAGTCATTCTGTTAATAAAATCATTGGGGATTTATTACTGCCGTCTGAAGGCATATCTAATCCAGTGTTGTAAGAATATAATGGCAAAACCTACTATCAGGATCCAAAGGTAATAGCACTCCATTACTTATGTTCTATGCAGCTGGAGCTGAGAGGTATAATGCCTGTGATCCTGGATTCATCATATAGTTTTCATGATTGGAAGCCAATGATAGCCCTATCCTCTATGTATATATCTCCTGTTATAGAGAGACAGGTTGGTGGCTGTCATTACGTCTTATGATAGAGGATGACATTGGTTAACTATGTGCGGTATGTAGAGGTCATTCTTTTTTTTCCTGTCCGAGTTTCCCAACCAAATGTTTACTCTCTACACTTTAAAAAGAAAAGCTGTCTTTGCTATTTGTTTTCTACAGTCCTGGAATTTTTGATGTGATGGACAATGTAGGTGTGCTTTTGGCCATTTCTCTTCTCAAATGGTATTGCTGAGGGGCAGCACTATACTGGCTGTTTTTCTTGAATTTAAAAATTAACCCTGGAATTTCACTAGCAGGATTATAACTGTAGAACACGCTATAGCTTTCTTTGTGGCATCGTACCCAATGGATCTGTAATTGCACCTTGAGTCTTCCCTGCATAGCCCATAGCATGCTTATACCTCTTTCCTAATGGGTTTGAACAGCATTATTTAATCCTCTTTACATATCTTAAGTCATCTACCTATTGAAATTCTCAGTGTCTTCACTTCCCAGCAGTACCACTTCCATTGTTTGGGCGTCTTGCTCAGGTGTGCTGCTGAGATTTCATCAGGCACCAGCTGCGTGTTGTCATGCTCATCACCACAAGCCATCAGGACTAGAAAATAGCATCTGAATATAGATTATATAAGCTATGTACATGGAAAGAGCCAACAGTTTGTGTTACTTTTCTGCGATCCTCTTCAGAAGGCTAATGTCTACCTTTGACTCAGTTGAAAGTTCTCCTTCCCCTATAGCTGTTTTCTGTCCTTCTCTCCATCACTAAATATATCCGTGTTATGTTTTTCAGTGTTGTCAGTACCCTGGAACATTCACCAGTCTAAATGTGAGTATTTGAGGTCCTTTCCCATGTAAGCTGCTACTGCCAGCTCTATATGGATGCAATCTGATACCTTTATTGCTCACATTCCCAATTGAGAGTGTGGTGGGCTCTTTATCCTTCCTTCTTCCTCCTTGCTGCTCTAAGGGAAAAGGTTTATATTCTTTCTCCATTGCAAGACTTAGTGTTTGCCTGCCCTTCAAGACCTGCTGCATAGCATGTTAGCTAAGACCGTGCTACAAACTAAGAAGCTTCTGGTTTGGATTGTGCTTCTGTTTTCTATCAGCCCTCATCCCCTATTTCCATCATCAGAATGGAAATGTACCCCATTCGTCTGCTACATGAAATGCACAGCTTTTTCTGTAGTCGCCTGGGCCGAAACTCAGCCACGTCCTGCTGCTGTGACCTTTCTATACCTTTAAGGCAGTTAAATATCTGCCCCTTGTCTAGAATTACAGCATATTCCTTTGTTAACTGGCAAAATGTTTGACAAGTAACTTAGCAATTGGTACATTGATTAAAAGATCCCTCGCTAATTGGTAAAATGATAATGTGTTTTCAAGAGACATCTCTAATCAGCAGATTGATAACACATTGCATTCCCAGGCATAAGTGTATGATATCACTGACCATGGCCAGCACATCTCTATAAACAAATTCCTTTCTCAGGTAATAGTTATATTCCTTCATGATAAACAGCTGTTGTCCCAAATTTATTTGGTAAACACATACTCTTCCCAGAAACTTATTTGACAGGTCAAATAAAGGCCACGAGAAGAAAAAAAATAAAACTGTAAAATAAAAATATGAAAGAAAGCTAGGTTTTACTCATGCTAAGAAGATCCAAATCTCATATACTGTATAAGGATGGAAACCTAGGATATATGCCTGTACATAGATGCAAGCAAGCTTGAGCATAGAGAAAAATGGACACATTATTACATGTCTCCAAAATGCAATAATCATCAGCATGTCCTCAAAATGCAATAATCATCAGCAGAGAAAAACAAAGTCTATACCCGTGATGGCGAACCTTTTAGAGACCGAGTGCCCAAACTGCAATTCAAAACCCACTAATTTTTTTTTGCAAATTGCCAATACAGTAATTTAACCTGTATACAGGTGGGTGTGAAGGGGCAATATCGGGTGCCCACAGAAAGGGCTCCAAGTGCCACCTTTGGCACCTGTGCCATAGGTTCGCCATCACTGGTCTATACAGAGATAATGAAACAAACTGTGATACTGTACTAGTTTTTAGTTACAGATTTTAGTAAATAATAATTCCACTTGTCGCAGAGCCAGGTCTAATGTAATTGAAAGGGGTCACAGCATCTTCCTTTTGCTGACCTCATGTAATGGCAGTTGGAAACCAGCCTATATATTGGGACAATGAAAGACATCTGACTGCTGTTGCCACTAGTACTGCCGCCACCACCATCATTTCTCCTTGTAATGGTCTTTGGAGCAGCATTTAGTTTTGTAAGCCAAGATGGAGTGGTTTGCAGCTGCTTCTTTTATCCCACTGCTGCTTCAGCCTTTATCATCTGATACAGATGTACACAGGTTGCTTGCAGTCTGGCCGTTCTGATGGCAGTGACAGTATGGTGTATTTCAATATCCCTTGTGAACACCGGGCTTGCGTGCAAGAAGATACCGTGCAGCAAGAAAAGGATTTTTGGTGTTATCGCTTCCATGACCCACTAGCTTGCACGGCCTTACATGGAAGATGGTTG
This sequence comes from Phrynocephalus versicolor, assembly GCA_023846285.1. Classification (NCBI taxonomy): domain Eukaryota; kingdom Metazoa; phylum Chordata; class Lepidosauria; order Squamata; family Agamidae; genus Phrynocephalus; species Phrynocephalus versicolor. Next base: position 5,612,900 of record JAHTLZ010000111.1, on the reverse strand, counting down.
GTCTGCTCCTTTTATTGTTTGCGATTCATCCTTGTTTGAGTTCAGGATTTCTGCTGCAAAAGACTCTCAATGGTTCTGACATAATCATTTCATTATGTTCGAGAACATTCTCCTGTCTGGTTTCTTGTCCATTAGAAAGGTCTGCAGTTCTCTCCCTTCTATGATTTATCTTCAAGTTTGCAGATAGTGTGTATTCAGTTTGGCATTTCCCATGCCCAGATTTAAATTATCTGATGGTAAGTGATACAGTAGTGAATAATATTTTCTAATACGTTCACCATAAGTCAGGGCTGTCCAACTTTGAACAGGCCGAGGTCTACTTTTTCTGGCCCAAAGTGCCTGAGGGCTACTATACTAATACCTCTACTTATGAATTTTATCCATTCCAAGCTCATGTTCCTAAGTTTAAAAAATGTAAGTAGAGCAGTGGTTTCCCATAGGTATGCATTGAAATTCATTCCCTCTGGAACGGATTAATTGATTTTCATGGCATTCCTATGGGAAGGCTGACCATGCACATGCTTCCCTTGCACCCGCTCAATCATCTGGCCAGTGGGGGAGGGGGAAGGTGACCATGCCATGGCCCTTGAACTGTCCGCTCAGCTGAGATAGTTGGCTGGCAGACCCAGAACTTTGCTGGGACAGTGGTGGTCCTTGGGATGGGGGAGGGAGGGGTGGAGAACTTATCCCCTCACTTTTTTATTGGTGGCTGGCGGGCTACTTTTGAACCCTTCACGGGCTACCCCTAACCCGCGGTCTACCTGTTGTGCAGGCCTGCCATAAGTCATTCTGTTTCCATTATCTGAGATCTTCAGATCTGAAGCTCTCTTTTTTTCTTGTCCTCTTTCCCCACCAGCTAAGAGCAAGAGGTGAAAGAGAGGAAGAAACTTTCAATTTTCATCTGCAGCCATGCAAGCAAGAAAGCTAATATTCTAGCTTTTAAAAAAATAAAAGTTGAGCATTGCTGGTTGCTGAACTGAGCTGCAAGTAATATAGAATACCTCCAGCACTGTAGGGTGAAGGGTAGGGTGAAGTCTATTTGTCTTGTAACTAATAACCCTCCTATTAATGGTTTGTCTCTGTTTTTGTTTTCTGTCCTTCCTCTGTCTCTCCCTCCCTCTTTATTTTGGTGTAGCATGTCTTCCTTGAGCTTGGATGAAGTTCCATTTTGCTGGTTCCCACTAAAAAATATAGGGCTGGTCATGACAGCTAGATGAGTGTTTCATTAGAGGACTAGGAAGGTTTTTAGTATTGGTGTGAGAATTCCAAAGCTGGGGGAGGTCTCCACAGGATTTAAGAATGTTGACGACCTATGCATTAATTGTTTCAAGAGCAATCATGCAGCAGAAACTCACTCCCTTAGTACTGCTGCTGCTGCTGCTGCTATAGTAATACAGTATGCTGTTATGTCAGCTCCAACCTATGGCAATCTTATGAAAGAAAAATGTCCTGCCGTCAACAGCTTTGCTCAGCTTCTGTAAACTCAAGCCTCTGGCTTCTTTTATTTCAGGCAAAAATCAAAGAAAAACAAAACAAAACAAAAGACACAAACATGCGGCACCTTAAAGACTAACTTTCATATTTTAATGTAACGTTTCGTGGACTACACATCCACTTCCTCAGACATATAGCAGCAGAATGAGGTGTGAAATATAATATGAGATGGGAGATACATTTCATACCAGATATTCATTGGCTGTAGTCCAGATATTCATTGGCTGTAGTAGATAGAGTTGGGGTGTGTGTGTAGATAGGATAGGGGAGGGAGGAGGAGGGGGAAGAAGAGGAGGGAGAGTTAACTAGTAGAAATGGTGAGAAGATTAAATGGTGAGAAGTTTGGGCCATCGCTGTATAATTTTATGGCTCAGGCCAGGCTCTGTTTATATGTTTAAGGCTGGGAAGTGAATTCCTCAAGAGACAGAAACCAGATCAGATCAGATCAGAGAGCTTGTTTTTAGAAGAGCTTCTTTTAGGAAGTCAGTTCATCTCGTATTTGATCATCCTTATTTACCTTTCCCAGTGTTGTTTTTCCCTTAAAGCTTTGCCTACTCATCATGTGCTCAAGGTATGACAAACATAGTTTCATCATTTTTGCTTCCAGAAATAGTTCAGGCTTGATTTATTCTAGGACCTACTTGTTTGCCTTTCTGGCAGTCCAGGATATTGACAAAGCTCTCTTCTATCATCTGGAAGTTGAGTCGTGGCAACTGGACTTCTTTTCTCGTTTGATCGAAACATTTCGCTACTCATCCAAGCAGCTTTGTCAGTCTCTAGCACTGCATTTCAAACAAATCATTTTTTCTCCCTATCAACTTCCTTTACTTTCAGCTTTCACACCCATACACAGTGATCAGAAATACAAGTGTCTGGGTGTTTACGGTCTTTGTCTCCAGTGACACATCCTTACACTTGATAATCTCTTCTAATTCCTTCATTGCTTGCCTTTCGAAGTCCCAGACTTCTAATTTCTTGACAGCAAGGCTCCATTTGGATTGAGGGTTGAACCAAGATATACAAAGTCTTTCACTATTTCAATTTTTTCATTGCCAACATGAAAGTTGTGGAATTCTTCTGTAGTCAGGCTTTTTGTCATCTGAATATTGAACTGCAGCCCTGCTTTAGCACTTATTTTTCTTGTACTTCCATCAGAAATTATTTTCAGTCATTACTGCTTTCTGCCACTAAGATGGTATCATCGCATATCTTTTAAAAATGATGGTTTTTCCACCAATTTTCACTCCTGTTTCATCTGAATCTAGTCCAGCTTTCTGTATGATATGTTCCGCCTACAGATTTAATAGACCCAGGAGATAAAATGCACTCTTGTCTGATAGCCTTTGCTTATAGGAAACCATTCTGTCTCTCCATATTCTTTCATCACAGTAGCTACACAGGTTAATAATAATAATAATAATAATTGTTTATTTACGGTCATAGACCAAAATGGGCTTCACAGGTTAAACATCAGGACAATCAAGTGCTGAGGCTCACTTATTTCTTTCAGAACAACCCATAATTTCTCATGATCTACACAGTCAAAAGCTTTGCCTTTGTAAACGCTTTAATTTTATAAAGTGCTGATTGATATTCTAGAATTCTTTGGTGCACTCCTATTGCTAGCAGATACTTGTTATATGAACTTGAGTGCCTCTTCCTTTTTGGAATCCATCTTGACTAATTTAATGGAAGGTAAAAAGTTTTTGAAACAACACCATGAGCATCACTTTGCTTGCATTGGACATAAACTGATGCCCCTATAGTTGCTGTGCTCACTGGCATCTCCTTTCTTGGGAACTGGAATGTATATTGCAGATAACCTGTCTGTGGGCCCTTGTTTTCTTTTCCATGTTGGTATATTGTTCAGATTTTGATAGATTCGTTGAAATCAGTAGTCCGTCTGTCCCTGGTGATTTAGTTCTTCCTTTTCAGGAAATAGAACTGCTACAATAAGCACTGCAAAAAGTAAAGGAAAACAACAGAAAAGGAGGGGAAAGCAATATATCTCCTCCAGAATGTCCAAGAACTCAAATCCCCCAGCTGATAGTAATGTCTGTGCATAGTTGGCTGCCTAGTCATTTATTCAAAATATTTTACCCCACCATTCTACTATAAAGGAACCAAGGGACCTTACATAATTAAAAGGACAAAATTTATGATCTTTACCACTGATGGAGGGATGACTAAAGTTCCAGAATGTTGTCAGTTGTGTGTTTAGAGCAGTGCCTCCAAGTCCCGTTCCAGAGAGAAAGGTCAGGAGGATACCATGGTTGATGGCATTGAAAGCCAATGAGAGGTCCATCAGAACCAACTGAGATACATTTCCCCAATCTAGTTCCCTATGTAGGTCAACTGCCAAGGCTACCCAAGCAGTCTGTGTCCCATAACCAGGCTTGACGCCAGATTGAAATGGGTCTAGATCAGGCCTGCCCGAAGTCCGGCCCGGGGGCCAAATCCGGCCCGTCAGGCCATTCTGAGTGGTCCGCGGCTGGCTGGCCCGCCCCTCCCTCCCCCTCCTTCACCCCATTTTTTAAAAAAGAAAGTGGGTGGGGCTTGCAGTGGGGTGGCAGGGTTGGGGAGCAAACGGCCCCTGACACATTCTCAGCCACCAAATCTGGCCCTCCTTACAAAAAGTTTGGGCACCCCTGGTCTAGATAATCTCTCTCATCCCAGAATCCCCAAAACAGAGACTCAAGCCAATATTCGCTCTAGGGTATTGCCCAAGAATGAAACATTAGAGACTGTCCAATAGTTATCCAATACCATGGGATCCAAGGAGAGCTTTTTCAGCAGTGGTCTTAAAATTGCTTTGCATTCTAGGATCTTACCCTAGTGCAGGCAATCATTTGCCACTCCTCTTACACTATTGGCCAGCCCCTCTCTGGCAGGTTTTATAAGTCAGGAAGGTCAAGGATCCAACAGACATGTGATAGTGTGGTGCCTTTCACCTAGCTGCTCCACCTGGCAAGGCAGTGGATTGGTGCCTCCCAGGAACTAATTATGTCTGTTCTACTTTCTACTTGGATTATGATGGGTCCTTACAAACTACCATCGTTGATGTTCCAGTATCTCAGGCCTCGTGAAAGAGTTAGTTAATTTTTACAGCAAACATACAGTATAGCCATGGGCCTAACTATCTCAGAGCCATTTTTCCTTATGATCGATGCTTGTGGGCACCATATGTTTTTTGTTAGGAGCAGTAGTAGCTTTGAAAAATAAGAAATAGAAATTATCCCATTTAGAATAAGAATGCGCGCATATGTTTGTGTGCGTGTCTGTCTCTGTGTGTGTGTGTGTTTCATTATATGGTGTGGATGTTTTTTTTTTTTGCTTACAACAAATTCTGTGTTTGTTATTGTAAGTTTCTTCCTCTTCTTTAATAATGTCTTGACCACTTATAAATGGGGAAGACAGTGTCCCCAGGCAATAGGTTTTTTGGTTATGGAAGGTAGTTTATTACTGTATTGCAAACACACTTAAGACAGTAGTACATGTTGAGACTTTGTGGACCTTACGGCTGATCCAGATTTGATTTCTGAGCCTTCTGATAAGTCCGAGCACCCTAAGTGGATAGCTCAGTAGTTTTAGGTCTCTGGATGCGGAGCCAGAGGTTGGAATTCAGTTCGCCATTGGGCCTCCTTGAGGGAGGCCGAACTTGGTTAATGACAGGGTCTCTTCCAACTCTGTGGCTCAAAGCTCGCTCTTGTTACATAGAAAAGTTTCATGGTGCTAAAGTTATCACCCCACTCAGAAACACACCTCAACCTTGCCCACTTCTCTATTCTTGGTGATTCAAAGAGCATCAGCTGCTGGCTGCATGTTTGCAAACACGAGGACTCGAAACTGAAACAATGGACATAGATGACAAAGGGGCAACATTCGATGCTGAATGCGTTGTTTGTTTGGCTGCTATCGGGCACGAGCAATTCCTGCCACAGTATACCTGGGGATAAAGCAAGTGTTGAAAGCAAACTGTGGGGTGTGTCTTTGAGCCTCTTTATTTGGAAGGAGGCCACTGCAACATGGGGAATAAGTGCTCAGAAACGTAGGGTGGGCTAATTCCTCCCCTTGCCTTAGCACATTTTGTTTCCCCTTCTTCGACAGGGAAATGTTTCCTGTACTGCAATGGCCTGATGGACCACCTGTATGTGTGTCAGAATGGCAACGGCTGCACTGCTTGGTATAAAAGCCCTACTTGTTTCACAGGCACCATGGTAAGGAGTTGGCTCCTTAAGATTGGGACCCTCAGCCCAAGGGGGTGACCTTGCAATTCCACAGCCTCTTTGAGTGCTTTTGATTTGAATCAGCCAGTGTGTTCCCTAGGGGTGGAAAGGTGGGACCATAGCTGGTGTGCCTGTTTCTCCTTTTCATACCCCAGTGGCCTTAGTTCTTGGCTCCATTTTCTTCAGCTGCCATCCCAATTTTAAAAGAGCCCACCAAGATTTCTATCTTGAAATTGTCTGCTTACTACTCTGCTAAGAGGCTGGTAGGAGGCGGCCAAAGAACCCTCCTCCCATGACCAGTATGGAGATGAAGGCAGCTACTTTCTTACAAGCCTTGTAAAGAGAATGCTTCCAAAGAAGCAGGGAAGGGAGGGTCAGAGCATTCTTCGCCTTGATCACCCTTTTACCTATAGAAATAGTCTCCTGCAGCATGTAAGCCAGTTGTTCATTGCAAGGCCGAGGACAGCCCAAATGTTGTAGGGATTTAACAGACATCCCAGCTGAAGTAGACAAGTGAAATAGCAGGCTTCTTAGGGAACCCTTTACTTGTTCTTCAGAGAGCAGCCTCGTGGCGCAGTGGTTAAATGCCTGTACTGCAGGTAAAACTGTGCTCACGACCTGCACTTCAATCCCAGGTAGCAGGCTTAAGGTTCATTCAGCTTTCCATCCTTCCAAAGTCGGTAAAATGAGTACCCAGCTTGCTTGGGGGGGGGGGTTTGGCAATGTGTAGCTTGCATACTGTAATTAAAAAACTGTAAACTGCCCAGAGACTACTTGAAGTGGTATGGGGCAGTATATAAGCAGAACACTTTGCTTTTGCTTTTGCTTTTGCTTTAGAGGTTCTCAGGGTTGGATCTGGCCAGTGGTGGACGAGGCAAAAAGTTTGATACAGTGGTACCTTGTATAAAGGAATTAATTTGTTCCAAAAGAAATTATGTTAAGCAAATTTTCCTTTCTACAAATTCCCATAGGAATGCATTGAAAATGGAGTGATCCCATTTTTATGTTGTACGGATTCTCCCCATAGGTGATTATGTTAAGCAAATTTCCCCTATCTCCGGAATTTTTTATGTTGTACAAATTTTATGTTATACAAGCTGTTTGTTATACAAGGGTCCACTGTATATGCTTAATAACTAAGTTGTAAATAAGGCATTTCAGCCTTTGAAAGTGAGAAGATCCTGTACAAAACGTGGGAAGGAGACATTGCCATTTGAGAATCTCCAGAAGGGTCATATTTTGCTTCAAGGGCTGAGGTTCCTTGATCCCTCTCTTAAGGTGTTTCCCTGCTAACTTCCCTCTCTAACTGTCCTTCCTTGCCTTTTGCTCACTCTAGGATGCTTTTGTGAAGATAATACGCTACGAGGGCATCCGATCTTTATGGAGTGGACTTCCACCCACTCTGTGAGTCTGACCACAGTCCACTGAAACAATTAAAACGACACCCCGATCAATCAGTTTTGAAAGTACAGTGTGGTTACCTCTTTACAGTTACTGTATTACTAACTCCCTGTCAAACTCGCCCTACATGTGTTCTAAGTGTTAGTCCTCCTCTCCAAATATGTGCACCTATCGTCAAGAAAGAAATATTACTTAGCGGTTGTGATATTCCCTGCCTTAGCCTGGTCCTTGGAAAAGGTTATGTGATCTCTGTTGTGGAGAGGGTGGAAAATTTCCTTCAAGTGATTGCAGGCCAATTATGTGGCACTCGTTTTTAATTATGTTAATCCCACACATAATTTCAATTCAGCTCTTTCTCCTTAAAAGAAATTTATTCACATAGTTAGGAGTTGCCCATTGAATGGTATAGTACCTAAAGTTTAAAAAACAGAAAGGTGCTTGTAAGGGTCTCATTTGTCTACATTTCTTTTTACTGGGCAATGCTTCTTGAATGGTGGCCTAAAATAGCCACGTGACTAAAGTTCTAGAAATATGCATTGTTCGAATTCTTGGGTGGTGTATGATAGTATGAATTTATGGCAAACTGGTGTCAACCGGTGAGTTTTCTGTGTGCACTTTCACACAATGCTTGCTAGAATCATGATGGTGGCTCATGCTCGCATCTTTTCCACAGAGTGATGGCTGTCCCTGCCACTATGATCTACTTCACTAGTTATGATCAGCTACGGGATTTCTTGCGAGCCAGGCTGAACAGCCAAGGGTGCTACATTCCACTAGTGGCTGGAGCAGTGGCTAGGCGTGAGTTCCTCCTTTTTCTTGTTCTGCTCATGTTTCTGGGAGTTGCTTCAACTCTCGGGCATAGATTTTATTTTAATCAGTTCTTTTCTAAGTGGTTTCTCATCTGGATCCTCTCTGTTTTAGGAAGGGCGTGTGTTGCTTAAAAAACAAACAAGGTTGGATGTCAATAATAAAGCATCTTACATGGGATATCTGTTGCCATTTATGCTCACCATCGTGTATAAATTATTTTACTTTTGGTTCACTCCTGGCCAGTCCTGTCCATGATGATATGTGTTCACTTAAAGGCAGAGTTGATTTCTATTAGCAGTATTGTAATCTAAACCTTCCGATCAGCTGTTTGCCATCCACAAACATTGCAGTTATCCTGGAGGTGGGAAGGCACCTGAAGCCTGGCGCCCTGGCCTCATCGGCTGTTTTGAACTTTCTTCCTTAGTGGGTGCTGTCACTGTCATCAGCCCTTTGGAACTGATCCGCACAAAGATGCAATCTCGCCAGCTGAGCTACCGTGAATTACGTGTCTGCATCCAGGCTGCTGTGGCCCAGGATGGGTGGTTGTCTCTCTGGAGGGGCTGGGGCCCCACTGTATTGAGGGACGTTCCCTTCTCAGGTATGTGTGCAGCAAGGGCAATGGGAAGCAGAGTCAGTAGTAACAAATGGGAGTTAAGATGTTCCAGGTGTATTGGACCCAGAGAAGCGAAAAGGCAAAGGTGTGCTTTGTTTTCAGGCAAGGGACTGTTAACAGTTTTTTAAGCTACCAAGGAATGTAAAAGCTAACGGTTGACTTCATCCCTCAAAGGCTTTGACTTGCAACGGAGATGTCTTAGTCCGTCAATGGATGTGACTGCTAAAGGCAGCAAGGTAACAGCTGTGCATATTATCCTTGGAAGCTGCAGAATCGCCATCTTTGCAATTGCCACCAGAGTTGCCTCTGGAATGGAGAGGGATCATTCTGTTTTGCACCTGCCCTTCCCTTCCTCCTTTCAGATGATGGTGAACCAGACTTTGCCCAAGATCTTTTGTCTCCCGACCAAGTGGCTGTGCTGGACAGCGCTTGTCTTTCCTAGCTATTCCAGCAGCTTTCCATCCCAGCTTTTAGAAAGAATTGGCCAAGCGTGTGTCTCCTGGTATTGCCAGAGCCAGATCACTCTTTCCCATTGGCACTTGGAGTTTTACACCTTTGAGGTTGATGTCCAAATAGTCTAAGCTTTAGGACTTCATTCTGCTTCCATCTGGGCAGTGAGATCTTCTCTAAAAGCCACTGGACATGAGAATAATCCCTCCAAGTAGGCATCCTGATTAGTAGAGTTGTAGGCCTACCCCATCTCCCACTATCAAAAGTAAATTTGGTGGCTGTTACCCTCCTCTCTCTTCTGACCCCCCTCTTGTTTTTTCACAGCTTTGTACTGGTATAACTATGAGCTGGTGAAAGACTGGCTTTGCAGCCAATGCCGTATCGACGAGGCCACTTTCATGGTCAGCTTTGCCGCTGGTGCTGCTTCAGGCACGGTGAGTGACGGAGCTTCGCGGTGGCCTGGAAAGACTTCCCAAAGAGAGGCATGCAAAGGGCTCCCGGCCTAGGGCTCTCTGTGATATAGGGAAGCTTCCGCATCTGCTCCGTTTCTGCAGTCAGGATGATTGCAAAGATTGTGGTCATAAGTAGGCACGGCCTTATTGTAAAATATAAAACTTATTGACCTTAGGCTTGCTAAGTGATCAGTAGGTAAAAACAGCACAGATGAGATCTGGTGATTATGGCAGAACGTAACAAATATGCATCAAGTGCTTTTTAAAAAACAACTGCTAACTAGATTTTAATAATCATTTTTAACTTAAAGGCTTACAACTTAAAATTGGTAATGTACAAATATTTTTTTCTTTCCCCCCCACTTGTTCTTCATGTGTACCTCTTAAGTCAGTGGTTCTCAAGATTCCTAATGCCGCGACCCTTTAGTACAGTTCCTCATGTTGTGGTGACCCCCTTGCCCTGCTTGGATGAGGCCACAAGCCCCTTTTGGCAGGCCACTGCCGCAGGTGCCATAGAGAACTTCCCTCTACCAGCACCCTCAGCCAATTGCAGCCTACGGTGCCATTGACTGACATTCCTTCCAACCTATCAAGCTGTAATTCACTCTTTTCACTCCTCCCTCTCCCTCCTCCTCCAGACCCAAGCCGTTTGTGCCTTTTTCTTCACTGGCTCATGGCGACCCCTGTGAAATGGTCGTTTGACACCCCCCCCAGGGGGTCCCGACCCCCAGGTTGAGAACCACTGTCTTAAGGATTGAGAACCTCAGCGGTGGAGTAGGATATCTAACATGAGTTATCACCTTCTACCCAATGTTGAAGGGAGGGCTTGTACAAATTAAGTAATCTCTGCCTTCTCAAAAATAATATACTGTTCTTCCTCACCATTGCAACTTCTGGTCAGTATTGGTTTTACCCTACCTCTTTACAAACATTTTAGAGCATAAAAAGAGCCATGCTGTATATCCACCCACAATGCGTTCTGGGGTTCTCTCTCTACTTATAGTATAGGGTCAGTTTATTAGTTGATTTTCAGGGTTCAAGGTATCTACTTCTGCAACATAAATGAAGCTTTCCAATGTGTCCCCTTGATATCACAGAACTGGAAAATGCAGGCTTCTGCACATAACAGCAAATGCTTCCTTAATTTGCATAAGCTTTTCCTATAGAGTAAATGCAATATCCTGCTTCCATCAATGAGAAGATACATTTGTGGTGGATTCCTGTATGAAAGTCAAGTGGCGGTAGCTGTACACAAAAGTCCTTGTTAACCATTATAATGGGTCAGTTGTTACAACGTTGTGCACTTGGATGGTGTCTGAGAGACAGTCCCTCCTGTTTCGTAGGTGGCTGCTGTCCTGACATTGCCCTTCGATGTTGTAAAGACCCAGCGGCAGATTCAGCTGGGAGACATGGAGGCACTTCAAGGTGAGACATGGGACCTTCTCAGGGACCTAGGTTGTTGTAAGTCTGGCCAATGGCCAGTAGCTCCTTTAATCATTTAAGCCAATTCTTGGGTTCGTATAGGGGTAAGCAGTTCGTCAAGGTGATGCCAAAAAAGCAGAGGAGCATGAAAGGCAAAGCCAGGTGGGTGGCAAGGTGAAAGGAGTTATACCGAAAAGCACAGAGGAGCCCTTCCTTAGTGAAAGGGAGGCATTGGCCGTGCTTTCAGACAGAGTGAATTACCTCCTGTTTCCATTGGGAGAGTTGTCCTAAGATCACAGTTCTTAACAGTATTTGATGAAGTAAGAGAGTGAGATCCCAAATCATCCAGGCGTTGTGTGGTCCTCTTTGGGTTTCTGCAGTCAAAAAACAAAGGGGGGTCAAGTTGATATGTGGCATCAACCAAGGCAAACGTCTCAGCAGTTTCAAGATTTGTGTATTTCACAGCTCGGAGAGAGTGGGACTGTTGGGGCAGTTCCTATGTCCTCTTCGGAATCTGTTTTTTCCATTTGTGGATCTGCTGTGAGTGAGTGTTGCTCGCACAAAGGGTAGAAAGTTGTAGAGATGAGTTTATGGTGTCTGTGAGTTGGCAGATCCTCAGAAGATTTGAGAGCAAGGTCAGCATGGGACTTGGAGCTTTTCTCGAGGCTGGAAACCTGTGAAGATTTGGGTCTGTGAGACTGAGCTAGCATCTTTTGAGAAATTACTGGAGGAATTGCTCATGGAAATAGGGAGGGCTCCTTTTGAATTATCTACTTTCTCCCTTGCTTCATTGTTGGGGACAGTTGATATAGTAGAGGGTTGCATGTCACGAAGGTTACAAGGGTTACAAAGATCAGATTGTATTCTGTTAATCTCTTGGTTTTGCTTGCTTGGGCGTAGACCCAACATGGAAGAACAAGATGATTCCTGGAAGACCCTTGACAATCCGATCGAGTACCTAGCTAGAAGGTTTTTCATCTTAAATAGCATGGAAGGTATTACAATTTGATTGAAAGTTAAAAGCAGCCTCTGGTGGTTCCTGTGCACTGAGAGCCATTCGATGTCCCTTAAGTCAATTTTGTTTGGTTGAATTACCTGCTGCAGGACTACTGGGTCCTTTTGAAAGTTTCCAGTAGGAACCAGCTGGAGACGAGGGTCCCTCGTTCTGTTTTCCTTTTACCAAATGAGTTCTTGAATTCATCTATGTACCCAAAGGGACAATATTTCCTTTTGCACAAAGACAGGACCTCGGTATCGACCTCAAATTGGATATTCCATTTGCAGACTGAAATATAGTGCATGTGCAGGTCGAAGTGTCATGGGTAATGTTGATTTTCTGGGACATGTCCGCCATGAATCCCTTGCAGCTTGCAAGGTTTCCCAGAGGTTACATTTTCTTCTCTGGTAAAATGCAGAGATGGCTTCACATACTGAATGCAAACTGAACATTTCAGAAGGCATCTCCTTTCTTTCTGAGCTGCCTTTCTTGTTAAGATCGTTGGAAAAGGTCCTGTCCTGTTGATGATCATTAAACAGGAGAAAAACTGCCATGGGATAAATTTCAATAGTAACTTTAGGTCCTAAATAAGGTGGAGATTCCATCTGTGTGTCCTGGCAGAAAGCTGAATCTAAGTCTCTTTTTAAAATGGAAATCAAAGAGTTTTTAATCGTTACTGGATTTTCACAGAATTTTTAATAAGCTATTATTCATGGATTTGTATTGTTAATTTGGTTCATTTCAAAGAGAAATGGAATCCATATTTTAATTAATTTCTTATTTGTTCTCTCTCTTTCTCTCCCTCTCTCTCTCATTCCCTCTTGCTCTCCCTACTCAGTTAGCGCTTCCAAACCTTCATCTACTTGGTTGCTTATGCAGAGGATTTGGACTGAATCTGGCACCCGAGGACTCTTTGCAGGTAAAAAGGTCTTTCCATATACCTTGGCTTTTCATCTATGCTGTGTGTTCATGCCATTCCTAAATAGATTCTGAAATTAGGAAAGTTACTGATTTGGATGACTGCTGTGAGAAATCCACTGCAAGCATGGCCACTCGCCACAGATTAGAAAATTAGATTGACAGCCAGGTCCTTAGCTGAAGTCTCTCCGTTCTAAACTCTTTTGGTGGCTTTGGAAATTTGGACAGGTTGTTTCTTGACCTCAGTTACATGCAGCCACACCCGACTCCAGAAGACTGAGCAGGGAGTCTCTTTGGTAATGACACACAATTAAATTTGTCACAGTTAAATGTGACACACAGTTAAATGTGCCCCGTGGCACAGTGGTTAAATGCCTGTATTGCAAGTAAAGCTGTGCTCATGACCTGGGGTTCAATCCCAGGTAGCAGGCTCAAGGTTCACTCAGCCTTCCATCCTTCCGAGGTTGATAAAATGAGTATCCAGCTTGCTTGGGGGGGGCAGATGTGTAGCCTGCATACTGTAATTAAACTGTAAACCACCCAGAGACTACTTGAAGTGGTATGGGGTGGTAAATAAGCAGAACACTTTTTATGTTGGTCATATAGAGTGCTGTGTGAACTAAATTCAGAAGATGGACAAGCAGTTCGTTCGTTCTTACCTACCTTGGCTAGGCAACTAGCACTGGCACTTGATCCTGATGTTCCCAAAAGGGATTGTGAGACTGGACCAAGCGTATCTTTCTATGTCTTCTCCCATTCAACTGATTTCTTAACCCAGCTGTGTCTGCCGGAAAAAGGCAAGCTGTTTGTTTGCTTTGTTTGATGTGTTTGTTTACTTCTTCTTTTGCTCCTCCCTCCCTCCCTCCTCTCTCCTCCCGCCACTTCTGCCACACCCTCCTCTAGGTTTCTTGCCTCGTGTCATCAAGGTGGCCCCAGCCTGTGCCATCATGATCAGCACTTACGAATTTGGAAAGAGGTTCTTCCAGAAAATGAACCAGGAGCGGCAGCTCAACAGCCTCTGTGGTCCATGAAAAAGAGCCTCCGTTGGCAGCCTTCTCATTGACTAAAGCCATCAAGATGGCGGTAGAAGGGACAGCTTCGGTAGCGACAGGGAGAAAAACACTAGTATCTCTGCTTTTCAGAAGCTAGATCAAGTGGATCCAATAGCTTGGGGGAGACCATATACAAGAAACATTTTGCTCGCTTTTCTTTTAAGATTTGTCTCATGTCAGACAAATTTGCACATGCCTTCGAGAGAGATGGTTGTTGATTTTAAGCCTCTAAGCTGTACACTCACCCACCCACACAATCATGTTAGACCAGATCTTGCTGTTCGGATGATGCCACTTTGCAACACATCTGCATCTGACGCAGTGCACAGGAACTCCTGTCAAAGTCTTGTCCCCAATCAGAAGAACCGGCAGCTCCTTCCTGTACAATCTGAGCAGAGCGTGGCTCTCATTCGCCAGTTGCAAATGAAAAAAGGAGGAAGGGAGCGGAGCTTGGCCTTCTAAAACAAGAAGAGCCTTCTGCGTCATGAATTGATTTCCCCTAGCGGCATCTCCAAAGAGTTAAAACTGTTGTGGTCAGAAACAGACTTCTCCAGCCCTGCCTTAATTTTAAAACATCTGCTGACCTGCATGCCTATTTTTCTTCCACTTGTACTTTCCTGTGCATGGTGAAGACAGCCGGCTCAAGGGGTAGCCCCACACTGGACCCTTCTGAATAGAAAAAAAAAAAAACATTGGTTTTGATTGTCAATATTCACCCAGCTTTTCCCTCCCTCCACACTCCTGTTGACAGCTGGGTCTCTTTAACTCATCATGCCTTAGTTAACAGATAGCATGGGCACAACAGATTTCAACTGCTTTCTCTACCTGCGGGGAAAGCCATGAATGCGTCGATTTCCCGGTGCTGACAATGCACGGCAGAGGTTCTAAACTGACGTGCCTGTTGCTTACATTCTTGTAAAAGGGAAGAGGTTGAACTCTTGTGTCTTAATAAAGTCATATGTTTAAAAGGATGAAACTATGGCAAGGAGAATTGAAAGAGGATTCCTCCTCTCATCTTCTACATTTCCTCTTTGCACCCACGAGACATCTTGCTTTCTCAGTTAGGATGGCCTTAAATGCCTATTGTCTCTAGTGGTCTTGTCTTCTAGTTGTGTGCTGATTTGTTCCTCTTTTTTTGGTCACATTTGCTACAAAAGGTTAAATCGCTGAATTTGTCCATGAACATAAACTTCCCTTGCCTCATCCAGGGGATTCTTTAAAACCAGTCTTTTGAAAAACACAAATATAATGCCTCTTAGTTTCTCACAATACATCATGTTAAGGGATTCTCCTCTTTACCAGGTAAATACATCTGATCATGCAATAGATAAACATGTTCTGGCTTTCATACAGTAATAGAAGCCTCTTTACATTTAAGTTTACCCACATTACAGAGCACTATAGAGAAGAATTGATGAGGAAGGATTGCCAGAAAAAGACAGTAGCATGAACTGCTGAATGGCTCGGTAGTTTAGGTTTCTGGCTGCAGTGTCAGGGGTTTGATTCCCGGCTGTGCCTCCTTGACAGCTTAAACTTGATAATCCATAGGATCCCTTCCAGCTCTACGGTTCTAAGATGATTATCACCACCACCATCATCATTAAATACAGGAGATTGTGTAAAGGTTACACAGTATATGTCAATTAGGGGAAGGGAATATGTGAATGCCGGAGGCAAATGGGGACAGTTGTGAATGGGCCTCAGCGTGAAATTCGGTTTATGGACAAAGGCAGAGGCACTGTGTGTCCTTTCATAAACTTTTTTGTTGTTTTTCACACCTATGCTTCATCTTCCTAAATGCTGGGATTCTAGGCATCCAAGTAGACACACCTCTGGGACAGGATTCAAAGAGATCCTGTGGACATCTCCTTAATTTGAGCTGGCTAAATGACAAGAAGGCAATGGCAAATCACTGGAATATTCTGTACCCTCCAGGCTGTATTCTGTAATATCCAGGCTTAAAACAGGGTACTTCAAGGGCCAGATACAGGGGAGTGGTATCAGGAGACAGATATCTAGTCTCATGCGCTCCCAGAGGCATCTGGTGGGGCCACTGTGAGCTACAGGAAGCTGGACTAGATGGGCCTTTGGCCTGACCCGGCATCACTCTTCTTACATTCTTATGTTCATAATTGACCAGACCACACACAATTAGTAACTTATGGTATGTAGTTAGACACCTAGAGGCTATTTTGCTGAAAATGTGTTAGTCTTAAGGCCGTAGCAGATGTTAAAACCTGACGAGGTTGTTTGCCAAATCCCAGCTCTGGTATTTAAAGCTGGGGTGCCTTACTTGCTATGGTTATCATAAGTGTCTCTTAAATTTAGTGAACTTGGTGTGACCTAATTTTGATGTCAGTATCAAAGGGTCTGACTGACCGAGTGTAACCTACAGTACAGATTACCAGATCTAGTGCCAGCCAGTAGTTCATTTGGTGGTTTTGGGGAAGCCAGTAGTTGCAACGAGATGAGATTACTTCATATTACAGAGCTGTTGTGGGACAGTCACTCGTCTAAACAAAGAGTTTCCATCAGTTGAAATATTGTATATAAATATGAAATGGTATCTTTGCCCCCAGTTACTGGCATTTTGGTTACATTTGGAAAAGTCATCTATCATTCTCTTTACATGCAGCCACAGTCATAGTTTTTACTAAATCTTTAAAAATAGAGTATTGTGGAAATGGCTAATATAAGAAGAAACTGAATTCAGGTCTAGTTAGAATCTGCTTTAATTGTTGTTCACTAATTTAACAACTTTCCCAATTGCTGGCCCGTAACAGTTTTTCAGCTGCGGCAAGTGACGATCTTGTCTCACGGAGCTTTCTTACATGTCCTTTGACCCTTCAGAATTCTGGCCGAGAAGAATCTCAGTGCATCCATGTTTGCCATATCAAAAGACAAGGTGTAAACTGGTCCTCCCATGCCCAAAACTTCTTTCTTCGGCTCCGAGAGCAGAAAGTTCCACTGGGATAGCAACATGCAGGGGGAAAAACATGTAGGAAGTCGATTCTTTATGGGACCAGTTGGTCTGAGGAAGACGAGAGCGGCTTCCTGAACTTCAAAAACAGCCAAGGTTTGAAATTGACCCCCTTCCTGTGAAAAGGGGTGGAATCTGTACATTTAAAAAGTGCTGCACTTGTACATGAAGTATGTGGGTGACAAGAGAAGAGGAGAAATTAATACTTTCCCTCCCCGCACCACTTCACAAGACAACATTTCCAGACGCCCTTTGACCTAGCACAAACTGTGTTTCCGAACTTGGCTAGCCTTCATTGTGCAAGTTTCCATTTTGAGGAATGTACCATGAATCTTCCCCCTGTGCCATTTTGATCTTTCTCCTCTTCTACCCACCCACCCCCCACATAGACCTGAAAGTAGAGTTCAGAAGGCTTTTTCCTAAGTGCTCCTCCCCAGAAGCAGCTGCCTTTCACCAATCTTAGTCATATATAATATATATATGTATATATTTTACATATAATACACAGCATCATTTTACAAAAGCGATTTTGGCAGGCAATCCCTCCAGCTTCCTTCAAGTGAAGTCCTGACCATCAAGGAGATCCCAGTTTCCTGATCCCAGTTTAAGGAAGAGTGTCTGTTGATCAAAATGTTCCGTTGAAGAGGTGGGCGTGTTGCCCTTTTGCATCAGGCTGGATAAAGGATTTAGTTCACCCTCCCCATAATCATAACTAAGCCAAAAGGACTCAATTCTCAATGCATTTTCTTTGCCTCCCAGGCATT
The DNA here is from genome assembly GCA_023846285.1 of Phrynocephalus versicolor. Taxonomy (NCBI): domain Eukaryota; kingdom Metazoa; phylum Chordata; class Lepidosauria; order Squamata; family Agamidae; genus Phrynocephalus; species Phrynocephalus versicolor. Next base: position 5,595,321 of record JAHTLZ010000111.1, on the reverse strand, counting down.
TTTCTGCAACCCTACAGGTATCTCATGGTTTGTGGGGATGGCCATCTGGTGTCTCAGCTGGGGCTGTGAGCAGGGCTGGGTTCATTGCTGTCGCTCACCAGGCACTCGTTGGATTTTAGGCTGGCTAAAGACTTGCAACTAGGCAGGGAGGCCAAGGACCCACAGAGGCCCAGCATGGATGGAGTCGGGTCCTTTCCTGCAGAGAAAAGGAAGGAGACATGATTTTTTTAGAGGGATACCTGTTAAAACCGGGGCCTAATCCTAAAGAGAAGGGCAGTGAGTTGTACCGATTTGAATTATTTCCTCTAGGACAGTGGTGGCATACCTTTGGCACTCCAGATGTTTTGGACCACAATTCCCACAGTCCTTTGCCACTGGCAATACAGGCTTGGAATTCTGAGAGTTGTGGCCCAAAACGTCTGGAGGGCTGAAGGTTCACCACCACTACTGTAAGAGGTAATTCATCTGTGACCTGGCTCAGTCTTGTAATCCCCTTTGCATTGTTATTGATGTTGCATGAACCCCACTTCCCCAGAGCATGTGTGTGGCATAATACATTGTTCCTCATGAGTAGTGTCATCCCCTGAAAGACCTGAGATACTGGGTCACAAAGAACACACACTTGGGAATCTATGGATAGGGTGGCCATCATTTTTTTAAGGGTGTGAATAGGGATCAGCAGAATATACTGTAGGTATGGCTCCCTTGGGAGATCTCTAGGTGATCTGCATTAGGCATGGAAGGGAGTATTGACTTCCAGTTGTGTTAGAACAGCAATAGCATAACATCTGTCTGCCACTTATCATGCAGCCTTTTCATCAATCCCCAGACATCAAAACCATTTCACACCTACAACAGGAAGGCCACAGCTAATGACCCATACTTAATGGGTGTTCGGAGGGGCTGTATAGATGTGACTTTCACACACTGCAGGCCATTGTACCTCTAACAAGTTTATTCGGACCAGACTGAAGTGAAATCAAGGTGAACTATAAACTGGAAGCTTCCCACCAATCTTCCTCAGACTGAAGAAGCTACGTCAATGAGTAGCGAAGGGTTTCAATCCCATAAGAAAAGAAGTCCAGTTGCCATGACTCAGCTCCCAGATAACTTCACCTGGATGACTGAGAATCTCCACGGACATTTGCAATATAGCTTTTTCCAGTTAAATTGTACTGCAAAAATGAAAAGGTTGAGGTAATCTGGAATGGATTTTTATGCAAAAGAACTGCAAGTCTAGTTCTGCTCTGGAAAATGAACTGAGTGGCTGTACTGATGTACAGTTATAAAGCGAGAGATCACCTGTGATCACCCCAAACAGGCTTCGGCAACCACTATTTATTTATTTATTTATTTATTTATTTATTTATTTATTTATTTACCACTAAGGAGTAATGAAAGCACTGTTTCATAAATGCTAGGCAAGAATTGCACATGCAATTGTCGTATTGCACGTGTGGCAAAAACAATGTTTTGGCCTAAGTGGTTTGCTTTTTGCACTTCTCTTTGGCCAGCTGGTGCTGTGGCTCTAGTAAAATACAAAGTTGATCTTATAAGACCAAACCTGTGTGCTGCATATTAGAATATAAAATCAGCTATCAAATACCAGTTAAACGGGCAATGTTTGGGCCTTAGGAATGTGCTGCTTACATTTAAAAGAGGTTGACTTGATTTATTTAAAGATTTACTTAATTAAACAAAATTATGATTCTCTAACATCACAGAAGGGGTTTGATTAAAATCAGAATTTTGACCCAGAATCTAATTACTGGGACCTGAACGGGAAGTTCAACGGTTGGTTGGCCAGGCAGGTCCTCTTAAGTCCCCACCCCACCCCTCCACTCCAGAGGGCAGGAGGGACGCAGCGGTATGGAGGGCTCAGCATCAGTAAGTTTTTCTTTTCCCTCCTCGCTGCCAGGCTCGGACCTCCCTTGCACCTGCTGATCACCAACTGCAGGTAACTAAATCAGCGGTTAGTGAATCAGCGGATATGTGCTGTGTTTCTTTCTGTAAGATATGAAGCTGTAGGACAAAGGGGGTGCCCCTCCCCACAACAGGGCTCGAATGGGATGGGGTGAGGGAACATCTCTATAGGACAAAAAACAAGCTTTGCATTAATTATGTTAATATTTTATGTTTTATGTTTGTTTTTTTGGTCAAAGGGAGATTAAGTAAATCTATATAAAATATTTTCACAGTCATGCTAATATGGGTAAAGTTTTCACTCATTAAAATTGTAATTTGCTCTACTTCCAGCAATAGATAAATACGTGTACAAATTCCTCACATTCAGAGGTAGAAGCACCCATAAATCTCCAACAGAAAAATTAATTTGTACATAGCCATTCCTTCTCTTATAACTTTAAAATAGACCTCAGAAATATTTTTTTTAAAGTTGTGGTGCCTTTAAGACTAATAAATGTATTTCAACGCAAGCTTTACAGCTAGCTGCTTTGAATCCCTAACTGGAAGAGTGGTAAGATATCAAAAATAAGTAGGTTAATAAATAAATAATATACACAAAATCTACTTGGGGATTTTCTCCACAATAATAGGTTTCTTTTTGAGATGCTGTTTATTTGTTTGTTTTTACACTAACATGTTTATCTCTTTCAAAATTTAGCAGAAGACTATAGTTTTTATCCCTAAATGTATAGTCTGAGGTAGATCTTCCCGAGCTCATTGCAGCAACCAATTTCCTATCACATTCACTAAGTCCATAAGACATTCACACAGTTGAAAAGTAGTGGCTTCCATCTTTCCAGGGGTGATGTAGTTTGAAAAACAGTTTTGGATGTTTGCATTTGAAGCAAAACCAATCTTTCCTCAAGTGGAGAATTACACTGAGATTATTTGCATGGCTCCTCTTTATACTCTCTCTAGAAACTTCCAGCAGGAGAACCCTTCTATTAACATTGTTGCAGCAAGAACTATGTATCCCATAGCACTTTTACAAACTAGAAAGATAAAATCTGTCAGGCAGAGTTCCTATGCAAAATACCAGGAAGAAAGTATGCACCAATATATCTCAAACATTTCTATTGCTGCTGGCTCTTCTTTTTCGCTTAGATGTTCCTTTTCTTTTGTTAGGCTTTTAAAATGGCTTTAGGAGCAGGCATTCTCTGAAAAGATGGCTTGTCTCATTTTGCCTGACTGCTCAACACACCCTTTTTTCTTGTAAGCTTCTGCAGACTCTTGAAGACTTGAGTTTCAGAGAACTTGCTTTCGAAAATGATCTAAGAAATGAGCAAGTCTTCTGTTGGAAATGCATGTATCTTCCATTGTGGTGTGGGGATAGCTTTCCCCAATCTGACAATTTTCAGATATCTTGGACATTCCCCCACCCTCGATTAGCAGATCTTTCATTGGGATCTCTCCTCTATTTGGAAAAGAAGTGTCAGCTGAGCAAAGGCAATTTTAAAATGATAAAAGCATTTTTTGAAAGAGCCACTCAGGGTCATGGGTGACATTCCACCCACCACTGTGTACATCCTGCTGATGGTTTATTTCAAAATTATAATTAAGAAACTCCTAACAGTAATTCTATGAATGATTAACAGCAAATCCTTGTGTTTTTTAAAAAAACATTTAACACCCATGAGTTGTATACCAAGCACTGCTTCATCTCTTGTACTACTTGTTCTCTAAAACAAGGCACTGATTTCCCCTTTCAGCAACCATGAAATTATTTTACCCAATGGCCCCCAGGGCTCTCCTTCATGCTTCCCTTCGCCCATCCTTTGGGAATCTGAACTTAGGCTGATTTCTGCTGACAGTTGGTCTGTACTCATGAAGCTGTGCCTGGCAGGAAAAAAAGGAGAGGATTTGGCTTACATATTTTGCAAAGAATTCAAAACAGGTTCTCAGTCATGGTGGGCTGAACAGAAAACAATAGATTACTGAACGGTTTATATCTGCACAGTCGCAGGGTGCCCCTACAAGAAGGGAATGGTAAATCACTCTTGAATATTCTGTACCTTGAAAAACCTGAAAAAGATCACATCAGAACTGACCAGACCACACACAATTTGTTTTTTGTAAATTCTGATAAAGAACGCTGTTTTCATGTTCAAATAAGGCACCTTTTGTCAAGCCCCACACACAGAGCACACACACAAACAGGGTTCAGTTCTTTGCCAAGATCTTTAGTGGAAAGCCAGGCAAGTTCAAGTCCTTTGCCAACAATCAAGTGCCCAATAAATAACAGAATCCAACTCCCAGCAATTAACAGTCCAAAACCAGAAAATCTCACGGAAACCAGATGCCAAACCCAAGGGAACAGATTAAGCCATTGTCCAGGAAGCCAGTCCAAAATCAGGAAACAGAGCCAAGGTCACAGACAGGAATGTGGTTGCAAGTTCAAATGACAGAGAGCTCAAGGTGAGCTTACCAGCTTTATCTCAAAACAGGGAACACACCCTTACTTCTGGAAAGGCTCCTGCTAGTACTCAGGGCTTCCCGACCTGATTCCCCATCTAGCATCAAAGACCCTTTCCCTAGCTCTCCTGGTAGCACGTCTTTGCAGAATCCTGCTCATAGCCCTTCTAGGGGGAGAAGATATGTTTTCAGCTGAGTCATCAGACCTAGCTGCCTGCTGACTTGAGCTGCAAGGCTCCTCCAGCAGCTCTTCACCATTTAACCCCTCAGAGTCAGGTTCTGTGACAGGCAGGGTCCTGGCACCTTTATTGGTTATTGAAGTAGAGCTTGTTAAAAATTTCCTTCAAAATTAAACACTGTCTTATGTTCTTTCTGAAATGAATCCTCTACTCCAGGAGCTATGCTTGAGTTCTCCTCCACCCCTTCCGCTGTTTCCTTTCCTTTCCGCATTCTGAAGATTCCTCTCTGCTTTGCTTTTTGCAGGATTGGCACCTTCTTTTCAATGGGGAAAGCCTCAGGCTTGAGCAGCCCAATAAGAAGTGCCTGTCCATGCTGAAAAGGTGCCGATCCTTGCAAGAGCAATCAAGGACAATCAAGTGCTGCCAGAGAGGAAGTGAAACAGTGAGGTCAGTTGGCTTCTCCTTCACCTCATCTCCTGCTGTTCCCCACCCCCTGCTCCATTCTTGTCTTTCCGGGAGCGCTTAATTGCCCTTCTCTCTGCTTTGCTCTTGCAAAGATTGGTGCCTTCTTTTCAGTGAGGAAAGTCACTTCTTAATGGGCTGCTCAAGCCCGAGGCTTTCCCCATTGAAAAGATGGAGCCAATCCTGATAAAAGCAAAGCAGAGAGGAGTCTTCAGAGTGCAGAGAGTAAATAAGGGCTGCTGGAATAGAAGGGAAACAGCAAGGTCAGTTTGGGTTCTCCTCCACCTCACCCCACCCTTCGGGAAAGGCTTCTGTGTACATGACACCCCTTAATTTTTAGTTTCATGGTTTTAGAAAAAAATAGTGTCATATACATGGAAAAATGCAGTACTGTGTGCCTCATTAGTTTCATTTATTGTACTTTAGGACGAAGGAAAGGAGAGGATTCCTTCCAACTGTCAAGTCAGCTTCTAAGGTGTGCATTTTAAACACATTTGCACAGCACACGGGCATACTATCTCACCTTCTCCCTTACCTTCGGTACATTCTGACTTCTGAGCGCCCTTGATTGCTATTCAGAACACCCAGCGAGGGCCACTGGTTCACCAAAGGCGCAGCTATTTCCTTGGAGAGCTGAGTCAAATGGCTGTTGTCCGAGGGGATGAGGCCCGTCCTGGGGGCAGAGCGGGAGGAGGGAAGTCTGGTCAAGCAGGAGGGAATGCAACCTGTCAGCTCAAGGTAAGGGAACCAGATGACATCTGCACTGTGCCACTCAATCTGGCAAAATGTAACACTTGAAAACACAGAGTAAGATGATTTGAGTGCTTTAAGTTTCCAAGTATCCCTGGCACTTTTTTGCGAATGAGTGCTCAAATATTTTTTTTATTTAAAAGATGCCCTCTTCAATCACTTGCAGTTTTGTTGAGACCTTGTTAGAAATAATGCTAGCATTAGGTGATCTATCAGAAATTGGCCAGTGAAGGAAGTGAGTCCCAACCAACCATTAACTGTTATTGACTTAGCTTGTGCATAAATCTGACATCAGAAAAATGGAATAAGCTCACAATGTCTTTTCTCTGGCAGCAGTAGCTACCCTCTGCCTAGATGTACCAAACATTTTTTCCAATTAGATTGCTCCATTTTATTCATTTAGTTATACTCTGGAGAGGATGGATAAATGTTTCCAACACTTGTTGAGGTAACTCCTAAATAACAGAATCATCTATTTTTTTCAACAGCACTGCTTGCCCTGAGATGTCTCTCTGATTGGATTCCAGGGAAATGCAGCAGTTCTCTGATACTTCACCAGAAGCCTTGAGACCTGGGAACCCGAATTTATGGAGGGATAGGACAACAAATATGATAGGCACACAGACACAAACACACATAAGAAATAGAAGAAATTACACTACAGTGTGTGTTTTGAGGGGAACAGTTCCTAGAACTGGGTGAGAGCATCTTTTCCCCTATCATGGCTTACAAGTCAGTGCTGGGGATGGCCAGTATTACCAGAGGGTGGCTTTCCTTTCTGTCCCCTATCCAATTTGGTCCTGCTGAGAAAGGAGGAACTGGGTCTTCTCAAAGGTCTTCACAGATTTGTTTCCAAGAACAAGGCAAGGGGAAAGGGCTGCCTTTGAAGACAGTTTGGTGATTGCAACTGGTTCAGAATCGTGTGGCATGGCTGGTAAGTGGTGGGGCCGACATCATGGTGATTCTGCGTAACCTGCATTGGTTGCCAGTTGCTGCCCGAGCCCAATTCAAAGTGCTTGTTTTGACATATAAAGCCCTAAAAGGCTTAGGGTCTAGATACCTGAAGGACTGTCTCCTTCCATACAAACCTACCCCGCAATTAAGATTGAGCCGGGGGGGCATCTTGAAAGAGCCATCCCTCAAGGAGGTGAGAGGGATGGCTTGTAGACATAGGGCCTTCTCGGCAGCTGCCCCCGAGCTATGGAATGCCCTCCTGATTGAGATTCGCCTGGCGCCAACATTGATGACATTTTGGCACCAGGCAAAAACCTTCCTGTTCCAGAAGTTTTTTAATCAATAAAATATAGACTGTGGGTCCTCTGATGACAATTTTAGTGTAATGATTTTAGTGTACGGTTTTTATTATTGCTTTGATAATTTATTGATATTCTATTTTTAACTGTTTTAATTCTTTTGATTGTAAGCCGCCCAGAGACCTTTGGGTAGTGGGTGGCATATAAGTTGTAAAAATAAATAAATAAATAAATAAATAAATAAATAAATAAATAAATAAATAAATAAATAAAATAAAATAAAAATAAAAAACCATCCATTTATGTCCCAGGAGGAGGTCACAGACAGCCCTCCCGCTGATCAGAAAATGGTCGGCCAATGGATGTAAGGGGCCCATCTAAGGTGGCCCAGTCAGTGGAAAGAAAGCTAAGAAAGAAGTGAGCCTGTACCTCCCAGTGTGGGGCCAGGAGAGCCTTTGAGTTGGTCCTACTTACAACTGTTCTTGTAGCTCCAGGATGACCCCCTCCAGCTCCCGTTTCTCCAACTGATTCTGCACTTTCACCTCCTCCAGCCTCAGTTGCAGGCGTTTGTTCTCTGCCTCCAGGTCTTTCAGCTGTGACTCTCTCAGCCGGACGAGCTCTTCCAGGTAGCCCTTGTGAGGTGGAAGAGAAATGGATTGGGGTGAAGAAGGGGGAAGAAGAACTCCATGCAGACAATTAACCTTTAGAAGCAAGGTCTATTTCTCTTTTGTGGGTCCACGTTTTGATTTTCTACCTGGTAAGCTCCAGAGGTGCAAGGAGTGTCAAAATTGTCCCTCCACAACCCCCCCCGGGGGGGGGAATGAAGTAAATGAATAGAAGTCTAGTTCTGACATATGGGGATATTTGTGCAGCCTTGAGAAAAGAAGACTGAGGAGAGGTATGGTAGCACACATCAAAACATTGAAAGGCAGTCATATAGAGGAAGCACAGGATCTGTTTTTGATCATCCCAGAGCGCAGGACATGCAACTCTGAGCTCAAGTTAGAGGAAATCACATTTTGGTTGAATATCAGGGAAAACTTCCTGATTGTTAGAGCCATTTCACAACGGAACCAAAGCACTTCAGGTGGTGACTGCTCCAATCCTGGAGGTATTCAAGAGAAATTTGAACAACCCCCTTGCAGGTATCCTTTGATCTGGACTCCTTCACTGAGCAGGCGGTTGGACTCAATGGCATCCAACTTCATTATGCTATGATTCTATGAAACACTGCTGAGAATAGTTTCACAGACTAGGAGCCCCAGATCTGAACTTCTAGCAACTCGGGGTCTCCTCCTGATGGGCGGAGAAAATTTGCCTCAGGAGACAGCAAGTGATGAAATGGTGAAATTCTATTTCCATGCCTACTTTGATTCTGTTAAATGCCGGTGGGCCCAGCTGATCATATATGCGCGGTTAAAAACCAGCAGTATTTCATGTCCCATGTGTCAGTCGAGGCCTACAAGCCATACACACATCATGCCTGAGATTCAGGTACCTTCTGCGCATACACAATGCGAAACTTCTGCTCCATCTTGCGCCATTTGTTGCGCCAGCTCTCCTCAGCAGTCACGAGGGGTAAATAGGGGTGATCCGGGGAACTGTCCTCACTTGTGCTACTCTCCAAGCTCCTCCGGTCCTCCTCATCACTCAGGTAGTCGTAGCTGTTTGCAGAGGGAGTAATGTTAATTCCAGCTCCAGCCAAGTGACTGAAGGGTGGAAGTGTATTTGCTCCCTAGTATAACATGTGACCAGTTGGCAAAAAGAACTACTACTACTGTAGTTTGGAATTCCTCTTCAGGAAGAAAGCATTTTATTGCACCAAATATACAACATCTTTCAGGTTTGGCCTACACATACATTTTGCTGCACTACTTCAAACTCAACTGTCTGATTTTGAGTAACACTTCAAACGAGTGTATGGTAATACCAGTTCTGAATACTTCCCTCCCCCAATCTGCCTGTAGGACAAATATTAGCATATTATTGGTGAGCTAGTTTTCTACTTGCGGGGATGTTTTGTTTTCTGTATGTGGGGGAACATTCAAAAGTGGTATCCACACAAACTCATTTGAAATGTGAAAGGCTATAGTTCATTCTACCATGTGAAGATTCTACTACTTCATTCTTTCTATATTATTATGTACTGTGTGTAGAGATCCAGTCTCTGTCTGAGACATGCAATTGTTAGAGCAGTACCAGGTAGTACTGTTAGGGCAGTACTCAGAAGACAAAACATGAGGCACAATTAAACATATTGCATGTTATCTGGCCAATATAAATTTGTGCTTAAATCCCAGACTCATTGACCCTGGCTGTTATGTTTTAGATATGAACACAAGGGTGGGCAAACCACAACTGAATGCTGCCTCAAGCTTGAATATTAACTCAGAAAAATATGCCTTGGCTACCTCAAGCCTCGTCTAAAACAGGTCTCTCAGCCCTGAACTTTGCCCGCCCAAACAAAAGATTCACAGGTCCAGCAGCCATTACCTCTGTGTAAACTTTAGGTATGGAGTATAATCAATCACCACTGGGGTTTTGCCATCCATGATCTCCCCCTTCAAACAGAAACTACAGAATACAAAAAGGACAGGAAGCAATGAAAGATTACTGGTTGTACAATGACAATAAAGGTTATTATTATTATTATTATTATTATTATTATTATTATTATTATTATT
>JAHTLZ010000111.1:5571168-5585606 GCA_023846285.1 Phrynocephalus versicolor | reverse complement strand
ATTATTATTATTATTATTATTATTATTATTATTATTATTATTATTATCTGGAGGTACCAAGAGTCCTGTCTTCCAAGATGCCAAATGATTGTGGATAGAATCATAATTCTACTCTTATGCATTACCTCTGCTCCACCATTGCAATTGGCAGGAAGGGAAGGTGGGTGGGGACTGGGGAGTACTGAGAGCACCAAGAACAATGGGGCGTCTGAGTTGTATTGATCTAGAGAAGGTTCACCAAGACTGATCAGTTGTTAAAACACTTGACTAAAGTGTCCTTGTATCCAACCGAATCAAAGGCCACACACATGCAACCACTTCATTGAAATTCCTCCCCTGTTGTCTTGGTCCCCTCTTTCCATCTTTGTTTCTCATGTTTGTGTGCCTTTCTGAAGTCCTCCTGATGTCACGTTTCTTCCCTTTGGTATCTTCTACATGTCCAAAACCTAGAGTGTAAGTTTATTAAATCAAACCAATCATTATTGGTCATTTTCTACTTGCGTTATTTGGCAAAATGCTGTCACATTAATGCAATAATAAAGGCTAATAATAGAATTCTGTGATGGTGCCATTTTTTAAATACAGTGGACCCTTGTATAACATACAGCTTGTATAACATAAAATCTGTACAACATAAAAATTCCAGAGATAGGGAAATTTGCTTAACATAATTTCATTTGGAACGAATTAATTCCTTTATACAAGGTACCACTGTAAATAGAATTCAAATCAGGCTTTTGAAGTTGTGGGAAAGAATCCTATGAATTGTTCAGAATGGGGTCCCAGTTTTTAATCTTTTTGTGCCTCTGATACTTTTATCTTCAGATTTCAAAAAATATTTACCTACAGCCATCATTGTGAGAAAGGCTGGACTTTTTTCACTGAAGAGTGACATCTAGAACTTCAAGATGTTTATACTTATGAGGCTGCCTCTTGCCAGTGTTTATTCTGACTACACTCTCCGTGATGGTAAGTACATCTGAAAACCTTAATCTCTCATATTCTTTGGTCATTGGTCCTCTTTTTCTCTACATGTGAAGGAGGGCTAAGGGAAAAGGATGCTACTGAACCCAGGCAGATGTCTTCTGGGAACACAACATAGGGTATTTGTACACAAATGGCTCCCAGCTCCGGAGCTTACAATTGTTTCCCCACCAGCTCCGGAGTTTGCAGGAAATTAAGTGCGACCACGCCCACCTAAGCGCGTCCCAGTGCACTTTTCATGTACCTGTTCTTGGAGGGTGAAAATCCCCAGATCCGGATGTAATCTGGTGAGTGCCGAGCTCTCCTCGCTTCTGTTTGTTTTTTTGCCTCCTTCCCCTTTAAGAGAAGGAATCAGGACGACGACGGGGCGGCTTCGGAGGTGAGCCTGCATTTTTCCTCTCTTTTTTTTCTCCCTCCCCTCACGCAGGCAGGCGCAAGGAAGTGCGGAGGGGTGGGGACGCAGGAAGAGCAACGAACCCCCAAGATCTCTGGTCCAAATTTAAGTGGCCAGCGGATCTTAGGGGTTGTGTGAAAAGGCCCTATAAATCACTGAAACAAGTACACTTAAAAAAATCAGAGGACAAAATAGATTATGTTGGATATAGTTAAGTAAACAATTTGCTTTAAGTTGGGAAAATATTCAGTGGTATTATGGTTAAGCTTTTTAAAATTATATACAGTAGTACCTTGTATAAAGGAATTAATTTGTTCCAAATGAAATTATGTTAAGCAAATTTTCCTTATACAAATTTTCCATAGGAATGCATTGAAAACAGAGTGATCCCATTTTTATGTTGTACAGATTTGCCCCAGAGGCAATTCTGTTATGTAAATTTCCCCTATCTCTGGAATTTTTTATGTTGTACAAATTTTATGTTATACAAACCGTTTGTTATACAAGGGTCCACTTGTATGTTCTAATTAAAAAACAAGCTGTGTTCTCCCAACAGGTAACACAAGCAAAGCAGGAAATGATTATTTTATTAGCTGATAAACAGTTATAATATTCATCGGGAATGGAAAAGGTGAAATTCTCTGGGGTTTGTTGGACTGTGCAACCCATCCCTGTTGAGGGCAGCACTCAACAACATCTGGAGAACAGTGCATTCTGCACCTTTGAGGTCCATGAAGCATGTTTTTAAAAGAGGTATTTTAGATGCATAGGTTTTTTTAAAAAGGAAAGGCTTTATATAAGAAGTAGCACTTTCTTTAAAAAGTGGCACCAGAATAGAGCATTAGGAGGAAGAAAGTATGAAGATACCTGAAGTCTATGGCACTGAGTCCAATCAGCATCCCTGTCAGGACAGTGGATTCTTCTCGCAGCATAATTGCTCCATCATCATAAAATCTCCTGGAGGGGAAGAGAATAATCTTTTGATTAAATGGATGAAAGAAGAAGGAAAGGGTGCAAAGCCATTTTCCTGAGACAATTCAGCTACCATCAATATTTTAACAAAACTTCTGTCATCTTGCTGTGATATTCAATAAACAGCTGGGACTCAGTTAAATAGAACATTGACATTCAGCACAGACCTTAAGGGCCTAGCTAAGTTACCTTCTTGCAGTACAGCTTTTTGGACTACAACACTGTGGAGTTGTAATAAAAAAATAATTTTCCCAAACTCAGTATAACTCCATTACTAGAAAAACACATGGAACACTTATCAGAAAGCATGCTGCTCTTATACCATCTCATAGCAAAGCACTCGTGGGCAGTTTACAATTTAATTATCATGGTACACACTGCTCCCCTGATGAGCTGTGTATTCAGTTTACTGACCTCAGAAGGATGGAAGGCTGAGCGAACCTTGAGCCAGCGACCTGGGATGGATTCCAGGACATGAGCAGAGTTTTTGCTGCAGCACTGCAGTTTAACCCCATGTGGCATGAAGCTCCTATCACCTCTCTCGAAATGGAAGGACTGAAGTATATACGTGAATGGTAAAGGTAACTCCATGTTGCCTCAAAGCTGACATTTGGCACATAAAATTAGACCAAGGCTGAAGTCAACAGGGTAGTGTTTTTGGACTACCATCCCAGAATTCCAAAGGCAGCTCAACTACATGGATGACAATGGGAAGCACTAGATCCTACTGCCCGTTCAGAGAGCAGCACTCCAACAGGTGGGCAAGCCAGGTGGTGGTAATGATGAAGAGGGCAGCTGTGAGTGATATGTATGATGTTGTAAGTTTTCATGTGACACAGGCTGTTTCCTGTTTCCATAACTGCATCCCAAGATCAAACTAAAACATTTGGCTAGTGAGATGCAGGACATGATGGCACCTTAGTCTTCCCTCAGTCCCACACATGGAAACTAACCGGATTGGCAATAAACTATTGCTGTATTTCTGTGCTCAAGATGTCCTCCTCTGCAAATGAAGACAGCCAAGTATATTATGGAGTTTCAGGGCAGTCCTAGTTGCACATACACATCTGTCCTCTAATACCCATTACTGCTACCCTCCCTCGTCTTTGCCATCTGAACTGACTGTCCCATTTTACCAAACGACCGCACTACTCCTAGATGCATCTGACCACATGGGCTCCTGCATAAGCATTCAAGTCTATGTCACAGTAAATGTGTCGGTCTTCTTTTGATACCAGAATATGCAAGCATGTTTTGAGGAGTTCTTAGATTTCTATTTCTAGATTTCTTTTTGTTCTGCAATATAAAGTGGGTAGATTTTGTCCTTTGAAAGTTTGCTTGAATACACAGTTTCTAGGGCTTCTAAAAATCTGCAAATAGGGTTTGAGCAGCATCAATGCCTCGGCAAAGGGGAAAAAATGTAATTACTAAGGGAAACAAGGTACTGTAGCAGTTATTCACTTTTTTGATGCCAGCTCCAGAGATTCCCACCTGGTTGTTCTGGTGTCACGCAGCGCTGTGGCTATGTATTCAGACATGCGCTTCTCCATCAGCGCCACACGGATCCAAGCCCGGCCCTAAAAGAGAAGGTTAGTTAGAATCAGCAGACGGACAGCCAATATTTTCGGCCATTTTGTTGTCCTGCAACCAGTGTAAGTACACCACCAACAAAAATGTCCCTTCCCCAAACCCCAATACATCAACAAGGCCTTCAACATAGGTCTTTGTTATATACTGAAGATGACCTGTAAAGCCCCATGAAAGCCAAATGAGCAGTCTGTCATAGCAGTAAGTAATTTTAACCAGTGATACTTTCTATTAGACAGATATGATTTGGTGCACAAGCTTCTATGTGACTGGATGGTTCAGTCACTGCCCTTACAGAAATTCTAGTTTCCGATTCTCAAAGAAAGTTGGCCTCTACATCACTACTTGGATCATTGCGGTAGGCTTCTTCTACACCTGAAGCACATCCAGTTTGGGTTGTTAGATCAAAACAGAGTGGATAAATTAAAAGTGGGGAAATGGGTAATTTCTTGCCTTAGCATGCCCCCAATTTTTAATTTCAGAAATGTACTGTAAGACATATATCAGGCATGATTCATCATTAGACATGCACCCACAGAAAAATTATCCCATGACCAGTGCTCTACTTCGTATGAAGGAGATTGAAGAGAGTTAGGTTTTATAAGGTCAAATGTGTTCTACAGTATGTGCAGAGAACATTATTTTAATTAACTCTGAGCCAGACAGGTCATAACATAACCAGAGATGATAAGGATCATAAAATATTTCAGTGAGTCAGGGCATTATGACATTAAGGTTAATGAAACAGATCTGTTTCTCCGCTTTTTATAACCTTCAAATGATAGCTAGCAAATATCAAACCATGTGTTAATTTAGCCAACACAAATAAAATACTATACATACTTGAGAAGTGTATTTACTGCTAATAAGGAACATCTGAATAGGAAGCTAGTAAAGAAAACCATCTCAGACTTAAATCAACAGCTTGATCTTACATGATTCTTGTTCTTAATAATAAAAATGTCCATTATAGTTTAGTTTATTGCTATTGCAGAACAGACTATGAAGAAATAGCAATCCATAATTAATAAACTTTCATGAAAGAAAAAAAGGAATTTAAAAAATAGTGCACACAAATTGGAAACAGCAGCAGCAACACCAATAGGCAGAGTGAAGTGGCCATCTGAGGCAGAAGATCTGAGTGTCGTTTAAGGATAGTAAATTGTTCATTATTTATAGTTGTGAGTTTTTCAGGCTGTTTGGCTGTGTTCTGAAAGTTTTTCTTCCTGATGTTTCGCCAGACTCTGTGGCTGGCATCTTCAGAGGGCAAAGAGCTCAGGGAACAAGGAGTATTTCTCTGTGCTATGGGGTATAGAGTGGGTGAGACTGGGGTTCTTAAAGTTGTGGGAAACAGGAAGCTTGTCCAGAGCACAGAGAGAAACAGAGAGAAACCAGAGACTACTTGAAGTACTATGGGGCGCTATATAAGCAGACCACTTTGCTTTTCCTTTGATTTGCCTGAAGGAAATTATCTTAAAAACTCTTTTAAAAAAACACTCTTTATCCCAGAAATTTTAATTAACTATTGGCTAGCCTCAAATTTAGCAATTTTTTTGGCTAAAATGGCTCAGGCAGGAATTAGTAGACAATATTGATTCTCTGGACCAATTTCAATCAGGGGATTTAGGACTAAGAGTGCTTTGAGCACCTTGGTAGATTACCTAAGATGGAAACCAGATAAGGGGAGCACAACTTTATTACAGTAGTTCTTCTGGATCTTTCACTGTTACTGTATTTAATACCCTTGAGAATGGTATCCTGTTGACTAGCTTTACAACCTAGCTAGCTAAGATGATACTGGGAGCACTGTACTGCAGTGGTTCTGATCCTTCCTGACGGGACTATACAAAAGGTGCAACTTGAAGAGCACCGTGCAACACCACGGTCACTGGCATCCCTCAGGGTTCCACCTTATCCATTATATTATTTAACATCCATATGGAGCCACTGGAAGAGGTCATGCAAAGCTTTGGAGTGAGGCCCACTAATATAGTCCTCATCCCCCGACATCAAGGAAGCAGTCAGCACTTTGGACAGTTCATGGGCTCAGTCATGGCCTGGATGAAGGTGAACAAGCTGAAGAACAGAGATGCTGCTGCTTAGCAGAAAGTCTGGTACAGGAGTCAGAACTCAACCTGTTCTAGAAGGGGTTGCACTTCCCATGACAGGTCAGGTTTGTAGTCTGGGACTATTCCTTGACTGTGCACCAGGATTTCCAGGTGGTAGTGGTGACATGGAATGCTTTTGCCGAGCTCCAGTTTGTGCACTAGTTACAACCTTTTCTAAGTTCAACTGACTTAGCAATGGTCATCCATGCTGTAGCTGCATTCCATCTTGACTACTGCAATACATTCTACATGGAGCTACCCTTGAAGAGCGCCTGGGATCTTGAGTTGGTACAATATGTGGCAGATGGGCTGTTAAATGGTGCATTATCAGATGACCTAGGTACTGAAAGACCTGTACTGATCACTAGCTTACTAGACCAAATTCAAGGTAGTTTTAGTCTTTAAAGCCCTTAATGGGCCATAGCTATCTAGGGGACTGCCCATCTTGTTATGAGCCTGTCTGATGTTAAGATCTTTAGGACAGAACCTTTTAAAATGTGAATAGTTTCAGAAAGACATCTAACAAGCCTGCAGGAGAGGCTCCTAGACTGTGAAATATACTTTCTTCCAGGTAGTGATCTGCTTTTACTCTGATAGATTTTAAGAACTGGCTAAAAACACATCTTTTTATATTGGTATGTGATGACTCCCCTGTCCTGATTTTTTTGTTTATTCATAATCATCATCTCAAAACTGCAGAGCTGGAAGGAATTCTATGGATCATTGAGTCCATCCTTGTCAGGTAAGCACAGTGAGGAATTGAACTCCCAAATTTTACCTCCACAACCAGAGACCTAAACTAATCCATTTCCATATGTTCTCAAAGACTTTCACGGCCAGGATCTGATAACTGTTGTGAATCTTTCAGGCTGTTTGGCTGTGTACTACTCTCGGCGATATGCTTCTACTTTGTTAAGGAGCTCCTGTCAGGAAACTTTGGTTGTTAGAGTCAGGATTAGGGTTGTCTTGTCAGGGCTCTATGTTCCAGAACATGGCCAAACAACCCGAAAAACTCACAACAGCTATTATAATCTGTATCCTTTGCAGATTTTAATGGTTTTCAATATACAGTATTTGCTTAATGGTTTTATGGTGGATCTAGTTCATTAGTTTATGATATTTAAAGCTAAATAGAGTTTTGTCTGCTCATATTCTTCTGGAAAGTTTTTATGCTACCTTGAGTCTTATCTGTGAGTGCAAAGGGGAGGCCTAAAGCTAATAAATAATATCTTTTGAAAGAAATATATGTAGCATCTTGAATTTGTGAAACTATAGATGATGTGGAGAAAAGGAATACAGGTCTTATCTTAGTCTCTTGCAGTACTGAAGCACCCCTGGAAGTATCCTGTGGCCAAAGGTCCATTGATCTGGTAGGTGACTCTTACTTCAACCATGATGACGGGACAGTCCCTTCCACTGTTCCAAAAGGGACCAAGCAACTTTAGAAGGGACAAGGATTTGTCCTCCAGCCCTCGTGGTTGCTCCCTGCCCCTCGCATTGGTGATCTTTCTGCCTTGTGACAGAACGGACCCTTCTGACCTTGGCTCGAGAGGTGCTGATGTTCTCCATGTTTTCAATACTGCTGACACAGTTATTCGGGACTTTGCTGCAGGCCAGGCGAATATAATCCCAGAAGCCACGTTGCCCATCAGAGCTGAACCAACTGACAGGACCTGAGGAAGAAAGAGGGAGGGAGAGATTGGTAAAACAGGCTGTCCACAGTAGACCCACAAGTATTTTTCTTGGCTGCCCATTTCTGGTGCCTCTGAGTTATCATCATCCATCAGGACAACACCTACCATGGTCTCCCTTGAAACGATGACTAAGTATATGCTCCAAGATGGCCGCGAAGTTCACAAACTCCTCTGATGAGTCATCAATGGGCTCTATTGCATATTTTTCCAATAGGGTCTTCACAGAGAATCTAGAAGAGGTTGCAAAGTAGGGAGAGAGTAAAAATAGCTTTTCAGAAGGCCCCTTACCTTCCTAATTTTGTACCCTAGTGGCCACAAACAACAGTTTCTCTCATTTCTTCTAAACACATGTATGAGCAACAACTCTCCTGTCTTCCATAAAAGAATGAGCGTTTGCTGAATTCCCTCAGAGCCAGAACGCAGTAGTATGAGACCTTAAACATAGAAAATGGCTTCTGAACACATGCAAAGTGCTTTCACACATTCATTTAAATCATACAGCCTTCCCTTTCCAGACATTTTGGGAGAGAGGCAGCAGTGGTTAGTCAAAAGGCATGGTTTTCAGGAAAGGTTATATCCCAGCTTCTCTTTGTTTTTTGTTTTTTCAATCTACCATGGATAAAAATCTACTCTACTGCAGTTTGATATCCATTTCCATTGCAAACAGTCAGTGGTTCCTTAACTCATTTGAGAGCTTTTTCCATGGTGACTAAATAGTCAAAGAATCCCAACGTTTCAAAGTGTATCGTGGTTAGGAGCACTGGACTGCGGGTCGGGAGATCTGGGATCTACTCTTGCCTGATCCAACCAAGTCACTTGATGACCTTAGGCCAGTCACCTTCGGCCTCCATTTGACCTAGTTCTTCAAGTTGCTGTTGTGGGAACAAAAGGAGAAGTGGGGGGGAGCTATTTGTGCCACTTTGACCTCATGCCAGGAAAGTTTGGACATCAATGTGATGTGGTTAGCCCACTCAGGTTTTCAGATAATTGTGGATGTTCTCCTCTTGGTTGTACCACCTCCAGTGGCATATTTGGTAAGGACATGTGGGAAAGTCATTTCAGTAGCTCCTCTCTAGGAGATGAAATGCCTGATATTTCCTAATGGTGTTTACTACAGTCCCCACCAGGGCTTCAGCCTATCATGAGCCTCTGAGGAATGCCAGGACAATATCTTTTGAAAACCCTCTCCCTGTATCAACGGATAGATGAAAACACTGAGAGGGAGAGTTAATATTTCTGTAGCTAGCGCGAGGTGTTGAATACTGACTCTACTTGCTAGGGACATCTTGTTTTGTATTGCTTGTTTTGTTCCTTCCTGTCAGAAGGAGAAGCTGCAACTTCCTCCTTACCTTGTTTGATGATGGGGAGATATATTTTCTGTCAGGACTGATGAGAAGTCTCACATTTAGGAAAATGTTTTTTTTCTTTGTGCTGCTGAGCAAAATGAGCATTGCTGCTACCTTATTGTATGGACTTCTAAAATTTAAGTAACAATGTCTGTCTTCTTTTAAGTTAAAAATGTTTTTTTTTAATTACATCAGGAAGGAATTGAAAGGACATTCAAGAGCCACTAAATAGCATCCATCTGCACATATGCAGGGTTTATGGGAGGGGATTATATTATTGTTGGTATTGGTCTATTTTAAAAAAATGGAATCAAGTTTAGAAAAAATATAATAGGGAAGCCACTGCAACTTCATAGAATACAAATACATGGGCTGAAACCCGGTAATAAGACACAACCAGAGTAGACCCATTGAAACTTACAAAGGAGTTGACTCACCAAATCTTCACCAATGCAATGGAGCTACTTTTGTTGTGACGTGCTATTGTATTTCAGCCATTGTGAGGTTGTCCAGAAACTCTAACTGCCGCATCTTGGACGTATAGTGCTCACCTCAATATTGCTTGCATAGTTTCCAATCAGATGATGTGAGCATTCTAGCAGCAAGGCAGAGTGTGATAAAATCTTTATATTTGAGTGCCGAGTTTGTTTCCATGAAGAGTGAGGACAAGCCAAGAGTAGGCAAGGGCTTTGATAACTCCATGATGATGTTTCTTTAACTACTGTACATCTAATTAAATAATCCTAATGTTTCAAAGTGTTGAATGTGCCATCACATTTATTTATATTATTTAGCATATTAATATTTTTACCCCACATGTCTCCATATAAGGACCCAAGGGAGCTTACATGATCCAAATGACAGTTTTTAAAAGCTATGGATAAAAGACCCAACGGCAGTACAGTTCTTCTAAAAGTTAGCAGTTCTTATGTATAGTAATATGTCCAAGGTGTACAATTCTGTCTGGGAACTACCAGAAGGCAATGTGCCTTAATTGTCAATGAAACTGACATAAGCAATGGTTTATTCCAGAGAGTGTTTCATAGTCTATTCCTTTACCCATACCTGTGTTCAGGCCTTGAAGTCCTTTTGGATGGGCTGTTGTCAGTTAAGATTTTATACATTCATGATCAAAAACCCTTGGTACCATTTGCAGGATTAAAGAATGATTTCCCTTCTTTGAAATGGGCGGGCGGTTGGTTCCCACAATAAAGAAAGTGATGTGAAGCCAATCACCTGATGGATTTGGAACCAATTCAGTTTGGAGTCAGCAAGCTGCAATTTTAGTTGAATTCTTGGCTTGGGGCAGTTACCATTAAGTACTTTAAGAAAAATAAACTTTTTGTTTTCTGATCCTTAAATTGCATCATTTTATCATTGTCATAGAAGAGGGGATGATGGAGGAAAGCAATCCTAGGAGTGGAGGAATAAGAATGTGATATTTTGCCTGTTTACTAAGGGGATTTAGAGGAGAGCTTGGTTATAGGTTTGACATCTTTGAGTCTCCATGCATTAATTTAAAAATGTCCTAACTGAACATGAGTTATGAACTTTAAATTCCACAGAGGACTGAAACATGTCTTCAGCTCATCTTATGACTCCAATTAGGTGTGACAATTGATGTTCCTCATAATATATTTTTAGAAGCAGTATCCTGAACCCATCTATTTTTGAGATTTTAAATTTGACAACTTTGGTAACAGGAGACCATTTCTTAAAATTACAAACTACAAAACAATCTTTTGCCAAGTGACAAAGACTGGAATTAGTCTGTTAACAGGAGTGTAGTAGAAGAAAATATTAAAATTGAATAAAATGATGATTGGAAAACACTTAGGTAACTAGAAATAATAACTCTTAGTTCAACACAATCAACACTTTCAGTCCTTTCCTAAATTAAACTGAATAATGTTGAGGCTGCAGAATTCATTAAAAGTTGCATTTTCAGTTGAATTTTGCAGAAACTACTCAAAGCCTTTGTTGTGTTGAGCTATTTCAGTTGCTTTTGTTTGATCTGTTCATTGCAGACAGCTGAAAGCCTGTTAATTTTGACGATAAACTTGATCTGCAATGGGGTTTGGAAAGTTTTGATTGCAACTGCATACAGCAGTGATGGTGAACCTTTTAGAGACTGAGTGCCCAAACTGTGCCAATACAGCAATTTAACCCGAATACAGGTGGCTGCGAAGGGGCAATGTTGGTTGCCCACAGAAAGGGATCCGAGTGCTACCTTTGGCACCCATGCCATAGGTTCGCCAACACTGGTATATAGCATCATCTCTGGTTCCCTCTAGGGGGCAGTCCTAGTAATACATCTTGGAAATGCATATTTCTAGGATTTTTTTTATTTATCCAGTCAGTGGATAAGTGACACTATGGGTGCTAATCCTGTGGCGATAGTGATCCTACTGTATATCTGACAGTATAACTATAACAATAATATGCCACTAAAATTAATTGTCCATTAGCCTCTATGCTTGAGGCTCAAAGAACCTCCTATTTAAAAACAGCAGCATAAGGGCTGAACTGGGCAAGTCGTTGAAAGTGGGTATTTAAGGAAACCACCAGGAATGCTTCAGAAGGAAGTAAAATAGGTAGAGTACATGCGGTCTCAGAATAGTAAAGATGTGTAGGTGGCTAAAACTTGCTAAAAAGCAGCAAGGTTCTTGAATATCCTCTAAGATCGAAGTGAAACATTCCAGGGTATCTTCCTGCCACTCTCAATCCTGGGCAGCTGGTGGACCTCCCCATACTGGCTTTCCTGCTTGCAGCAGCCGGTTCTTGCTCAGCCTGCATTTTACATTGGGCAGCTTTTCCCTCCACCGTGGAAAATGTTTTTCTGGGACAGCCCATGTGACATGTGATTTTACTTTGGCTGATAATCTTTGTGTGCTCTTATGAGACTTTCTGGTACCTCAGAGTGATCAGACCTGAGGTGAAGTATTTGCACTGTAGCAAACAGTTTTCCACAGGCCCATGATTATGCAATGAGCTGAAGAGGATGTATTCCTTCAGAAGAATAGCTCTCTCTCTCTCTCTCTCTTTCTCTTTCTCTGCCCTTTCCTTATAGCAACACTGGCATAGCTGTCTACAAGAGGCCTTTTCTGCACTTGGGATTTAGGGGTGAAGCATTGGTCAAGAAGGCCATCATTTCCCACAGACCAGTCTTGAGATGTACCTTTCTATAAAATGATGATTAAATAAAAAGGGGGAGCCATGTGGCCATTACAAAATACAAATGCAAGAGTAGGATATAGGTGATACTTTTATAGGACAGTCATCATCATCATCATCATCATCATCATCATCATCTTCTTCTTCTTCTTCTTCTTCTTCTTCTTCTTCTTCTTCTGGCAAACCATATATTTTGCCATGTTTGGACTTTTGGTACATGCTTTACATAAGAACATAAGAACAGCCTTGCTGGAACAGGCCACAGCCCATCCAGTCCACCATTCTGTCTCACACAGCGGCTCACCATTTGCTTCAGGGTACAGTGGTGCCCAGACTTAAGAGGAGTTCGACTTAAGAGCAGAAAACTGTTGGCATTTTAACAGCTGCCTTACAAATTTTAGATATGGTCTGCTCAATTTACAAATATTTGTTTTCTTTTTTTTAACTTATTTTTTCAATTTTGTAGATAGGTACCCCGACTTAAGAGTAGTTCGACTTAAGAGCATGCATTTGGAACCGAGTAAATTTATAAGTTGAGGCACCACTGTATTCCCAAGCAGATGTTTCCACCTGCTTACGATTCCCTACCTATCTCTCCAACCTGGAGGTTGTCCTTAGGCATTCTTAATGATAGCCACTGATACCCTTGTTCTCCATGCACTTGCACAATCCTTTCTTAAAGCTGTCAAGGCTGACAGCTGTCACCACTTCTTCTGGCAGTGATAAAGGACCCAATGGCAGTACAGTTCCTTTTGAAGTACAGTTCCTTTCGAACAAGTGGGCATTGGCCACAAAAGCTTGCAATGATTTTTTTTTATTAGTGGCCTATAAAGGGAGCACCTATAGCCTAGTCTTGCATTTGAATGATGATTGGCTTGTAACAGTTGTTCAAGTAGGTGATGCCCAATAAAAGCCCACTGGTTTCCTACCATCCACCCATTGTTGGCTTCCAACTTTGGGGCCACTGAGTTGTTCTTGGACTCCATCTCCCAGAAACTCTGGCTAGCTCAGCTAGTGGTGAAGGCTTCTGGGAGTTGCAGTCCAGGAACACCTGGGTTACTTAAGACTGTGAACTGCTGCTTCACTTTCACATCACCAGTCTCCACCCAACCAGGTCTTTTTTAATTAATCAGCCAGTCCTTTTGTTCTTGGTGTGGAAGAACAAGGTTCTGGTTCCCCAAGAGAAAGGATGCTAATTTTGCACAGAGACATCTTGCACAAATAACAGAAGTCCTAAAGAAGCAAAACTACCCTCCCTGTCTCATTCTCACAACAGAGGCAAAAATAATAATGCAGGAGCCAGCAATTCAAGATAGCATCTCTCTCTGAGTGTTTTTGCCCCCTATATCCCTACTTTCCTTTCCTTAACACCTTTTCATGATCACTTTCCCATAGGCGCCTCTTGCAAAACAGGTGACTTAGAAAACCAAGGAAAGTGGTTTCCACTTTCCCCTCCACTGTGTCTCTCCTGTCTAGTTTAATGCATATCACTCTAAACAGGAAGGTTGGAATACATCATCACTTTACTGCTTAATTATGCAGGTTACACACTGCAAATCTCATTGCAAAGCAAATCACACCACCACCACCCCACACACTAACCTTCATCTTGATACAAACACAACAATGGAGTGCATAATTGCCAACCGGCTTCCTGTTAACAATCTCCCATCTGAAGTCATCCATGTTGTCTTCCCTAATGGTAATTTTGGCCTAGATCCATCCAAAGAGTAATATCACTTAATAATCCTAGAAGGCCTAGAAAGCTGACCATTCTCTTTGATTTGTGTAATATTCTCTGGCAATCTTCAGGACCTGACTGATTCCCACCTTGATTGTTCATGAAATCTATATAAATACCCTAGACAAGGCTATGGCTGCATAGTAGGACATGTACTTTGCAAGTAGGAGGTCACAAGTTCAAATATCAATGTGACTACTTTTATTTTATTTATTTTTATTTCATGCTAGTAGTGGTACAGTGATGGCACTCAGTGTGGTATATTCTGAATAAATATTTTAAAAACCAATTTAAACTCCTAGATTACACTTGCAACATGGTGCCTCAATGTTTCATTTATTTCCTTTGCAGCAAAAAGAAAAAGAAAGAAAGAAAGAAAGAAAGAAAGAAAGAAAGAAAGAAAGAAAGAAAGAAAGAAAGAAAGAAAGAAAGAAAGAA
>JAHTLZ010000111.1:5559162-5571158 GCA_023846285.1 Phrynocephalus versicolor | reverse complement strand
GAAAGAAAGAAAGAAAGAAAGAAAGAAAGAAAGAAAGAAAGAAAGAATCAAAATTAACTTCAGTGCAGATACATAAAACAACATATAATTAATATTACATCTAAGAGTAACTTCCTAGCAAAATCCATCAAGCCATGAACTTTTGGACTTTTGGTATTTGCTTTGAAGAAATGAGATTTACCCATGGCAGCTGGCAGATTGTATGATTTTTTTAAAAAAATTATTAGTTACCTCAGTGGTTCCCAACCTGGGGTTTGGGACCCCTTTGGGAGTCGAATGACCATTTCACAGGGGTCACCATTAGCCAGTGAAGAAAAAGGCACAAAGAGTGAGTTACAACTTGATAGGTTGGAGGGGATGTCAGTCAATGGCACTGGAGGCTGCGATTGGCTGAGGCTGCCTGTAGAGGGAAGTTCTCTATGGCACCCGTAGCAGTGGCCTGCCAAAAGGGGCTTGTGGCCTTTTCCAAGCAGGGCAAGGGGGTCACCACAACATGAGGAACTGTATTAAAGGGTAGAGGCATTAGGAAGGTTGGAACCACTGAGTTACCTTGAAAACCTTCTTAGGGTTACTATGTGTCAGTTCCAACGACAACACATAACATAACATTGACAATGTTTAGGTTCTCTTTGTCGGTATGATATATTTCGGTCTCTGCCGTCCTGGTAACGTTCAAATGTGGTAGGCCACATTCCTCAGCAGCCCAGACAGCACATGTCTATCTAGTCCATCACAAATTGAAGGACACAACAGAAAGCTGATGCTCCACTCCTTCCCTTCCTTTCTTTAGGAAATATATACATTATTGGTGGTGGCAGCTGTGACACTTGGTACAGATAAATACTTTCTTATCTTTACATGGAAGGATAAGAGAATACCTTGATTGCTTTGAATCTGAAATTGCATGAATAATTATTCTGATTTATTTCATAATTACCTGTCAAGGATAGGCAATATATCTATTATTTATTTATTTAAAACATTTTAATCTTTCTCTTGTAAAAGGACCAAGCAGCTTACAACAGTTAAAAGACAATATTTAAGCTGACTGTGGTGAGCATGCAATACATAAAAGATCAAATGAATGCAATGCTTTAAACAAATAAACCACACCAAAACACATTCAATGCAGGAAGGCTCCACCATCCATTTTAAGAACCCCAATCAGCAGCCAGTCACTCATGGAAAGCCATCCTGAAGAGAAAAGTCTTTGCTTGCTTGAGGAAGGACAGCCAATATGGGGCCTGACTGGCCTCTTGAGGGAGGGAGTTCCAAAGTCTAGAAGCAGAAACCGAGAAGGCCATCTCCCATGGACCCATCAAATGTACCTGTAATGGTGGTGGGACACACTGCCCTTCCCAGCAAGCAGGGTACTCATTTTACCAACCTCAGAAGGATGGAAGGCTGAGTCAACCATGAGCCATCTACCTGGGATTGAACCCCAGTGCATGGGCACAGTTATAGCCATGCCATGAGGCTCCTTGAGATAGCTGGGACCTAAGCTATTCAGGGATTTATTGATTAGAAGCACCACTTTGACTTCTGCCCTGAAATGGATTGGCAGCCAGCTGAGTTGACATAACAAGGGAGTTGATATAACAGTGGAGTTATATGATCACTGTGTCCGGCTCCAGTTAGCAATCTGGCTGCTGCATTTTGGACCCACTGGAAGTTCCTGATTTCCAGCCCCACATACAGTGTGTTACAGTAATATAATCAGGATATAAAGCTATAGTTATTTACATATCTAAATATAAGGATCTTCTGTGCTGTCAAGCCAGGACTGCTTTATAGTGACCCTAATAGGTTTTCTGGTAAGTGAGATATATAATAATATTCTCCTTTGAACTGCAGAACTGTAAGGGACCGTATTGATCATCAAGTCCAGACTAGGGATGGGCATGCGAGCCCAGGTGGTCCTCGGAACCAGCTGAAACACACAGATCCAATTGCTTTACCTTTCTCTGTCTCATGCAGGGTTAATATCCAATGAGGAAGCACACCGCATCATCTTTCCTGCTTCATGCTGCTGGCCAATCAGAGAGAGAGGTGGGATGATGCTGTCCCTGCACAGCTCCTGATTGGCCAGCATCACAGATCTAGCACAGATGACGTCTGCAGCATGCTTCCTCATAGGATTTTAACCCTGCACGAGACAGAGAAAGGTAAAGCAATTGGATCTGCGTGTATCAGCCAGTTCTGAGGACCACCTGGGCTTGCGTGGTTCATTTTGTAACCTACTGGTTCTGAAATGAAGTGCCCATAAAGACCCCATAAAGTAGGCGCAATGGGGAATTGAACTCCCAGCCTGCCTCCACAGCCAGATATATAAACCACAAAGCTCTCCAGTGGTTTTTAAATTTTAAGGAGAGGTTTTGTTAGTTCCACACACCCCAGTGAGCTTCCATTTCTAAGGGGAATTCAAAACTAGACCTTGAGTCCTAGTCTATCACTCTACCCACTACACCACTGGTTCCTAACCTTGGGTAACTCAAATGTTCTTGGACTCCAATTCCCCAAAGCCTTCACCACCAGCTGTACTAGCCAGGGTTTTCTAGTTGTAGTCCAAGAACACCTGGGTTACCCAAAGTTGACAGAACACCACAACGGGAAGAGCCAATCTCTACCCTAACAATGTTTACCTATTCTGGTTCTTTGATATGGGTTAGTTAGAGATGTGTTTCATATTCCAAGGACTGGAGAACAAATATAATAAAAATTCACAAATCCTTTTAAAATGTGTTGGGCAGAATGGAAAAAATAGGCCCTTCTTTGCCTGGAAAACCATTTGTGTAAATGGTCCATTGCTCTAGACATGCTTGTTGGATAAATTGTCCATGGGATCTTGCATAAGGGAACCCAGTTTGCACCCGTCACAGCAAGGTGGGGCACAGAGCACTGCCTGATTCCCCATATTTGCACTGCCTGGTTTCTTCATATTTGCTCCACCTTCTCTGCAAATGGCTGTCAGAAGCTTCAAGTGAGCAGAGGCCGCCGCTCCATCATTAGAGCCAATATGTCAATCTACCCTAGCCTACATAATAGATTTATGAATGTTCCCCTCTTCTGTTTTCTTTCTCAGATCTGTCTGCCTGTCTGCCTGCCAGCCGGCCATGTCATGTAATCTTCATGGATCCAAAGCATGCCTTTGCATCTAAAATCAGATTGCTCTGTTGTTGCATCTGCAAGACACACCTGAAAATGAGACAGGGTCAAGATCAGGAAACTCCTATAACAAGGATTAGGTAATGAGCCGGCTCCCCTCCTTGCTTGGTGCCTTTTGTTGGGAAAAGGTTGTTGCTACGGCAGCCCAGCTGTCTCTAGGATCCCACACTCCTCCTGTTCACCCTCCTTTCTGCTGCTCACAAGATGCTTTCCAGTGACGTCACTTCCCAGGTTTCACATCATCCCAAACCAGGGGTGCCTGTATTCATCTTTGCACACCGCTTCACCAGCAGAACTCCTTCTTTCCTTCCTTGTTATCCTCTGGGAGAAAGGCATTGTGAAAGCTCTCCCTGACTCTCCACCCTTGCTTCCCTGTTACCCCCCTGCTCTATTTATGCCACAAGAGTGACGGCTAACAATTACAAGCATGCCAGCTGCTCAGCCTCCTTTCTAGCTCCCTGAATTTTCTGCCTTCACACCATAACACAGACAGCCCTTGTGGAGCGCTCATGGGATGCTCGCCTCTGGGAGAAAAACCCATACATGCCAAAGAGAAATTGAGTCCGACAGATAAGGCAAGGATTCCTTCCTTGTGGGTTGGCACTAGATTGTGAGGTTCCTGGCTATTTTGCCTGCAAAAGTCCCATCTCTGGAAATCAGAACTATGCAAAACACCGAACACACACAAACACACTTGTTGAAAACTGGACCAGGGAAACACGATCAAGCATCTTGTGTCAACGTCCATTGCCTTTGACCTGTATCCATCCTCTCTCCTTTCCCTCCAACTTGAGGCTTGCTCCTCTCCCGGATTTTTCCCAGATGATGGCCTCCCTGAACCGCTTTCTGCTTATGTCACTGTGCTTCCTCTGCTCTTTTATTTTTCCAGCCTCTCCTCCTCTGCTCTGCTCTCCCTCTCCAGGTGGTGTCTCCCAGCCATGATGTCCATTCTGCCAGAGAGGAGATCTCCATCCTAACCGTGCCCACCCGCTCGACCCCCCCCCTTGTCCTCCCCACAGCGCGCACCCCGGGCAGGTCCAAGGAACCCTTACCTGCAGACGGTGATCAGGTTTTTCCTTTCCACCGCAATATTCCTGGAAGATGCTTTCTTGGTAGACAACCCCAGCGCCATGGTTGACTGGATGCAGTGCGGTTCCATCCAGGGGAGAGACCTTCTCGATCGACGTGCCGCCGCCGCCGCCCCCTCCCCTTCTTCTTCTTCTTCTTCTTCCTCCTCCTCCCCCTCCTCCTCCTCCCCACCCCTCCCCTCCCCCTTCCTCTTCTTCCTGCCCTCCCCCAGAAAACGAGGCGTTGGGTAAACCTTCCCCAAGATCGGATGGCTCTGAAATACCTCCCTCCTCTCTCTCGTCCTAAAATTAGCTCCAGCCCCCTTCTTGGAGGGCAAGGGAGGAGGGGAGGGGAAAAAACCCCCAAGGAAAGATGGGCCGACGAGAGGGCGAGGGAAGGAAGGCCGGGAGGAGCTCTCCTTGGTCCTGATGATGGAAGCTTGACTCCTCCTCCTCTTCCCCCTCCCAAAGGCAACCAGCCGCCGCCGCCGCCTTCTTTCCCAATGACGTGATCGTGATGGAAAAGGGCCGGAGGCTGTGAGGAGAAAGAAGGAAGGGCGGTGGGACGAGGGCGAGGCAAGAAGAGACGGCAGTTCCCAAATCCAATGGCTTTCCTCCACTTCCAAAAGCCTAGCCCAAAGCATGTTGGGAGTTGCGGTCCAAGACATCTGGAGGAGGGCCACCGGTTCGGCCTTGGGCCTTGCCGCAGGAACAGGATGTGAAACACCTGGGAGGAGATGCATCACCACCACCAGCCCGTTCACTTCCTTTTCCTTCAGGCACCCTGAACAAAGAGCTTGGCCTTGCCCAGGGCTTCATTGCCTGGATGCCTCCATTCAGCTCTCTGTGTCAGATCTGCAACATTTAAAAAAATTCTCTCTCTCTCTCTCTCTCTCTCTCTCTCTCTCTCATACCTTCACTGAACCAGATAGATTTGTCTAGACTTGGGACAATGCCATTTGATTAAGAACATTTATACAGTGGACCCTTGTATAACAGTTTGTATAACATAAAATCTGTACAACATAAAAAAATTCCAGAGATAGGGGACATTTGCTTAACAGAATCACCTATGGGGCAAATCCATACAACATAAAAATGGGATTACTCCGTTTTCAATGCATTGCTATGGGAAATCTGTATAAAGGAAAATTTGCTTAACATAACTTCATTTGGAACGAATTAATTCCTTTGTACAAGGTACCACTGTATAGTATATCAGATTCTATAGTGTGCACCATTTCATCAGCAGAACCCTGATTTCGGGTTTTGACATGGTGAAAGACCATTTTATATATATATCGTGTCAAAACCCAAGATCAGGGTTCTGCTGGTGGGGAGCGATGTAATAAGACAGCTGTCCCATATTAATAATTTTTAGAAGTCCATCAAAATAAATAGGGCATTCCCAAGAACATGGTGGGAACGTAAGGTAAAAGAGCTTTTCTGCTGTGTGCTGCAGAAGGGGCATACAATCTGCTGTTGTGGCTTGAAAGGCCCAGATCCATTACCTGAGGCAACCGTGGCTTTCTGGTTCAAAGTGGATGCAGCAATAGGGAGGGGACACGGAGATCACCTCTGAGCTATATCTTTATTTGGTTTTGGGGCGTGGTGGCTCAGCAGACTAAGGCTCTGAAACTGTTGACTGCAAATTCGGCCGCTTGGCGGTTCGAATCCTGGGTGCCACGCAGTGGAGCGAGCTCCCGCTGATAACCCCAGCTCCTGCCAACCTAGCAGTTCAAAAGCATATAAATGCAAATGCACACACACACACAGAGCTTGTTTCTTCCTGCACCCTACTGGTGGGCTTTGGTATAATCTGCATTTCTTGAAGAGCAGAATGAGAAAATTACGAGTTGGCCAGCGTTATGGCCTTCTGCTCCCTTCCGGCCGTATACTACCTGATAAAATTTGGCATAGGAGCAAGGGCTGCCAGGTGATGAGACAAAAAGAAAAGAAAAAGTGCCTGGCCTCTTCTTGGACTTTATCCAGGAGCCATTATCAGGCTTTGAGTGACTCTTCATGACATGCAAGTAATAAAGATGCTTACCAGCACGTGGAAAGTTCACTCCCTTTGACTTCTACAGTCTGCCTATTGACATAAAGCAAAGGTCCAGAAGCATTCTACTTCTGAGACCTGATCCTGTCTGCTAAATTGTCTCTTTGTTAAAGACATCACGACAGGAGAAGGCCACCATTACAGTTGGCAGTCCTCACGCTGAAAAAGCAGATGAACGAATGGCAGCACAAGAGACATATTCTGAGTGAGGCTTCACGGGGGTTTAGGCTCCAAACCTGTTTTTAGTGTCATGAACGCAGTTAGAAATAGGTTACAGTGAAATGTCTCAAGGTACTTTCCCAGTAACAAGTAAGCCATGTCCTCCATCCCCCACCTTCAAAATGCATAATAGGATCCCACATCTTCTTCCCAGTCAGATTTGAGCTCTAGCAGTCTTTCCCAGCCTCTGGGTCCCATAGATTGCTGGAGGTCAACTCTAGTAGGCCATGAGTGCAGTCTAACCACATCTAAGTATCCATGGTTTGGAAAAAGTCTAATTTTGCCCCGCGAGCCTATGCAAACTAGGTTCTGATGATGTGGCATAGGGTAGCTTGAAATGGTATCTAATCTGATTCAATCTACAGCATTGCTGAGCTACAGGGGAAGAAGCGAAGGGAGTAGGGAGGCTCCTAAGCTCTGGTAGGACCGGCTGGCTACTGAGAGATAAAGCAGCTATTGGAAATAGAGCCTACCTCAGAGATAGGCCTAATCATAAAATACTTCTCTGCTGTGTGAATCAGCTGGCACCACCCAAATGCTCCCATTTATATGCTGCCAGAGACCAACGTCTCTAGCCATGAGGCATATGTTTTTTTTCAAATATTTCAAGCAACATTTCATTGGCTGAGAACGCTTGCCATCCATCTGAGAATCCTCCACTAGCAGAGCCACTTGCTTTAGTTCACCAAAAGGATCTCCTTTGAGCAAGGACAAAATGTATTGATCAGACGTTTCCTGCCAAATAATGGCCTGTTAGTGCAAGTCAACGAGACATTTACTGCTGGCCCCACTGTCACCTAGACTCTACTTTGGAGCCATCTCTTTCCCTTACAGGTGCTAGGTCATGATGTTGCGGTTGCAATATGAGCCAAGATATATAAGGGTTCTGTCCTCCTCTCTAATCTGAATATAGGCATATTCAGATAGGTTGGATGACAGTCATCACCTTCCCCACGTTGCATGGCTTCAAATATTTTGTTTATTTTTGAGTATTTTTACCTCGCCTTTCTCCTTGGAAAAAGACCCAAGGCGGTTTACAGTCCAGTACATTTAAGACATTTAAGACATATCCAAGTTTGAGAACAGGGAATTCGGAGCATCTTACGGCAATAAGAGGCAACATTAAAGCTAAAACAGAATGCGAGCAGTTAAAGAAAAGAGTAAACATTCCATTATGAGGGAAGGTGCTAACATTGAAACCATTGGTTTATTTATGAAGTCAGTCAATGCAATCATGTACGGTGGACCATCTAAAAGTTATGAGGGATGGAAACTAACATTGAAAAAAATAGAGTCAATGCAATCACACAAGGAGATATAGAAGCACAACGTTATAAGTGGTTATAAACACAAAGTATGTGTGGTCATGTATGGTAGTTCAAGTAAAGACACTTAATAGGTAGTCCATCATTCATGGAAAGCTTGCCTGAAGAGAAAGATCTTTGTCTGTTTCTGGAAAGACAGCAGAGATGGGGAAGTCCTGGCCACCAGTAGGAGGGAGTTACAGAGTTTGGGTGCAGCGACTGAGAAGGCCCTTTCATGTCTTCCCATGAGATATACCTGTGAGGGTGGTGTAAGGGATAGAAAGGCCTCTCATGATGACCTTAGTACCCGAGCCAGTCCGTACTGTGAGATTCGATCTCTGAGGTAGCTTGGACCCAAGCTGTATAGCTGATCCAGAGATCAACCAAGAATTTGATAGAATCACCCATCAGAGAGGTAGGGAACTCTCCAAGGGTAGCTACAAACCCATCTGGATTCATCTACCTTCTGGGCTGTATTGCTTTTGTCTTACTTCCCACCCACCCACCCACCCCGGCCAGCTCTGAGTTACAGAGAGCCTAAAGTGCACCATATTTCATGAAGATGGGTCTTGATTTTGTATCCAAGAAGAATGTACCATGCAGATAAATTTGAAGATAGTAAGTTACAGTGGACCCTTGTATAACAAACAGCTTGTATAACATAAAATTTGTACAACATAAAAAATTCCGGAGATAGGGGAAATTTGCTTAACATAATTGCCTATGGGGAAAATCCATACAACATAAAATGGGATCACTCCATTTTCAATGCATTCCTTTGGGAATTTGTAGAAAGGAAAATTTGCTTAACATAATTTCATTTGGAATGAATTAATTCCTTTATACAAGGTACCACTGTATTACTATGGATTCCAATACAGCTTTGTATACAAGGTGTTAAATTTTAACACAGTACACAGATCCTTCTTTATCTTTTGCCAGTCTATGGATAGGTGCCAGGGCCACCATGGCTCTTACCAGTATTTAGACGCCCCAACCTTCCTTCTTATGCCAGTATAGCTAGGGACATAAAGCAGTAAAGGGGGTGGGGGAAAATGTCCAGTGGAGCTTGATATTGTCCTCTACTGTTTTATCTTATATGGCTGATTCATAGAATATTCTCATAGATACGTTGTAGAGGTAGAGGATTTATGATAAGATGGCTTACATATTGTTATATACACTGTATGCTGTGATGTTTTAGGTACTTTTGCCTTGCTGGTCAGTGACTGTAATACAATTTTATTATTCTTGTCTGGTGGTAAAGGATTGTTGGACTCAAAGTCTGCAACTTTTTAAGGATGCTTTTCCATGGCAATGTTCTTACAGTTCACCTGCAAACAGCTGTATCAGTCTAAAAGAAAGCTAATATACTTATGGTTTTTGGCAACTACAAAACTGGAACCTAATGGAGGTATATTGAACTCACTGAACTCAGTGCAACTCATTGAAGGCCAATTCCTTGCTTCTGTGAAGTGATAAAAATGACTCCCAATAGCATCTACCATTGGCTTCCTCCTTCCTTTGCCTTTGTCTTAAAAAAACAAACAAACAGAGCTGCAAAATGAAAGAATCTATATTGTTCATTATGGGTGTAGCTTGGATGTGCACTTCATTTTGGGACACAAGCACCAGCTAGGAAATTGTCGTTTTCCATATGACTCTATTACTATATCCACCCCCAAATGCAACGAAATACATACTCTTCCTGCTGGATTCCCAGAGCTTATCTTTTTTTTCCCAGGAAGCAGCCTTGGCATTGATTTCTTCTGATGCCATAACTAAGCTATTAATGGCAATGAATGCTTACAAATCTTCCTGGAACACCCTGAATGGGAAGTTAACCTAAATGTGGAAACTCCATGGTAAAGGAAAGGAGTGTTGTATCTATTCAGATAAACTGTGGTCTTGAATTATACCAGGCATGTCCAAAGTCAGGCCCAGGGGCCAGATGCGGCCCATTTTCAAATTCCAAGTGGCCCATGGCCTCTTTTCCCCACCAGCTCAGCCTGTCATGCATCCCTGCCAGCTGGCCTCTTCCCGTACTGGATGGAGGCATCAGCTTGCAGTTTTATGGTTTGCCTGCCCTCTCTACCTGTCCACCCCACCAGCCACCTGCCAAACCTACCCGCCCACGGCTCCATTGTTGCAGCGTCCTCCCTGCCTTCTTGCATGTTATAGAGACTTGTCCAGAGTCTGGCCCAGGAGCCAAATGCTGCTGAATGGTCGGCCCACACACATTTTCACCTTAACAAATCTGGCCCTCTTTGCAAAAAGTTTGGACACCCCTGAATTATACTCAAGCAGTGCCTGGTATAGCTGGCTAGATGCCCTAAGCACATCCGATCTCGCCTGATTTCAGAAGCTAAGCAAGGTCGGCCCTAATTAGTACTTGGATGGGAGACCACCAGGGAATACCAGGTGCTGTAGGCGCCTGGAGTAGGAACTGGCAAGTCACTCCAATATTCCTGCCAAGAGAACTCCATGGACGTGGAGTCACGAAGGGTCAGTCATGACTATAACAACACAACACACACACACACAGTGCCTGGTATGCTCAGTTATATAGGTATAACACCACTTCTATGCATAAAAAGCACAGAGGTCCTCCCTAGCCTGCTTGTAAGTCTAAATGATTGCCGTGGAGTAGATGCGTACCCTCATTCATTCAGTTCTGCACATGATCAGCAGTGTCTCCTCTTGTTGGCGCGAGATAAGAAATGCCCTTTTGCTGGGCCTCTCCTGAGCCTTCAGCACTACTTAGATTAGCAGCATATTTCAAATGGCCCTCTTGTTATTCCCCAAGGACAGACCCAAGACTGTTTGCTGCCTGAGGCAGTGCATCAAACAGGAACCGTCCTTGCAAAGCCAGGGTGCACAGCAATCAAAAACAAGCAACTAGTGTCGGCACCCGAAGGCAACAATTTTTCAAGCACTTCTCTTCATCACCTTAGCAGTTCATGATAATTAATGAACTAATTAATTAGGAACAGCTGCTCGTACGATGTCCACAATCTGCTCCCTGAGCCGTCTGCCTACAGATGCTTTGTGGTACGTCAACCCTGATAGGAGCTGAGGAGTTTGTGTATTATTTCCATGACACCCCAAAAACTGCTGTCTGGGGCCACACGCCCATTCATGGTGGGCCCAATCTTACTCCTTATTAATATCAAATGGTCACATAGAACTAGACATGAGGCCTTAGCACTATAGGGTACAATATGTGCTCTGGACACATGTAGCTGTGCCTCACTGACTCCATAGCAAGGCCTTGTAAGCCTGGAGAAGTTTCAAACGCCATCAGTCAGTTTACTCAGTGTGGAACTGGATGGAGTCATGGTCTGATTCACTGTCAAGGCAACTTTTAGGCAGGACTGATTTCAATTATAACTGGCATCTCAGTTTCAGAGGTGATGCTCTGACAAGCTCTGTGGAACAGATTGCTTTCTGAAGTTCGTTGTCAGGTACTGCCGATCGTTACAGATTATTTCTGAGCACACAAAGGCTATTGATGAAATGTGACAGAGGCAAACCACACTGATGACTCTTTTGCTTTGGTTTGGGGTTTTTATATGTGGTCAATTAAGAACTTTCAGCTGTTTTCCCAGCCATCACTTGGGTCTGAAAGGTTTTGCAAAACTATTGCTCACCTTAGCTACTTTTTTTGAAACTACTCTCCAGTATCAAGAACGGATGAGGTCTCATCCTTGCATTAAAGAGTTTTACAACAGAAAGATTAAAAATATGGACAAACAGCATTCCTCATACCCTTTCTTTAATGTAAACTGTTGATCTCTTTTAGGTACCATTTCTGGAAATTTTATTGAGACTTGGGCAAGCCGTGCACTCCCAGGGTGCCTCAGAAGAAGAGAACGGGTACTTGAGGAAAACCTCAAAAGCATTTCCAGGAGTCAGAATTGATTAGACAGCATGTAATTATTATCACTGAGCACACAGTCAAAGCTTTTAGTAGCATAGTATTTGTGTGTCATCTTCTTTGGGGCATTTCCAGATGGAAGGTTCCTCATATGAGTAAACTACTTCTGAGTATTCTGTACCTTGAAAACCCTGACAAGTGTCACCTTAAGTCAGAATTGATTTCACGGCACATTATTATTATTATTATTATTATTATTACTACTACTACTACTACTACTACTACTACTACTACTACTACTACTA
>JAHTLZ010000111.1:5542303-5553690 GCA_023846285.1 Phrynocephalus versicolor | reverse complement strand
TGTGTGTGTGTGTGTGTGTGTGTGTGTGTGTGTGTGTGTGTGTGTGTACAGTAAGGCACATATTCAGAAACAGAGCTCCTTAAGTGGAAAAATCTTTCTCCTTGCCCAAGCTTTTATCACATCTGCATCTTGCAAATTATCTTGCTTTGTTTTGTTACTGGTCATTGCGTGTTAAACATTGGCTTTATTTGCAAGCATATAGATAACAGTATACAGTACTATTGAGTCCAGGTGTCTCTATTTGCGCATCTCTCCCTGAACAGCACCCCCTAGTGTTGTACAAATGAAATTAAAAGACTAGAGAGCATCAACTTCTGCATTACAATACTGTATTGTATTTTGTTTCCATTCAGTGTGCAGTGCTAATGATGTCCAAAAGCATATTTCTATACCAGGGATTATAAAGAATGTAACTGAAAATCACCACTAGTGCCATAATATCAATATCCATTTAGGACAGCTGTGTTTTACATATTTCATACAGCTCATATCAATTATATATATATAATATATATATATATATATAATATAAATTATATATAAGATTTTTTATAATCACTTTCCATGTTGGCTCAGATATTCCAGGAGCTGCAGGACAAAAAAGGAATCTTACTGCCCTCTGATCATTTACAGAAAGTCCAATGAAAATAATAATTGCAATAATATTGTTATGGTTAACTGTAATGTTTACCTAAAACATAGTTTTAGTTAAAATTTTACTAATGTTGTTAAATATAAATGCTACCAGCATGTTTACTACAACAGACCGAGAACTAGGGTTATGGACTTTAAGGGATGTATTACAGTCTCTTATTTTAATTTGAAAAGGCTTGAATCCTATTGGTTTTCATGTAACACCTGTACAACTGGCTACATACAGCATACAGACTCTAAGGTGGGGTGGAACAACACTGGTGGATCTAGAAAAGTGGTTCCCAATCTTGGGTCCCCGGATGGTCTTAAACTAAAGTTCTCAGAAATCCTGACCCATGGTGAAGGCTTCTGGAGATTTTGTTTAGACCCAAGTTTGTGAGCAACTGCCTCCAGCATCTTCCAGGGGCCACATGGACAATAAAAATGCTAATAAAACAAATGAATGGAATGGAAGTTACAAATCTGGTTTTGAAACACGAGGACTTTGTGGTGGGGGTCATCTGCTACAAAGATGCATTGCTATGACTGTAGGCTTCAATAGGAACAGCAGGCACTATGTTTGTTTGAATAAAGATTTGTAGTGGGTGGGGTGCCTAGACAATACAAGAAAGAGCATTGGGAACACATGGGGCCATAGGCCTGCTCCTTGCCTGTCTCTGGTGTAGGGAAAATCATTACAGACCATCCAGGTCAGAAGAAATGGCTATCTCGGGGTACTGATCATCTTCATCTTCCTTACCTGGCTCCCTACAGTTGCAGCCAACCAAGGCATGTTACCTCCACACTGAGAGGTAGAAAAAGAACAAGGGCAAAGCGAGGCAGACGGACGCACACGGAAGCAACAAGGGAATGGCAACTGAGAGAGAGGTGAGATAAAAACTCAGAATATTCTACTTCTGTGTGTATGTTGGTTTGGGAAACCCTCATAATGAGGACTAGAGACTTGGACTCAGTATAAATCACCATTGCTAGGTTACCATGAAACTGTGTACAGTAAGCATCCCTTATCCACAAGATTAGTATCCACAGATTCACTTATCTATCGTGTAAAATATTTAAAATGTTAGAAGAAAAATCCCAGAAATATAGAAGGCGAAGTTGTCAAATGTGGCCACTAGAGGGAACTAGAGAATATGCTATGTATAGCATAATTCACCATACAGTACTGTATTCTGCATTTCTCAGTATCTGGAGGGGTGGTTGAAACTGATCTCCTGCATATATGGGTCTATTTGTCCCACTGTAGTTTGAAGTGCTATTCTCTTTTAATATCTGCTTTCACAAATTAAAATTATCATTTCCCCTCTCTCCCAAAGGAGGACTATGAAGCTAACATTGGGAAGGGGCTTGATATCGAGGCATATGAAGACTCTGGCCTGAGACAGTCCAATATGTCGTTTGGGACTGAAAACAGTGAGTAATGCCAAGGCAACGGAGAAAAGAAAAGCCCTTTGTGGGTCAGTTTTGCAAGGATAAATTTCAGTCCAATACTGTACACTGCAGGAGCAACTCTCCAGAATTTAGTGGTTCAGGTTGCATACCTGAATAGACATGTAATGATAGATTGCATCAGAGGGGGAAACCCAAGAACTTCAACAATTGGGCATTACAGAAACAAAGTAGAAAGAGAGAAGATGTGGGGATGATGGAATCTGAAAATGAGCACAAATGCATCTTTGGGATGCATTTCCAGGAGAAAAATGACACCAAGTGTATTTCGTTTGCTAATTGCATTAATTTCTTGCATTTCTTCCAATGAGCTCGAGGTAACATTCATGGATCTCTCCTCCTCCTCCTCCTCCTCCTCCTCCTCCTCATCTCCTTTTTAACATCACAACAGTCCCGTGAAGTAGATCAGGTTGAAGCTGAGTGGCTGGCCCACTAAGATGTCTCCAGTTTTGAATATACGCATGCAGATATATTGACAAGACTCTGTGTTCCTAAATTCAGCCAACTAAGCAGATGGTTCTTTTTGCAAGTAGCTTTCAAGTAGTAAGTGAAATCCACTTCCTAAGGCCAAAGTAGACCAGATTGCATCAAGAGGACTTACCAAACAACTCCCGGTTTCCAGGGAGGTAGCCATATTAATCATAACAAAAATAAAAAAAGAGGTGATCAGTCTGGAGTATGGATGTTGATGGATCACAGGCAGGTCTGAAAAGCTGCCATAACATGGAATAAAGTCCCAATTATTTCATGGATCTACTTAGTTGTTTTTTTGTCTCTTTCATGTATAGCTGGCTTTTCCCCCAAACCAGGGATCTAAGGCATTTTACGAACATTTCAAAAAAGGGGGAGGAACAATGTTCAAACAAAGTAGCTGAAATCCTGTTGCTTAGTGTAGCAATTCACAAGCAGAGTAAGTCAACACTTTCAGAAATCCCCACTGATTCAACGGGCCTGGTTCTAGTTGTGACTCGCTACACCAGTGGTTCTCAACCTGTGGGTCCCCAGATATTCTTGGACTGCAACTCCCAGAAGCCTCCACCACTTGCTGTGCTGGAAAGAATTTCTGGGAGTTGCAGTCTAGGAACATCTGGGGACCCACAGGTTGAGAACGACTGCACTGCACTAATCAACAAGCTATCAGCCAGTGAAACACAAATAATAAATGACTATTGAACTAAAACAGCTGAAATCATTTTACCAAAAGAAATAAATCCGCCCTGACCCATTAAAATGCTCCTCTCCCCACAGCTTGTTCAGTTGCTAAAAGCCAGTCCCAAAACCTGCTGGCTAAATGGCAGCACGGAGGGAGGACAACTGAAACTCCTCCTTGGAAGGGAATTCCAAGACTGGGACCAGCCAGCAAACAGTTCGCCTCTTGGTACTCAACAGAGGATAGTTGAGGATAGTAGGACTGAGAGATGGGCTTCCTGGGAGCTTTTAAACCTGGACAAGCTTATCTAGGGGGAAGTGATCCTTCCAATATTCTGGACCAGAACCTGGAATGTTAAAGTTCAAACAGGGCTCTGGTTTGATTTATTGTTTCACAGCATTCAGGTTGCTTGTATTGCTATGGCTGCTCTGATCGCTCAACTAATTCATTGTCTTGCCTTGATCTTGCCAATATGCCAGAAAAATCCCACAGGAATGCTCTCTACTTACCTCTAGTGGTTATTTGTGGTTTTGCATTTAGTAAGTACGGTACAGTACAGTACAATATTTTAAAAAATACAGTACTAATTTATGAATGCCTTTCTTGCTCTTCAGGAGTTACTTTATTTTTAAAATCCATATTATTTATCTGTTGCCTTTTCCCCATAGGGGACCCATGATGTCGCAGAACCATTAAAACAATAAAACAATGTGCAGTTTTAGAATCCTGTAGAAATATTTTTTTAAAAAAATAAACATACTGTATGTTATTTTTAAACAAAAGATTAAAAATAAATTTAAAATATTTTAAAAATATGTAAGCTAAGAAACAAAGCATTCCCGAGACACTTATTGCTTAAATCCTGCCTGAAAAGGAAGGTCTTAGTTTTATGATGGAAGAACAAGGGGGGGGGGGGCAAAGTGGCATCTTGGGACAGTGAATTGCAAAGCTTGAGAGCAACCACTGAGAAGGCCTGGCCTTGTGTCCCCACCAAATGAGCTTGGGATGACGGCGGAACTAAGAGAACCACCTCCCAGGAAGATCTTAAAAGCCAAGAAAGCTCATATTGGCCGATACAGTACTACAGATTATTACAGTAACAACTAGCACTTTGAATTGGGCCAGGAAGCAGTTTGGCACCCATTCGGGAGTATATCCTATCTAGCACACAGCAAGTTTACACAAAATAGGGGCAGATAACAGCCTAGTTTGAATGTAGATTGTAGGCACGAGGTCCACCGCTGCAGCAAGTTGTAACCTGCATTGCTTAATCACAGGGCCATCTTTAGGTGCAGCTCTTATCTTAGGGATTATAGAGGCTGTAGTCCAAAGAAGTTATTTGTCCATCTTTGGTTCTGTTGCTCTTCACATCTGGATCAAGAATTCATACTAGAGTTCTGCCACAGTTCACACAGGGAAGAAGGCATTTACAGAGTTTTGGATTGATGTCCCGTGGGAGCTAGGGGTGCCATGAAATTTTACCAGGCTCCATGGCATTGTATTCCAGGGGAATGACATTGGAAAAACAAAAACCTAGAAACTGTCCATCTGGGGCAATGTCATCTAGGACATATCTGCAATCTTACATTACAATGAAATATGTGAAATACTGTACATTTTGCATATGAGATTATATCTCTCATTTGTGTTTTGACTTCCAGCTACTTAACTGGGTTTAGTTTCCAGCATTCTCTGTCTCTGGAAGGAGAGGACTTCTACAAGAATGTTGACACCAAGGTGCCAGACATGTGGTCCTCCAGATGTTCCTGACCACTAGGGACATATGGCCTAGGGCTGGTGGAGTTGAAATCCAACAATATCCACATGGGACTCTCACATGGTCAGGCATCCTTGTTCTCATTCATTCAGCTGCCCTTCACCTTATATTTTCCCATCTAGTGAAAATGTGTAGTACGTGTGTGGTTGCATGTTCGAGATGAATTGAGTATGTTAAGCAAAATGTGCTCTCTTTCTCAGAATCAGAGAAAAAGGAAAAAGGGTGAAAGAACAAAGCAAAATGAGTGTCATCTAAGTGGCAAAAATGTGCTTTCTTAAAGTTAGGTATTCTCAGATGTACCTTGTGGAGGCATAAGTGATTGAACTTGGCTCATGGTTCCCATTTATGATTTTTCATCTTCATGAGTTTCAGGTTTGGAAGGGCTTGAAGTCAACAAAGAAGAAGAGTTAAAAACCCAGTTGGGAATTCATGACATTCCCAGTCTACTGCTTCCCTGGAAGGCAGCTGTCTTACTCTGCCTCACAGTAAATAGTTTGTATATGAGAACTCTTTGGAATTGCTGTGTGTGTGTGCGTGTGTGTGTCTAATAATTCAGCATGTTTCATGTAGGAGATGAAGGCCACTCTGGGTGGTGGAATCAAGCATTATCCTTTGACCAGAGGAGCATTAGACCTTGGTCATGGAATCTCCGAGGGTGAGTGTCTGATTTTCCAGAGGGAGGCTATTTCTTGGATGTTAAAGAGTATAGAGATGAAACTGCAAGGGAAGGGGATCCGGACAAATGTTTCAAACTGCTTCTTAAAATGGCCTTTTGCATTTTTCCTTCCTCAATGCCACTGAGAAGCAGCAGCAGGACTTGGTCATAGTGGTGGCAGGAATCCAAAACGTTCAGAAGGACTCCACTCCACCTACTCCCAGGCTGATTATGGCCAGCAGACCTGGAACCATCTGAACTTAGACGTAGTCATTCAGATGGGAACCACGACACATTTTCATTGAATAGGGACTGTTAAACTGGAATACCGTATGCAAAATGATGTCCATGGAGATCCCACTCAAGGAGCAAATTATGTCTGGCAAGAAAAATTATATTTTTTCTAACATAAAAAATTATGTTAGACAAGAAAAATAAAAAATCCAATACAAAGATTAAAAGATATGCAGCTCAGCAGTAGGCCTTATGGTCCATCTCTACATGAATCTTTCCCACTATGCTTTGCCCTGGGTATACTGAATTACGCATACTGTCATTCACACCCACACGGGCAATCATCACCATTGTCATCTTAGAATGGATGAGCTGGAAGGGTACCTATGCATCATTGAGTCTAGCTCCGGTCAGTAAGGCACAATGAGGGATCAAACTCCCAACCTCTGGCTCCACAGATAGAGACCTAAACCGCCAAGCCATCCCGCAGTTCTAGGTGAGTTGCATTCCAGTATATCTGGAGAGCAGCAAATTGAGAAAGACTGTTCTACCCAAATGGTTTCAGGTTGCCAGAGTTATATAGCTTAAACTGTAGCAAGCAAGATATACATTGTTTATGTGGCTTTGAGGCCAGAATCCTATTGGGAAAAACATGCACAAAACAGTAATGGTAGAAGTGGATGATGTGCCCTTCGTTTCCTGGGCTTTTTGTTGCACAACCACTTGCACATTGCTTGTAAAAAAATAAGTCAGAACCAGATTTCCTAAGCAGTGTGTAACAGGTTGCTCAATGGACATTCTGCCAAAGTGTGGAAACACTACTATGATAATCGTTGCACAGATTTTCTCCTAACAGGATTCTGGCCTTGGGATTTATATTAGAACTGGACAGTCCAAGGGTTTCATAATGTTTGTCAAGCACAGAGGTTGATGCATGGTTGACATCATGTACTCTTTTGTACCTAAAGGGGCCTCTAAGGACTCTCTGTGCCCACTTATGTCTTAAATATATAATAAACAAATAGAGGTCATGCAGGCTAGAAATCAATGTGAAAGACAGTCTAAAATAGAGCTGAAAGCATGTTAATGTTGCAGAGAGGTGACCGAGGCAGCCTTTCCCTGTTTGTGAAATTAGGAAATCCTGGGTTGAAGTCCTGGAAACCAATCCTCCATCAAAAGAAGTTAATTTGCATAACCCCTGGGATGAGAGGAACTCCAGCTGTGACACAGGGACTGTTCCTCATTCCTTAATTACCAGTATTTCTCTCTTCTAGTCATGAACCACTTC
The DNA here is from genome assembly GCA_023846285.1 of Phrynocephalus versicolor. Taxonomy (NCBI): domain Eukaryota; kingdom Metazoa; phylum Chordata; class Lepidosauria; order Squamata; family Agamidae; genus Phrynocephalus; species Phrynocephalus versicolor. The sequence goes on along the minus strand of JAHTLZ010000111.1, from coordinate 5,546,483 downwards.
TGACATCTGTTTTTTTGGACATAGTTACAGGCTTTGAGGCTCCAGGGAAGGTGCTGCCTGAAGAGTTAGATGTTGGGGAGAAAGAAGCCCAACTTTCATTCTCTTTTTCAGGGAAGGTGCAATAAGTTAAAAAAAAGCAAGAGGGAAACAAGTGCAACGGGGAAAAGTTAAAGACAGATAGACAAATATAGCTCTACAACTTTTAACATGTACAGTATTTCAGCGTTTATTGTTGAAATAATGCACAGTGGTACCTTGTATAAACGAATTCATTCATTCCAAATGAAATTATTTTAAGCATATTTTCCTTTATATAAATTTCCTATAGGAATGCATTGACAACAGGATAATCCCTAATGGCAACCATTTTTATACAAACCGTTTGTTATACAAGAGTCCACTGTATAGTTAGTAATATAAAGTAATAATTATTAAATATATAATATAATTGTCAATACATTTATATATAACTTTTCCTATTACTTTTATAGAGAGATATATAGATTTATAAAAATGAGACTATTGGGATCTTTAGTCAAAATTCAGCCAACAATCTTAAATACAGTGGTACCTTGTATAAAGGAATTAATTCGTTCCAAATGAAATTATGTTAAGCAAATTTTCCTTTATACAAATTCCCCATAGGAATGCATTGAAAACAGAGTGATCCCATTTTTATGTTGTATGGATTCTCCCCATAGACGATTCTGTTAAGCAAATTTCCCCTATCTCCGGAATTTTTTATGTTGTACAAATTTTATTTTATACAAGCTGTTTGTTATACAAGGGTCCACTGTATTTTGGAAAAAAGATTGTTGGGTGGTGGTGACATAAGAGCACTGCCACCTGTAAATAGAGGCCAACATTGCTGGTTATGTACACACACTGCCTGGTCATTCCTTAAACAAGTCAGAGTGGCAAACTAAAACCACAGGCCTTCCATTTACACTTTGCAAATTGTGACCTTGTTCAAAGTAATCCTTGATTAAAAATAGAGACCCTCTTCCTCTCTCTCTCACCTCTGCATTTGACAAACGGGTCTCCTGAAGTTATCACTTGCCAGCATCCATGTGTGGTGTGTATCTTTCAGTCGTTCCTTCTGGCTGGGTCACCGGGGAGCATATCACCTGAGTAAGAGGAGGAGAATGGAGGGAGTGTCCCCAGGGAAGGCAGCGCACTATCAGAGGCGTGAGGACAGTGGACCAAGTGAGTGGCATGCAGTGGCATCTTCAGAGCAGGGGTGGCATAAATGGAGCTTGGGAAAGCAGTAGAAACAAAATATGCAATCATGTTATATAGAAGCATAAAATACGCCTGTAACAAAAGACACACACACACACACACACAAGGGCAATAGAAATGTTTCCATAATACAAAATTTTACTTCAACAAGGAGAATCAGTCATGGGGTCAAGCAACATAAAAATATATATAAAACCTAGCTCATCACATCCTATGAAATGGCCTGGGCATCAAGAAATACTTTTAACCTGGTGCTGAAAGTATGATCATGCTGGAACCAGGTAGGTAATGCTATGGATAACGTTTTGTAGATGCCTTCCAAGATGGTTTTTGGTGAGGATCTAAGACTGGAAAGCCTCAGAGGTTGCTCTCAGGATCCTGCCAAACTAAAGGGGACGTTCAGTTAAGTATTGGGGTTGTAAGCTATGCAAAGCTTTAATTCTTTCAATACTGCTTGAATTACAGTAGCGGGCAATGCAGCTGGTCAGAACGCAAGTATGTGTAGGACAGTTGTGCAGCATGAGTTTCTAGCACTCAGGGCAAGGCAAGTATTGCAGGGTGTGGGCCATGTCCCTCTATGCCATATGTGGGTGCGGTGAATGCAGAGGTGTAGTGGGAGAAGCCCCCAGGGCGGTGCCATGAAGAGGCTATGGAGCTGCTCAAGGTTAAGGTAGCAGTGCCCAAGGTGGGCCCAGAGCCCTCTGGGAGCTTGAACACAGACTTCAAGGATGGGGAAGGGAAGAACAAGGAGCGGCAGCTGGAGTACTCTGAGTGGGGCACCCAATGCACCCCTAAGAATTTTGAACCCAGGGTAACTGTCCCTCTGGGGGGCATGCTATGCTCCTGCTATAAGATAAGAGGGATCTTCTCCTCCTCATCTTAAATCTGCTCTCCAGGTCTACTTCCCATGGTGGAATTCTAGAAGGATTTCAGCAAAACAGTGCACATGAGATACTTTGGAAAAATCTAGAGGTTTTATAGATTTGATATGGTGACATTTTCAGAAATGAAATATGTAGGGGAGCTTATGAGAAATCCCTTATATATATTGCAGAAAGAACAAAGAACAAAAAACTGGAAAGAATGCCTCAAAAAGCAGCCCAAGAACTGGTACCAAGGTGTTTTGAGAATTCTGGAATAGAATTATTTTTGGGCAATCGGCAATAGGTTTTGAATTTCTCTTTACAATCGTAAAACCTTGAGACACGCATTTGTACAAATAGGAAGCAACACAGCCAGAAAGTACACCTCATATACACATGTTCCTACTGAGAGGATGGCTTTGATTGTAAACACAGCCAAGTTGGAGGTGAGTTTTGAATAATGGAACCCAACCACTGTGTGATGGGAAAGGACTGGGTGTATGAAAAATGTTTGAGGGGGAAGACATTTGGGCAGGGATGGATTCTTGAGTGGGAAAATATGCAGAGAATAGAAATGCAGAGAAGATCCTTCATATTCAAGCTCTCATCCACCCCTAGAAAGATAATTTACAGGGACACCTAAGCCATGCAGAATATTGGTGTTGGGAAAGTGACGGAGGCATCTGTCTCGTACCCTAGGCCTGGGAAGCTGGCCGATGCCTGTCAATTTCCACTCCGCACCTAGATCTGAGGACTTTCCCACTCTTATCAGGCCATCAGTCTTTCACAAGGACTTTTGCTTTCAGCTTCTCCTTGAACGCTTCACTGTTGATGATAAATAAAGGTCTTGTTTGCTGTGAAGACACAAACCTCTTGAGTCTGAACTCTTTCTGTTCAAATCTGGCTCAGAGCAGTTGCTTCGGATATTGATGGCTTGTCTGAGTGTGGGCGAAAGTGAGAGGGTTAGAGAGGCTACTTGGCACAAAACAGGATCGTTCCTTCAAGGAAATTATATGAACCGCCATCCTTATCAACATCGCTGTTTCTCTTGTACCATTAGTGGGCTTAGTGGCTTACAGAGGAACATGACCAGAACAAATACTCTACCCCCAAAATACTAATTTTTGTCAGTTTTGGAAGAGGGACAAGTATAAAATTCAAGGAGAGACGCTAGTAACCAATAGCTACCTATGCCAAGGCAGTTACATGAAGATAAGGGCTTGGCCTCATCCCTTGGCCTTAGCGGGCTAAATAGGGTCACTAAGGAGGTCTGGTGGGCCATTTGGTGTGATCGTCATGGAGAAGCTAAGGAAGTAGGAAAAACAACTTATTAAAACTGTATCAAAGCAACAGAGAAGCCCTTGATCATTTTTTCCCTTAAAAATAAGACAAATGGAAAAAATCCTTCCAGAAACAGGAAGAGACAGGAAGGGAGATTTTTCTTTACTTTTTTTCCATAAAGATTCAACAGAGTCTGCCTGTAGGGAGTAATCCTACTTGCACTCAAAAATAAAAAATAATAAAATAAAATAAAATAAAATTGAAGCCCCTGACAGGAGCTAGAAAGATTTGGGTAGAAATGCCCTGGGGATAGGCTGGCTCACTCCAGCAAATACCTCATCTGATTACCATCCCTGCCACACACCAAATTAACAGACTCAATACCCATGTAGTTCCTTCTCTAAGTTTAATTTCAAGGCCTAAACCAAAAGGACCAATCAAAGGCATAAGGGCAGCAATGAGTTCCAAGGAATAGTGGAACTAGTGAGGAGTGGAAACCAGTGGGAAGGCGAGACAAGACACCATTTGGCTGTTATTGGGTGGGTACCGGGGGGGGGTCGAGACATACAGAGTGGCAAGAGAAAAAAGGTGGAGGTTTAAGTTTCAAGTATAACACAGTTGAAGAATTGAAAAATGGTGAGGAGTGAGTTATAGCGAAAAGACAGCAGGGAAAACGTGGAAAGAATGTAAAGATAAGGAGGAAGTAGACCCAAAACCCAGAAAAATATAAGAGGAAACTTCCTAGAGACTCTCTGGAAGTTGAGTCATGGCTACTTTGACTTCTTTTTTGAGAG
>JAHTLZ010000111.1:5368106-5542263 GCA_023846285.1 Phrynocephalus versicolor | reverse complement strand
AAGCCCATTAGCCATGACTCAACTTCCAGATAAACTCACCTGGATGACTGAGAATCTTCACAGACATATTCCTAGAGACTCCCTTTTAAGCCAAGAATTGGCAGCTTGTAGCCCCAGAGATGTTGCCAAATGCCATTTCCACACACCTTAGCTAGCATAGCTGATTGTGTGGGGCATGCAATGACAGTAATTGCAGTCTGAAAACATCTGGAGGGGCACAAATGTCCAACTTTGGCTGTAGAAGCTTTACATTTCATTTTCAGCTTTTCAACAGACTTGCTTATGGATGGCTAATTTGAGGGAATTTCGGCAGCTCAGTAAATTCATGTGCAAAATGGTGGGTAATGACCGAACCCTGCTTTTTAAGAAAAATATTAAGTCAGATCAAGACATAACAAGTTCTCTGTGAAGAATAGTTGAACTTGGCCACCTTTGAATGAAGGGAAATAGCAATATATTTGCTTCTTTTGCATATATTGTATTATTTAGCTTCTTCTAGGTATGGGAAGACTAAGGAGCAGGTAGGTAAACTTTGAGGTCTAGAATTTAGGAAAAATATTTTTGAGTTCCATCCTGATTTTTTCACCTTTAATATAATTAGGGACAGAAAAAGAAAAGGAGCTAAGTATATAAGGATGGATTAAACTAAACATGCAGATACGCCATGCAGGGAGAAGAGGAAAGGTTTTGTTTAAAAAAAATCACAATAATTTGGCAAAAAGGAGCATTTAACTTTCCTCTCTTTGCTTTTTAAGAAAAGAACTCATATGCAGCTTTTGGACTTATGGAAAATCCCGGTTTATACCAAATGGAAATATTTCCTGTATGTGCATGGTTTTTCATTGAGATCCAAGTTTTGGAAGGAGAGATTAGTATCCCATTTCCCTGATGAGCATAATGGTAATTATGTTCCCCTGATTTATTATTAAAATCTATATTGAGCTCAGTTCTTTTTCTGTTTCATTTGTAGAAGAATATGCAGAACGCATTTTAGCAAATTGTTCAATAAATATGACACTTGCTCGGTGTCCTGGCCAGTGAGTGCAGAGGCCCTGAATTATTCACAACATACAGCTAGCTGTCCTTTTTTTAAAAAATGTAAAATTACAATTTTCTGCTGTGATTAATCCTTACAATTAAACAAAATCAAATGAATTATGCAGCTTACATTTTAATTCTGGCTGTTCTGTATTGATATCTGTACACGGAGACAGACCAAAACTGCAGAAAGCAAAGCTTGTCGTTTGCTTGTTAGCTGAAGCTCTTGGAACATTTAATCCTCTGCTCCCACTGCAAGCGTCTGTGCTTGTGGAACATTATGGAAATGTGGGAAAGGCACTGTTCTGGCACCATGACATTTGTGGAAAACATTTTTTGTAATGATAAAGGAGCACAGGTACACATATGCTGAATTTATATTGAAGTAAAAGTCCCACACTGTTCCTTTTGCTTATGATCATAAAAAAGGACCTGTTTCTTTTTCATTTATCCTGTATCACCTTACTGTAATATGCATTTCCATTCTGTGTGAGGACTACAAATTAATTAAAGAATACTAAAGCCCTATATTTGGCTGTAGCTTTCCCCAACGGAATATCTAACCTAAGCCTTGGGTCCTTTTCCAAAGAGAAAGGTGGGGTACAAATACTCTAAAATAAATAAATAAATAAATAAATAAATAAATAAATAAATAAATAATGATTAATATTCTTATTATACCCTGGAGAGATAGCCTGCACTGTGAGTTATGGCTTGGTGACGAACCATTTCTACCTTTCTTTAAAGCCTCCAGGATGATCCTCTCACCTAGATAAGGCCACGTATTTACTGTCAACAATGTTAGAGTGGTTTTGAATTTACTGTCAACACAAGAGCCACTTGTGACAGGAATTCGAGGGTGGGTCCAGGGTGTCTTGTCTCACTGCCAGAGGAGGGGGGGCAGGTAGATTATAGAGCCCCAAGCTTTATGAGCTCTTTTCCTTTGGATATCAGACAGCGGACACTGCCTGCTTTCAGGGTAGGTGAGATAAGTTTGGTGGAGCGCGAAACTGTTGGGCTGTAGGATCATGATCAAGAGATGATGATCTAATTTTCTTTTCTTTTTTTTGCTGGAATTACATTTTTAATTCATTTTTAAGGGTGCAGTCCAACACCCGTGTAAAGAATTATACCCGTGTGTAAAAGTTAGCTGAATGTCCTAGGCCCAGGGTCTGCAATCTACACTGTTTTGTTTCTTTTAGGGGGGAAATGGCAGGGATCATGTCTGTCTGGAAATGGCACCCTCTAGTGCAGAAATGGTTCCTGCCTGATCCCAAGAGAACCTAGAGTATTTTTCCATGTATAAGACTATATTTCTGGTCTAAAAAATTAGACTAAATATTGAGGGTCGTCTTCTGCATGGAAGTAAGCTGAGGAGAGCACCGCGTGCCTGGTCATGAAACTGTAGGTTGGAAAATGGGGGTCATCTTATACGTGGGGCATATTACAGACAGGAAAATGTGGTGTGTGGTTACTCGTTGCTGCAGGAAAACGAATCTACACTTTCTAAGGAACATTTACACTGATGTAGCTATTGAGAAGCAAGCCCTGGGAAGAAAGGCTACAGTTGAATGGAAGAGTCAGAAGGCTCTCCAGTCTGCATTGTTGTTGTGGTAGGGAGTAATTGGAAAAAAATTGTCACAGTTATCCCAGAGGGATGTGTCAAAGGGACATGTTTGCTGAGGAAAGGATGGAAGACAGGACATGTTCTAGATGAAGTGTTAAATTGGGTCATACTTGTATTGCATCTTTCAATTGACATATAAAAAAATAATAGCTGGTATCATCACGTTCTTAGGTTGGATGTTGGACTTGAATGCCAATGCAATTTCACTTTGAAGACCTGGATGAATGTTATTTTATACAACGCTCAGATTTTGTCCAGTGATTGCATTTGGCCTCAAGATTATCTTGCAATGGTTGTTTAGGGTTTGGATGTTTTGCATGTGTTTTGTCTCACGTAATAAATGACTTGGCAGGTTGGCTTGAGTCTTGCACAGTTATCTGCTGCACAGCGACTACTGAGTGGTGCCTTTGTGCCTTAATTGTGGTACCCTATTTGGAGGATATTGCCGACTGATCCAAAAGTACCTGGTGGAAGGATGACCCCAACTCAATATGGGCAGAACTCAATGTGACACTGGCAGATCGGTGTATCCAAAGATAAACAATGCCAACTATAGTGATTGGGGCATTCCAAGAGGAAGACAGGTGAGGGGGCGGTGCATATTCCAAAACATCCTCTCACTACAGTCACATTTTACCCAGAGCCTGGAAAAGTTACTTTTTCTGGACTAGAACAATAAGAATCCCTCATCATTTGCCATGTTGGCTAGGGCTTCTGAGAGCTGTAATAACAACAGCATCTGGGAATCATATTTGGAAACCAAAGCCCTAATAATTTATAGCAGTATATTTGTGCTTTGTTGCTGCCAGTGATAGGACATGCCAGCTGCCCTATTTATGGCAAGGGATATGATTAAAATTATAATCTTTGTGGCCTTTTTTTAAGATGAAAGCCATTTAGCATAGAATAAATCTTCTTATTTGTCCAAATCAAAAATAAATAAAGAAGTGGAGTAGTTTAGTGGCCCAGATAATGTGCTATAAATCAGGAATTCTAAATGTCAAAAGTACTCTGTAATAAATATGAAGCTGACAATGTATACATACCAATTCGAAGAAGCACAAGTTTTACAGTACTGTAATTGTTCTGAAAGCAACTGGAGTGATGGACATATCACATGTCTGAAGAGCACTAAGCTTTTCTCAGAGCCTGATAGGTATAGGGCTGAAACAAAAGAATAATACATATATATCAATTATCAAGTCAATTATATAATTGCCTGCTTCCTTAATTTTGGCTTCCTATCCCACCTATGATGTTATTCTTCCCTTTGGAGAACCAGCAAATGAACAAAAAGCATGGAACTCCTTAATATTTATCCTTATTTGAAACTAAAGTCTATTCACAGCTGTAAATTGTTTAGAGTAGGATAAATAAATGACAATAGCAGAATTCTGAATGCGTGTTTGAATGTGGCTTTTGTGTGAGCTTGAAAATATGCTTATACGTGGAGGAATAATAGATTTACAGCCACACAGGAACCTTTAGAAACTGCACTTTTCTCAACCTTTTAAGAATCTGTCATTGTGTACTACTACCTTTTGTTTTTGTTTTTAATGTACACAAATCAGAATTTAAGTTTCTGTTGTTTCCATATTGTGTCTTCATTGTACAATTATTTATGCCAAAGCACCATCTAGTGCACAGCTTGTGATTTCACACATTACAGGTGGAGAGGCCCTTTTTGATTATACCACAACACATTATACTGTATTACAATATTGTTCTTTCTATTACAATATCCTTCTCTGTCTTTAGATAATTTGACCACAATGAGGCTGTGGTGAGGTTTTCACTATATTTTTATCCTATCTGCCTTCAACGAAATTATAGGGGGAATACACAGTCTTTCCTCTCCCTTTTTAACCTCATAACAACAACTTGTGAGGTGCCATAATTTAGCCTGAGAGACAGTGAGTGGACCAGGGTCACCTCCATTCAACTTCATGACCAAGCAGAAGATCGAACCTGTGGTATACCCACTCATTATGCCATGCTAGAGTTACCTGCAAAAGACAAGGGAGTGCTTCCCTCTATGTTTTACCTAATCTACAACTATTCTGTATGTGTTTTTAACTGTAACTCTCAATGATTGTTGCCAAATTTATGTTGATATTAAAGATGCTACTAAATATTCTCAAGGATTTTTATTTAAAAAAAAAGGAAATTGCTGTCTCCAGTTTACTAATACCAGTTCAACTAAAAGGTCACTTTTTCCTATATAAACTTACAATCTCCTTTACCAGACCTTCTCTGACTTAGCCAAAGCACACGGATAACTCATTAGGAATGCTGTCTTCCATGCTGGTGGAATCCCACACCTGCAGCCATTTTCCTGAGAAGGGAATGTCAGGAACATTCATATCATTCAGTATTTACAGCCTTTTAAAAAAGTTCTCAGTTTAGAAGTTGGTTTGAAATTGGTAGTTGCAAAATATAGAAATTTGGAGAAGTGCCTTATCAAGAGTAATGGCTGTGCATGTGAAGATCAGGACCCTGGTTGTAAAAATAAGATGTTGCAAGTATAGAAATGTCCCACAGATGTGAAATGGTGGGTGAGATCTAATTAGGAGCACTGGAAGTTACAGCAGATTCGTTATCTGGCCATCCAACAATATCACCAGCATTGACTATGAATGAGGAAATTCATTTTCAGTTTAATTTACAAAGTTCAGAGTGCTACTCTCACTCCTCTCCAAAATGATTCTCTAGGACAGATTAATATTTGCCACTATCCCCAGTTCTTGGTTGAACCAGAATCTGAGCCCAGTTTTGCACGACAGGCAATTTTGGAGATAACGCAAAATCATGGCTCAGTATTGTGAGGAGTATTAGTGAGTGACAGGCAGTTCTCCCTTCTATGCCCTCATCCAGCACAGCTATGAGGAGATCAGAAGCTTCTGTTTTCCATTTTGGATTAATCATCATTTAGATTAACCAACTAATGTGCTGGGTAGCAAGATAGGAAAAGATCTCACAGAGGCATGGCCAAACTTCAGTCCTCCTGATGTTTTGGACCACAACTCCCTGAATTCTAAGTTTAGATTGCCAAACACGTGGGAGAGAAAGGGGTGTCCTTTTAACAGTTAACTTGAAGTGTGATTTATGGCTTGCTGCTGAAGCATCCCTGCCTTTTTAATTTCTTTAAAGCTTCCAGGCTGAGCCCCTTGTTAATCAAAATAGGGCAAGACAGTCAGCTTCGCATTTAGCAGCAGAAATCCCTTAAATAATAAAACACATTCATTTGTCCTGGCATACATATTTTTCACCTATTTTGCAAATTAGCTTGGTTTGTTTGAGGATTGGTCACTGTGGTGTGTGTGTGCAAATATAGACTTCATTTGTAAGTCTGATTGGTCAGGTACAATGCTCCAAGGAGACCCACCCCTGGAGGCTTAAAGTGGTATCTGCTTATAATTGTGTGAATCTGACCTCTTGATGGTAGCCAAGAATTCCCCTGTAATTCTCCCATGGTCAGTATCTGTTTTTTACTTCATTCCCTCCCAAAAGCACAGCAATGATCTACCTCATAAAAATAGCACTTAAGTCCTTGTAAAATTGCTAGCTTTGGGGGGTGGGCAGTTATGAAATTGGAGAGTATCGATGTGCATCGCTGATTACAAAAGTACACACCATGAACTGAGAGGACAAGAATAGGAATCAAAGTTCAGAAATTCACAATATGAATCAATTACCCACTGAATCCATCTAATACAGTGTACAAAATGCCTTGGATAGAAACAAAGCTGACTGGAAGATTTTTAGTGAGTTGTCCTCTCTCTGCATGACCTACCTCACAGGGGGGATTCAACATAAAATGACAGCTGTAAAATGATAACTCCATGCATGTTACCCTGAGCTCTTTGGAGGAAGTGGAGATGGGACTGAATTCAAAGCGAATTAATAAAGGCACGTATTTTCTTTTTTGATAGGTGGCTCCTCACCTGGGGAGGTGCCAGGCAGTGCCAGGGCTGCCCGACGACCTTTTCCCTCCCACAGAGCATCCCATGAGGTAAGGACCTAAGGCCGGGAGAAGATCTCAGTTGGACCCTGTTGTGATCCGATGGATGCGAACAAAGCCATGCACCCGGTTGAACCAGAAAGGGACACTTGAGCAGGAACAACCCCCCTCTAAAGCAACTCTTTTTGTCTGCCAGAAAAGTGCTCCAACCTGCCCCCCCCCCCAGTAGAAGCCCCACAGCTGGATCAGAAAGGTCAAGCTGGTGGTGTGTGTGTGGGGGGAATAGTGTAATAAGGTTGTGTCACATAATTACCAGGGAAAATACCACGCCAAATTGCTCCCACAAGCAATCCAGATTGCATTTTCCCCCCATGGGATCACATCCTAAAATAATTCTTGCAGAGCGTGTACATGTATGTGCTTCTGGATTTTTGCCTCTAGAATGAGAAGATGCTACAACCAGCAGGTCCAGCACTGTGTCCTCGTTTCCAAGGTCCCTGATATCTTGGTTTATTATGATGATTAAGATTGTAAACACTGCTTCTCGGTGTGACTGCAGCAACCGTGTGTGTCGCTATCCTGGTCCTCACTTTCGTTTGTTTGTCTAAAATACTTCTATCTGTTCCTATCCACGGTTCAAAACAATTTGCAGAAGTTATTATAAAATACTTCTATTTCTATATCCTGTAAACGATAAGGAAGAAGAACTGAAAATCATAAATCCCAGCCAATTAACTCCATTTCTAATAGCTTGTTCAATTATGTATTCAAAAGTTGAGGCTTTCCATGTAAGAGCAAAGCTCTCCTTTGAGATTCCAGTGGGTGACTGTTTCACACCTCTTTGCAGGTCCATTATAGTCATGCCTTTCAACACTGGAATTCCTAAATGAACGCTGTTCCCTGCAGCACACTGGCCTAGAAGCCAGAAACATTTACCGATAAGAAGCATAAATAGAAAATAACTCTAGTGGCTATTTAGACTTATGTAATAGAAATTGCATAGGTTTTAGCAACAAATTATTTCTCATTAATTAGGAACCAATTGTGTTCTGAGTGCCTCCCTGCCTTGTGTGGGCCAGGAATGCAACTAGTACTTTGTTAATGTCAATTTAGCTCCAAGATTTACAAAGGTGTAAATCACCAATGGGATTCTGAGCAAAGTGTAAAATTTGATACAAAGTAGTGTCAATATTATACAGTGGAGTCTTGTATAACAGTTTGTATAACATAAAATTTGTACAACATAAAATATTCCGGAGATAGGGGAAATTTGCTTAACAGAATCGCCTATGGGGCAAATCCGTACAACATAAAATGGGATTACTCCATTTTCAATGCATTCCTATGGGAAATTTGTATAAAGGAAAATTTGCTTAACATAATTTCATCTGGAATGAATTAATTCCTTTATACAAGGTACCACTGTACTTGTCCACAGTTTTGACCAGGGAAAGGGGGAAAGGTTAAACTCTGTTCTGCCTATTCCCTTATCTAATCCAATATCTCTTCCCTCCATTTTTTTAAATGCTGGGAGATGTTATTGTAGATCTCCTCCATCTTTGGAAACTTTGGCTATTAGAACGTGACTGCATGCATGGTGCTGTCCTGGAGTAGGGAGACTGATGTATGCTATTGTGACTCTGCTGGATATTACAGTCTCACCACCAACCCTTCACACACTTATCCAAATAACAATGACAACCAAAACAAATGAAACAAATATCTAACTGTTCTGTTTCAACCTGTGGTCCTGTGAAGACATACAATTCTTCAGGCAACTTCAAGTCTTTAAGGTGCCACAACATTTTGTTATTGTTGTCTGGAAATGCTTACACACAGATGGTACCTTGATAATGCTTCTGAGATAGTTGATATCCAGTGAGCAAGTCATCTGCAAACTGGCAGGACAACATCAGCCGTCTTAGCCTTCTTCTTGGATAGGGATGTGAGATAGGGCAGGGACAGGGCATCAGCTTTCTGAGAAATCCAGGGAAGAAGGACTTCTTAAACAAGGAATGTTTTATTTCTGCATTGCTTCTTGTCATTAATGTCCTCATTCACTCATCCATAAATTACACTCACCACAGAGAACAATTCAGCAGGTGAAACTATTGGCCTCTCCTCAAGGTATCTCCACGCCAGCTGATGTTTTGCTTGTTGAATTTCTGACAGCCTGTGACATACTGAAAGATGTAAAGAGTCCTGAAAGGGTGGCAGTAAGATAACAGTGGTTATAATAAGTCCTTCCCATTCTCCTTAGGCATACGTGGAACTTCACGAACTAATGATGGACCACAACAGTGAGTTTCGCTGGCTGGAGGCTTCCCATTGGATCAAGTTGGAGGAAGACTTTGAGGACCTGGGGCACTGGGGCAGACCTCATCTGTCCTATCTGGCATTCCGAAGTCTTCTGGAAGTACGCAAGGCTTTTACCAAAGGTGAGGAAATTTGGAGAAGGGTTTGTATCTGTAGTGATGCTCCAGTGCTGAGGGACTGCATTACACCACATATGAGCCAGACATGTGGGCATACAACTGATAGTCCCATCCAAGCAATGGACATTGCACAAGCATTAATTCGACACTGTTCATCCTGGCGAAGAGGAAGCATTTTGAAAGACCAGAGGTCTGATAACGGATGATTTGCAAATATTTTTACCATCAACATTAATGACTGTGGGGCCTCCCATAGCAGGGACTGCCTCTCTCAAGAAAGTTTAATACTAACAATGAAAAGAGATTTTCAGAGAGAGAGAGAGACCTGTCTGGGAAAGAAACTTGTCCTTCAGCTGTTTACTCCACACATAATCCCAGCCATAACGAAGGAGTCTTGGACTCCCTGCAATGGGGTGGGTAACTTGTGTCCTTCTAAAAGTTGTGGAACTACAGCTCCCATCATCCTTCAACATTGGCTAGTTATGCTAGCTACTACTAATGGGATATGCAGTTCAGCAACATCTGGAGGGTCACATGTTTCCCACACCTGGTTTACAAGTATAATAACATTTGTGCATTTACTGGAAAGGAAGGGGAGCTTTAAAAACCTATCTTGGAGAACCACTCCCCAGTATTTGTGGGGTGTTTTTTTTTTTTTTTGCATCTTTTAAATGTTAGCAAGTACCTGTTCTGGATGCTTGCCTGTCAGCTGATGTTCCATCTTTCTGCACCTTTAGGAACCATCCTTCTAGACCTACAAGAGAAGAGTTTAGCAGGGATTGCCAATCAGGTGCTTGATCAAATGGTCTTCGAAGGGCAGCTCAAGACAGAGGATCGAGAGATGGTCTTGAGAACGCTCTTACTTCAGCACAGGTACAGACTGACTAGACAGCTTGGGGTTTTCCCAGATGAATACCAGAGGATGTGCAGGCAGGAGGACAGGCACCAGACAAGGGGAAAGAGAGCAACCAAGTGTATGCGAAAATGCGTATGGAGACAGCTCAGAGCTAACCTCTGTCTCTGTGTGCGCCAGCGAGAGTTCCAAGTGCAGTTTATTGGATCTGATAAAGAGCTGATGGTCTGTACTCTGTTTAAGGCAAGAGCAAAGACCGCACCAAACAAGAGGGGGCTGAGGTTTTAAAAAGATTTTTAGACTCTTAGGGGAGACAGATAATGTACAGAGACAACGGAAACACAATGAGGAATGGTATTTACATGGTTATACAAACAGGGATGGCATAGTGTACAAAAGGGAAACATTAGGACAAGGATAGGTGCTAGGAGTTCCCTGTGGAAGAACAAAGAAAAACAGGAAGCACTGATTGTATATGGTATGCAGATGTCCAAACATGATACGAACAAGTCTTGATTACTGAGCCATACACGTGAAAGGTACAATAATAATAATAATAATAAATAATAAATGTTATTTTTATGCCGCCTTTCTCCCCGAAGGGACCCAAGGCGGCTTACAACAATAAATTCAACATAAACAATATTAAAATATGAAAGACAATATTTAAAAATAATAATACACTATTAAAACAATATTAAAAACAGCAGTAGCAGCAGAATTTAAGAGGCCCCCAGCCAATAAAACTGAGTACCTGTATTAAGATGTTAAAAATAAAGAATTTATAAAATGCTGTAGGCTCAGAAGGCTTGCCTAAATAAAAAAAGTCTTGAGGCCTAGCTTAAATGTTTCCAGGGAGGAGGCAGTACTTAGCTCAAATACAAAATAGTTCATCAGGAATCAGGTGAAGAGAAGAAGACCCAGCTGTTGTTTGATAATGCAATCTTGTGCCTCCAGAGCTTGTGAAGAATTTAAAGGGGAGATTTGGCTGCTGATATGCTGATCTGGGCCCTGGAGTTTCCTCAGGCATCTTCAGTGTAGTTCCGGGGTGCCTGGAATGGCTACCAGAGCTCCCTAGTATGGAACAAGGGTGGTGGTGGTTCTTGAATCAGGTTAGGTTAGTGGGCCAAGTGCAGAGAGGCATTGTGGGAAAAGGTGAAGTGGGGTCCCTCAAGTTTGAAAGTGGGGCAGGATTGCAAGGTTAAGGAGAGAAAAGGAAAAATAAAATAAAAGGGAATGTGGTAGAAGGAGATTTTAAGTGCCTGGGGGTGGGTGGGCTCCAGGGGTGGGTGAAAGGGTTTCCCTAAAAACCATTTGTTACACAAAGGAATCTATAAATATACATATAAATAAATATAAATAAATACCTGTTTACAGGAAGGAGGGGGGGAGACAAAGGGTTCTGCAAGCAGGAGATTTGTCTAGATGCCCTTAGGGCTAAAATGATCACTGGAGGTGTTTTGATCGTTTATCAGTCATTTATCAGTGAGGTGCGAAGGACTGCTTCAAAGGGCGGATTCTAGTAAAGCTATTTTGTGAATTTTCAGTCTGGTTTCTGATTGCTCGCCAGACTGTTATTTTGCTTTGTTATTTTCTTATGGAGTCTATGCAGCTGGACCCTTCATGTGGTTAGGACAAAGGTGAGGAGCATTTAAGGGCCAAAGGAGAGGCAAAGGCAAATTGTCCTAACAGAGACCTGGCTCGCTTGCTGTGGCCACTGGGGGGAATGGAAAGCTGTGGCTTCAAGCTTATTTCCGACATCCATTTATATATCCACTTTTTTCCAATGCATGCATCTCCTCCTCCCGGCTTTATCCTCACAATCACCACCATTTTGTGAGGAATGTAATCTTAGAACTGCAGAGCTGGAAGCGACCCTATGAATCATGCAAGTCCAGCCCCTATCAAGGAGGTGGAATAAGGAACTGAACTCCTAACCTCTGAATCCACAGCCAAATACCTAAACCACAAGTAAAGTTGTGTGCTCATTCGCTGAGTCTAATGGATGAGTCAGGACTGATTTTGGATCATCCAAGTCCCAGTCCAGCATTAATACCATGAAGATCAGATGTGGTACGGGAGTATCACCTGTATAGGACTGAACTTCTTGGGGGAAATAAAAGCTGGAATGTACAAAGAAGACAAAATGCATTCAGATGATCTTTGATTTACAGTAGTTTGGAGATGAAAGAAGCTGGGTTCCTGTCCTTTTCACCTGCCTCTCCCTTGAGGACAGTCTTTTCATCCCTCCTCTGCAAACTAGGTGACACAGGTTCTGTACCATAGATTACGGATGCTTCCAGATGGGAGTTTCATTAGGAGATGATTAATGCTAACATGGGCCTGGAAGCCTCATGTGACCACAGGCTGCATTTTGCCCACCCTTGTCTTACCCTTCCCCACCTCTTCCTTTACCATGAACAAATCTGTTAAGCAGGGAAAGTTGGGACAGCTGAACAATGCTTTCAACTAGCAGCCCTAGAAGGCTTTTGGAGGTATTCTAGAAAACAAGCACCATGTTGCCCTGTCATGCTGGAAAACAGTAAGGTCAGAAGGTGGGACAGAAACTTCAATGAGATCCCTTTTGTTCTGGATGGTGGTGGTGGTGCCATTCAAACTGCAGGCCAGGGAAAAATCATTAATTTCTGAAAATTAATGATTGAATTAATGATTGAAAAACAGTTATCCTAAAGGGGGAAATAGGGAAGAAAAGCCATTTTTTTAAGAAAGCAATTCTTTATGAATGGAAACAGAAATATAGGATTGATTAATTTTAATTATTTACTGGGTGCATTTTCCTTTGGATGCCTTCACACTCAAATTGTTCTCTTTCCTTCTGTTATTTTGTTCCTTCTCTCCCGCACTTCTTTTCTTGGTTCAGTCACCCTGATGAGTCCACTTCGTTAAGCTCTTTTTCTCCTGCACAACTGAAGCACACTGAAGCCAAAGATGTTACACAGCCGCTTTTGCAGGAACACCAACAAATTGAGATGAAGACCTTGACTTCTACCTCAGAGAAGGTAAAGGGGTGTTGGTTCTTTGGGATCCAGTAATGGAGAGCAGCCATTTTGTGAGCACAGCCCGAGGGCTTCTGAAACATGAGCCAAGAACATCAAATGACAGTGGAACTTCCTAACTGGAGCCAAACTCCTTGACACTCTGGTTTCACAGCTTTCTTAGGGGACAAAATGGGAGGGTGTGTGTGCAAATACAGCATTCTGATGGGCAGGCAGTCCGAAACCTCTAGATTGGCCAAATGTAGCATAAGTGTCACAAACCAAGTAAATCACCTTCTGCCTGCTTTGTTTCAAAGGCAGCAGAAGCCTGTGCTCTAAAGCCCCCAAAGCTTAAAAAATGTAACCAAAGTTCCCAAAATCCCCTAGCCAAGTAGTAACCATACTAGTAGATGGATTTTGTTTTTTTAGTGATCCTCCAGCCCAAGTTCCTAGTGTCAAAAGTTGACCATCGAAACTCTTAAGGTTGTACAGTACATACACCAGGTCTAGATTTGGGCTTGAGAGCATCCAGATCCTTGGTATAAACTGGTTACATAAAATTAAAAACATATACTTCAGGACCCCCCATATCTGCAGATTCACTTATCAGCTATCTGAAAATATTATACATAGCATGATATCTGGTAATTTTTCTGGATTCCCCCCCTCTTTACTATACTATATATTTAGCATTCACTATTATTTGAGGATTTCAGTATCTGCAGGGCAGGGGGCAAAACCAAGATCCTTGGGATACAGGGGTCCTGCTGTGCAAAACACTAGCATGAAGTGTTCATTGAGGAGTGGATACTAGTTATACATTTCAAGAATGGGGTGGCAAAGGGCCCCCAAGAGGATCAAGTACAAAGAATCATCATGGGAGTATCAGACCAAATTCTCTCAGTATGGGTGGTGAGCAATGGGATGAGGTGAACCAAACGTAACCCAACTGCAACAGCAAGAACGAAGACAATGGTTGTGGCAGCATTCCCTTCTTCACTTGGGAGAGAAAAAGAGCCAGACATTGAAGCTCTAACACAGGCCTGCCCAAAGTCCGGCCCGGGGGGGGGGGGGAATCCGGCCCGCCAGGCCATTCTGAGTGGCCCGTGGCTGGCTGGCCCACCCCTCCCTACCCCTCCTTCACCCCATGTTTTTTTAAAAGAAAGTGGGTGGGGCTTGCAATGGGGTGGCAGGGTTGGGGAGCAACCGGCCCCTGACACATTCTCAGCCACCAAATCTGGCCCTCCTTACAAAAAGTTTGGGCACCCCTGCTCTAACAGAAGTTGGTTTTTAGGTGTTGGTCGTAGTAATGGCAATAGCAAAGGCCTCGAGGAATATCCATAATTACTGCCAAGGCAACGGCCAAGACTTCCCCTGTACATACAAGGTATATATAATAATGCATGTGGCTACAGAAAAATAAAAATAGCAATCTAGAAGTAGAAAACAAACATTTAATAGTATGCCAAAAACACACCCACACTCTAACATTCAAAACACTTGAAGGCTTTCATGGCCAGGATCTGATAGTCGTTGTGAGTTTTTCAGGCTGTTTGGCTGTGTTCTGGAAGTTTTTCTTTGTGATGTTTTGCCAGACTCTGTGGCTGGCCTGGCACCTTCAGTTTATACTATACTCCTTTCTTTACTGCACACATAATAGCAACCAACTGAATAGATCAAGAGCAAAAAATAACTGACATCAAGTGACAAAACAGAGGGATAGGAAATTCAGCAGAGTGGAGGGGCTCTCTTTGAATTTCAGAAGAAGGAAAGAACGATGGGCCAGTGGTGAATAGGTAGACCCAGCTCAGAAAAGTCCCACCCAGACACTCAAACTGAAGAAATCATGCAAGGCTTTAAATAAAAGTCTAAATTAAAACAGATCCCAGTGCTTTATTTTTGTTCATTCATTCCCCCAACTCCACTACACCGTGACACGGACTGCCATATCTGAATTTACCTCCAAGCAGCCACAGAGCATCAAGCTGAATTTTTGACATGTCTACCCACCCCACTTGGCTTTTTTGAGATCTTGAGATGTAAGCAATTGTGTTTCTTCTTGCAGGAAGAACCAACTAGCAGCACTTTTAAAAAGCCACTATCAGAGAAGATATCACCTGAAGCTGAAGCCACGCTAGTCCTGGTTGGTAAGTATTTTGAATGTGAGCATCTAGGAAGGATCCCTTTCCATGGACAGGAAGGACCATGGGAGGAATGGAAGTGTATTGAACACAATGCTGGGATAGGGTGGATGGTCCAGGACCTGTTGATGGACCATTGAACAATTGGGGTTCAATCCTGCTGTAAGATCAGTGGCTACCATATTATCCTGAACAAGTCCCATTGTGTCTGATTCCAGAAGCTAAGCAGGACCACACTGGGTTAGTACTTATGGAATTCCATTATGGAATTCCAGAAAGCTCCAGGCAAAGGTATGGACAGCAAGTCTAGCCAGGCTCTGCAAGTCAGAGTTGACCCTATTGACCTTGATATACCAATAGTCTGACTTATTAAAAGGCACTTTGCTTGCTCCCTGAGATTTCCAGTAGAATTTACCCTTGTAGCAAACAGGGAATTGGGAGAGGTTTCTGGATGAGACCCTGAAGAACTGCAACTACTATGGTCTAGTAAGTAATACTGGCCTAGACAAGCCAACTGTCTGGCTTTGTATAAAAGAGGTTCATATTTCTATAGAAGAGGGTTTATAAAATTATGTAGTGATTAGGGTTATTTATTAGCCTAATAAGATGAGTAAGCTAAGATTGTGCCCTATTGAGCTATGACACATTTTTTGAGTCAGAGAGACTGGGGCTCCAGCTGGGGAGAATACAATAAGCACACAATAATGAAAGAGAGTATAAAGCAGAGACGCAAAACCAATTAAAGGTATGTAAGCAAACACATAATGTGCAAATGAAATCAACATGCAATCAAAATGCAGTTGTCTTTATTCTAATCTAACTAGTTGTGTGCCATTCTACTCACCTCCCACCAAATGTTTGTGCAGATATGGTGCACGGGACACTGTTAAACAGAATAGATTTGGGGAAGTAATACATTCGGTAGTGATACGTAGAACCACAGAAATTCAAGCTGTAGCCAGGAAAGGGAAGAAGAAGCTTTTAAGGCAGATGAATGGCATGGGCAGTGAAATGACCTCAGTTGAAGATCTGGTAAGGGCACAATTGACAGGAAAAGTGAGGAGCAAACTTAATACTATGCAAGGCAAGGTGGCATAAAAGAAACGGAAAAGAAGGACAGCCTTGGATAAAAAGAGAGGAGTAGAGTTTGGGAGCACATCCAATCTCAACTGATCTCGGAAGCTAAGCAGATTCGGGCCTGGCTAGGACTTGGATGGGCGACCACCAGGGAAGACCAGGTACTGTAGGTGCCTGGAGTAGGAACTGGCAAACCACTCCAGTATTCCTGCCAAGAAAACTCCATGGACATGGGGTTAGGAAGAATCAGTCATGACTGTAACGAAACAACAACAACAACAATAAGGAGTTTGGGTATAGGGCAGGGTATACGCAGAAGGAACCATGGGAAAGATAGATAGAGATCAAGCCTAAGCATATCAGTGTACAGGTACAGTATTTGTTATAATGCTGGAGACATAACAGTGCCTAGTTTTATGACTCAACAGGCAGCTATCTTCAGCCGTATTTTGTAGGATAGTTCTTTTTAACCTTTGGGGCTTATGTTTTCATCTCATGTTATAGTTTATTGCTTCCCCAGCATTTATTCTCTGTTAACACTAACCTGCCATTAACTCTGCCTTTTGCCTGCTATTAATTCACTAATATACTGAAAGAAGCCACCTAGCTTAATTTCATTAACAGGGTATAATTTCCCCATAATGTATTTATCAAGGGCATGTATGTTGCTCTGTGTGATCCATCGACATAGGCCGTTACTTCACGAGCCGCTCGCTTCGCGGTAAGCCGTCATTTGCGTGCGAACCGACCGCTTCAGTCCGCACGCTCCTCCCTTTTGGCTGCAACGTCACCCCGACCACGCCCCCTTTAGCGTGCTCCAACCGGGGTAAGTGATGCCCCTGGCGGAGGACGGGAATCTCTTCGCTTCGCATCTCGCTTCGCACCCAGCGCCACGTGTGGTCTCAGTTTTTGGCTTTTATTTCAAGTTTTTTTAAAAAATATTCAAACAGGGATATCGATGCATCGCTATATTGTTTCATCGCTTTGCGCTGTTACTTCCTCGCTCAAGTAGCAGCAGCGGCGGCGGCGGCGGCGGCGGCGGGCGCAGGAGGAGCCGCTGCTGCCTCGCCCGGCCAGAGCAGGGCACCCGGGGCAGGCAGCGTGCAAGCGGCGGAGGGCGGGCGGCTGTGCCATGCGGGGCTCCCCCCGAGTAGCAGCGGCGGCGGCGGCGGCGGGGGGCTGCCAATGATGCCAGGAAACAAAACACAGGATCGTACTGTAACCACGCTCTGTCGTGAATGACAGCCAAGCATTGATGCATCGATACACCGGTCCCTTTTTAAAAAAAAAATCAAAGAACGCGGGAAACGGGGGAAGAACCTCAGTGCTTTAATGCGAATGGAGCTCGTGAGGTCATTCTCGATTCGAACGGAAAAGCGGCCCGCGTGAGTACAGGGAAAAAGGGGTGGGGGCGAAGGGAGACCACGTGATCGCCTTCGCATTCAAAGCGAAGGCAATCACGCTGCGAAGCGAAGAGCCTCGTGAAGTGACGGCCTAGTGGCTCTATCTATTAGACACGGCTATTAATGTACAGTATGTGTCTTGTAGACTAGTGTACTGTGGTTCACCTGCTGTCACACCAGTACTCTTGGGAATCTGGGTTTAATCCAAGCAAAGGACAGGATGATGTTCCTTCGTTAGTCCATGTGCAGAAGCTGATTAATTTGGTCATTGAATCTTCCCCAGCACCAATAATGGAACTGGGATAGCATCCTCTTTGTATTGAAGCAAACAGGCTCTCGTAAGGAGCCTGGGACAAGTTGTGTAGCATTCACAGAATGGAGGAGCTGGTATGTTAATAAGAGTTAACGACACCACAATTACTCCACTATCACCTAAAAACATCTACATTGTTGCCTGAGGTGGCACACTCCTTAATTGCTGGGCCACTTCTCTGTATGTAAGTGAAGTGAGCCACCATTTTCTCCTCCTGAGCCAGTAAATTCTGAATTTATTGGCAACAATGTGGCTCCATTTTACCAGCTTCTTTCCTGTATTTGTAACAATAACTTGATGTGGAAAGATGAGCAAGCGGTAATGTTTATTTTCCTGTGAAGAAAATTGTACTGATTCTAGAAAGCAAAGGTTATTTAAAGGACACAAAAGCAGACCAATACTTTTTTTTTCTGGACAGTTGGTAATCCTAACTTTACAGGGCAGTTTGTTCGACATTTCAGTATGTACTTCTAGCCCACTAATGTCACCTAATGTTTGGGGATATCTGTGAACTTCCATGTACCAGCATTTATCTTGGGATGAGGCAGGTTCATGAGTTGTAAGCAAAACAGTACTTCACCTACAGAGATGCTGACACAAACTCATGAAGTACAGAAGCCAATGGCAACAAGAAACAAGGTTAACTGTTGCACATACATACCAGGCCAAAAACAAAAGAACACAAACATGTGGCACCATGCACAAGCATCACTCATAATGTTTCAAAGAGAAGCTAGCTCAGAAGGGAACACTGCCAACTGCCTCTCAGGTAAGGGATATCAGAGCTTAGAATTTTTTTGGGGGTAGGGGTGGGCCACAGTTCCCAGAATGCAGATTTTGAAAATCATTGCCCTAAAAGGAACTTGTCTCGGTTGTCTGGAGTTAACTGGAAAACCAGTCCATGTCTTTGCTTCAAGAGATAACCCATACCATTAGGGGGCAAAACAAAGGCTTCCCTCAGACAAGAAGGAACACTGAATTCAAACTAGGGCCTACAGAATCATCTTCACAAATGACCAAACTCTTGAAAAAGCATGGCTTTGTTCCTTGCTAAATACTTCTCCTTACTTCTGTTTCTCTTCCCATTCATTCATTCATTCACTTAGTTTATATACTGCTCATCTAGCTCCTATGGTGCTTGTAAAACAAATTAAATGTACATTATATAATCATACAGACAATATATTATCCCAGACAGGAATCATAAAATGGGCACAATAAAATTTTAAATTATCAAAAATTAAGGCAAAATTACATTTCTATCCAGAAAGTTTGAGATGGAAAATCCAAAAACTTGCTCCTCCCTATATTATTTCTCGCTTTCTCACTCTCTCACACAAACAAACACACACACATCATATAACTAAGAACTTGCCATTGTTCTAACATTGACTCAGATATTCTGCCTCACTCATTCCAACATTAGGGTCTTCTCTATGTCAATCAGGTATACTGTATAACTCAGTTCTTCTAAAAATATATATGGTAATTAGCACAGCTTGGCTTATCTGCTGATTCTTCCTGTTGGATACAAACAGGCCAGAGATCAAGCCACGATTGGCCCTGGCACGAACTATGCTTTGCTTCTCTGTCTGGCTTATCAAAACTTGATTGCAAACTTTGCTCACTTTGCTGTCTCTCCTTTTCTTCCCCTGTCCCTATTCTTTTCCCCTCTGTCTTTGCTGGGATCCCTTCCCTTCCGGCCCATGGCCTGCATTTCCCGTTTTCTCTCTTTGTGCCAAGGCCTCTAAATGATGTCCCATGCTCATCCATCCTCCCTTCAGGCTGCGCCAGCTTCCTGGAACGCCCTACTCTGGCCTTTGTACGCTTGAAGGATGCAGTGGAGTTGGACTCAGCCCTGGAGGTCCCTGTGCCTGTCAGGTTCCTTTTTGTGCTTCTGGGTCCAGAATCTCCCCACATCAGCTACCATGAGATTGGAAGAGCCATCTCAACCATGATGTCCGAAAGGGTAAGTCGGAAATCCCATCGCCTCAAACTGCTTGAGGACATTATGGGAATCTCCTTGCTTGGATGCATTGTTCCTGTTTTCCCTGGGTAAGATGCCTTGAACACCGCTTTTTAACAAAGTTAGTCCTGTGTGATGAACATGAGAGTGTGGGACAGAAATGTGATGTTAAGAAGCTACCATTTCCTAAGCCTGTGCTGGCTGTGTCAAAATATGTTTGGGTTGTAAGGAACTAATTTCCCCCTGGTTTTTGCCACCAAATACAGTAGTTCTAGAGTGGAATACCTTGGGCCATCTATGCTTCAGAAAACATCTCCCACAGTCTCTCGCACCTGGTCTGGTTGGCTCTGACCTCTGGGAGTCCAGAACATTTGGAAGTCTCTCAGCTGCGCACAAGAGTTACATCTTGTCTTTTGAAAATGCCTTTCTATTTTCTTGGACAGGTGTTCCGCAATGATGCCTACCTGGCAGATGGAAGGCCAGACCTGGTGAAGAGTGTAGAGGAATTCCTAGATTGTTGCATTGTCCTCCCACCCAGTGAGATCCAAAATGAACAACTCCTCAAGACACTGTTGCCTGTGCAGAAGGAGCTCCTACGTAAGAGGTACCTGCCAGTGGAGAAGAAGCTGCCGGGGCAGGAGCTTATCGAAAGCCTAGGTATGGCTCGGAGTGAGACAGTTCACATCCTCAGTAAGCTTTGCCTGCTGTGGACTACCAGGCTTCAGGGACGTTGGTGTGTGAGAGCACATCTGTTTTTAAAAATGCAGATGTTGAGGGTTGTGGTGAGCATGGTAGGCAGCCTAAAAACTACATGTCCTGTGCCAGTAGTGAATGGATTCCCCCCACATGGGGATGGTCATGCTTACCCAACAGTATGAGACACAGTGGTGGAGTGGTCCCAGGGTTTGCAGGGTCTTTAACTTTCTGCTTAGCAGGGTATAGGACATCATCTGCTCCTTGCTTGTCATCCCTGTTTCTTCAGAGTCCCTACAGTAGCAGAGAGATAAACTTATTTTTCCAAGTACAGTACATTATTGTATGATATCATTGTTGTAATGCAGATATTGCGGGGAGTTTGGTTTTGAATAGGCAATTAGGAGTCACTAGCTTTACAAAGGACTTGCAAACCCCAGGAACACTACAAAATAAATAAGGATAGTTATTGGGATGGACCAGTCTAGCTGTCTGCATTTTTTAATATTTGGGAAGGGAGAGGTGCCTTAGAATCACAGAATCATAGAGTTGGAAGAGACCTCAAGGGCCATCTAGTCCTGTGGTTCTCAACCTGTGGGTCCTCAGATGTTCCTAGACTGCCACACCCAGAAACCCCTTCCAGCACAGCGAGTGGTGGAGGCTTCTGGGAGTTGCAGTCCCGGAACATCTGGGAACGCACAGGTTAAGAACCACTGATCTAGTCCAAGCACCTGCCATGCTGGAACTCCCATCAAAGTACCTGTTGTTGTTTTTTTTTCAAATTTACCACTAAATCTCACCTTGTGAAAAATCTGCATGGCAGTTTACAGACAAATTCACTCAGATTTTCTCTGACTGAGATGCTGTAGTTGTGGTAATTGATATGTTTCATTTAGTACAGCCAGAGGATATGGACAGGATCTTAGGAGATGCAGGCAAAAATCAAAGAAAAACAAAACAAAACAAAACAAAACAAAAGACAGAAAACATGTGGCACCTTAAAGACCAACTTTCATATTTTAATGTAACATTTCGTGGGCACATCCACTTCTTCAGACATATAGCAACAGAAGCTATAGGAGATGTGAATGCCACCATATGTGTGTGCTGGAACCGTTCCCTTCCTGGCTTATAAAAGAAGCCAGAGGGGCACTGGCTTGTTGTGTTAGGGGAGTGGTGAATGCCTTCTTGCTGCAAGGTAGAGTGCCAGCATGCTAAATAGAGGCAGTAGCAAAATCTCTGTTTTAAGAAGCCCTTCTTGAATCCCACTGTACTGGATAATTATGGGACAGCCTCCAATGTTTTAAAATAATAATAAGAGAGCTTAAAGCACTTTATGGGCAGTTGAAATACAAATCAACTAGAATATAGGTGTCGACTCAGTGAGATTTAGATGAATGTTGGCTTTTTATTCAGCAGTTGATTCAGCGGATCTGTTCTATTGTCCATTAGCATGCAGAGTTAAGTCTTAGCACTTAGAATCCCTTTATTCCTGGCAATGTTTTTTGAAGAAGAAAAACAAACATGCCAATATGAAAGTTTTAGAAAGTTCAGATATTTAAAAATACAGTGGACCCTTGTATAACAAACAGCTTGTATAACATAAAATTTGTACAACATAAAAATTCTGGAGATAGGGGAAATTTGCTTAACATAATCGCCTATGGGGAGAATCCGTACAACATAAAAATGGGATTACTCCATTTTCAATGCATTCCTATGGGAACTTGTATAAAGGAAAATTTGCTTAACATAATTTCATTTGGAACGAATTAATTCCTTTATACAAGGTACCACTGTATACAGATTGCACTTAGCCCACTCTGCACATGCCGACTGGTGTGTGCGCGCACGCACGCACACACACCACACGTCTCTCTTCTGTATTGTTTCATATGGCCTGGAACCAAACCTCACCACTGCAAAGTTTCTGCAGCTGAGCTCTGGCTCAAATTAAGCTTGGCCAGCAGTATCCAGTGCAGGGCAAGCTTCAGACAGAGTCCCAGAACACTAGAAGAGGCACATGTGTGATGCCAGTTCTATTCCCCCACCCCATTATTATTTTTTCTTGTCTGGCACTCAGAGGGAGGTCTGTTTCAAAGAACATTGTGTTCCACAGAGCAAACACTCCCAAAGAACAAAGCCAACTTCAAAATGACGGTTACTTCACGTCCTTTCTCATTTCAAGATTATGTTCGTTTTGTGATAACGTTGTTCACGGTCACATAGTCTTGTCCCGGTGCTGTCCCTGTTTCCGTTTACCCACGGACGTGATTGATAGTATCGTGACAACTGTTACTTCACGTCCTTGTTTCGTGACAATTTCTGAATTTTCCTGGCTTTGTTTACCCTTTTCTTTGGCCCAGGCTTCTGTTTTTTGATATTTCGAATCTCCGCAACTTTGCCTTTCATGCGTTAAGCGGCAAAACTCCCGGTTTCATGCCTTCTTCCCTCTATGCGATGCATTGCAACTTCGCACTCCTGCCACTAGATGGAGAATACATGTGTTGCGTGACAAGTGTTACTTCACGGGCACTTGTCTCGAAACAAGAACCGAGACAAGACAATTCCCGAGGCCAGGGAGACGTATTTCTCATCACACTCTGTTCCCGGTTCAGTGGGCATGGTGAGGACGAACTCCCACCGTCACGCAATGGACGTGGAGTAGCATTTTTCGTACTGGTCCCAAGCGGGACAGCGTATCACAATGAGAGGGATGTGAAGTAACCATCTATGGAGTATCCTCTGGAAAATCATCCTCACATGTCTTCCCTCTCTCTTGGCCGGTGGTCTTTTGTCTCATGCAGAGAAACAATTGAAAGCCCAGGCCGTGAAATCAGATGAGGATGATCCCCTGAGCAGGACTGGCAAGCCTTTTGGAGGCCTGGTGAGAGACATCAAACGACGGTACCCCAAGTACCTCAGCGACATCAAAGATGCCCTCGATCCGCAATGTCTGGCTGCCGTCATCTTCATCTACTTTGCTGCCCTTTCTCCTGCTATTACCTTTGGAGGCCTATTGGGTAAGTGATATGGGTTACTACCCGCACATTTGCAACCATCTCAAACCAATTGTCCCTGGGTGCCTACTACCAGAAAATGTGGGAAGTTTTGAATACAACTGGGAATGCCAAGGGCTCAGAACCTTACCCCCTCCCATTTCTTTCACTGTCCTAGGAGATAGGAAGATACCATGGGAGAAAGGAAGAGCTGTATTTGTGTACAGGAAGTTAAACATCTCCTTCATATTGTAGCTTTTCTTTACTCATAGAGCAGGGCTGTTCAACTTTGAACAGGCCGAGGTCTACTTTTTCTAGCCCAAAGTGCCTGAGGGCTACTACACTAAAACCTCTACTTATGAATTTTATCTGTTTTGAGCACATGCTCATAAGTAAAAACTTTTGTCAGTAGAGCAGTGGTTTTCCATAGGAATGCATTGAAAACCAATTAATCTGTTCTGGAAGGAACAGATATCAATGCGCCATGGCCCCTGAACTACCCCGCTCGGCTGAGACAGTGGGCTGGCAGACCCAGAGCTTTGCTGGGGCAGTGGTGGTCCTTGGGATGGGGAAGGGAGGGGCGGAGAACTTATCCCCTCACTTTTTTTATTGATGGCTGGCGGGCTACTTTTGAACCCTTCACAGGCTACCAGTAGCCCACGGTCTACCTGTTGGGCAGGCCTATCATAGAGCATCCCATGTCAGAAATGCTTCTTAGATCTCTGAAGGTCAAAGTAGACACAGATCTTAAAAACCAAAGAAAATGTCAGTGTTTCAGCAACAGTATTCCCTTCAAATGCCATGTCTGAGGAAACAGTCTTGCAAAGAGGGCCATATTTTTGCAGAGGTTGGGAGAGTGAGAACAGACAAAATAATTTTTTTTACCCAGCGTGTTGTTAGTCTGTGGAACTCCCTGCCACTGGATGTGGTGATGGCATCTGGCCTGGATGCCTTCAAAAGGGGATTGGACAGATTCCTGCAGAAAAAGTCCATCACAGGTTACAAATCATTATGGAGATTGTAATATCCAGGCTTAAAACTAGGGAACTTCAAGGGCCAGATGCAGGGGAGTGGTATCAGGAGACAGATATCGAGTCTCGTGTGCTCCCAAACGCATTTGGTGGGGCCACTGTGACATACAGGAAGCTGGACTAGATGGGCCTTTGGCATGATCCAGCATGGCTCTTCTTATCTTGCAATGACCAATCTGAAAGCAAAACAAGTTAATGTGCAAGCTGCAAGAGGCAAATAAAAGGTCGCCGCGGACAGTCAGATGTCTTTTCTCTCCTGACAAGGTGCTATACAGTATGTATCCTTTGCATGGGCCTTGAATTGTATGTAAAAGAAGAGGAAGGCCTTAGCGTTATTTCTTCTTCTTCTTCATAATATATCTCACTGTCTCCAGATGATAAGACTGAACACTGGATGGGAGTATCAGAGCTTCTACTTTCCACCGCAGTCCAAAGTGGACTCTTCTGCTTGCTTGGAGCTCAGCCTTTGCTTGTGGTTGGCTTTTCTGGTCCCCTTTTGGTCTTTGAAGAAGCCTTTTACAAGGTAAGCATTCTGCACCCTTCTGATGTGGGTTATTCATAAAAAACTGTGCAAATATTCAGGTTTAGTTTTTCAGAGAACCCTAACCCAAATTTTTAGTGGAACACTTTTGAAAACAAAATTTAGACAGGTTTTGATGCAACTGTCATATAGTTAGGTACTGTCACCTGCCCATGCATTTTTAGATAGACAACCTTCTCTGAGTACAGCCACCAAACCCCATCAAACCTAGTTTTTGGCTTGTGAAGGGTAGAATATATGTTGTTGTTGTTCAGTCGTTCAGTTGTGTCTGACTCTTTGTAACCCCATGGACCAGAGCTCACCAGGCCTTCCTATCTTCCACTGCCTCCCGGAGTGTAGTCAAATCCATATTGGTTGCATCGATAACACCATCCAACCATCTCATTCTCTGCCGTCCTCTTTTCCTTTGGCCTTCAATCTTTCCCACCATCAGGGACTTTTCCAAGGACTCCTCTCTCCTCATGAGGTGGCCAAAGTACTGGAGCCTCAGCTTCAAAATCTGTCCTTCCAGTGAACATTCAGGGTTGATTTCTTTCATGATGGATAGGTTTGATCTCCCTGCAGTCCAGGGGACTCTCAAGACTCTCCAGACTCTGGTCCCCTTCAACACAAATGGAGAATCCTGGCTTGGGAAAGCCAGTAATAATGAATACAAATTTTTAAAGAATAAAGCTCAGATTTTCAAAGGATCTTGAAAATCTCCTGGAATACCAAATCCTATGTTTCCTTGGTGTGACCACAAGCCAGTGGAATACATATGACTGCTATAAATGTGTGTGTTGGTTTTACTGGAAGAGCAGAGCAAGTTCAAATGAGGGATGCGGTTTTCCAAATGTAGTTGTAGAAGAACTGCCACGGTCTCATTAATTTATCTTGTTGCGCCCTCCTCTCTGCCCATCCCTCCCATGTCTCTCTAGTTTTGTGCCAATTTTCCATTCGAGTACATCGTCGGAAGAGTATGGATTGGCTTTTGGCTTATAATCATAGTGATTCTTGTGGTGGCTTTTGAAGGAAGTTTCCTGGTACGCTTCATCTCTCGTTACACCCAAGAGATCTTCTCTTTCCTCATCTCGCTCATCTTCATCATCGAGACTTTCACCAAACTTATCAAGGTAACACGGCTTGACTCGTGCTTTTGTTCTAGAGCAGGGGTCCTCAACCTTTTTAAGCAGGGGGCCGGGTCACTGTCCCTCAGACACTGTTGGGGGCCGGACTAGATTTTGAAAAAAATCTCTGTTAAAGACAGAGTCTCACTCACATAAAGCCCCTGAAGAAGGCTTCCCAAGCTGCTGGCAGGGGCTGGAGGGGGAGGGACGCCACCGGGGGGCCTCCGCTCGGGGCCTGGGAGCGCCAGGAGGAGGAGGGGAAAGGGGGGTGGGGTGCGACCGAATTTGATGGTGGCTGCAGGGGCCGAGCCGGGCGTGGGTGCGGGACTCCCCCCTTCCCGCTCACAGGAGGAATAGGAGGAGGAGGAGGAGGAGGGTGGCGGCAGCGTGAGAAGGCCTGCCTCAATCCCCGGGCTTTCCTAGCGGAGCCCCCCCCCCCGGCGATGGCGACGGCGGGCGGGAAGAGGGACCCCCTCCCCCCTTACCTGGGCTTGAGGCTGCTGGCGCCCCGCTCGTAGGCCCAGGGCGGCGGTGGCCGGCGGGGAGGAAGAGGAGGAGGAGGAGGAGGAGGCTGCCGGCGGCCGTGGGACGTCGCCGGGGGGGGGGCTCCGCTCGGGGCAGAGTCGAGTCCAGCGGCTGGACGGGCTGCGGCTGCCGCCGCCGCCTCGCCTCACCCTGGCAAGCAGGCAGGAGTGCCTCCATGCCCGGCGCGGCGGCGGCAGAGGACAGATTGCCGCCCCACCAGCCCGACCGGTTCTCGCCCGCTTGCCGCCACCGCGCCGGAGCGCTGGGCGCGAAAGAGGAGGATGGGTGTGCGGGCGGCCCTTTTAAGGGCTTTGATCCCAGCACACACCGGGATGCAAGGGAGGCTGCAGGGGAGGGAGGGCGGCGGGCGGGCGGGCGGTTCGGCGCGGCCTGGGCGACCGGCGCCTTCTTCTGGCACAAGATGGTTTCCCCCAGGAGGCTTTACTGATGGAAGGGCTCGAGCGGCCCCCACGGGGGGTGGCGCGGGGGGTCTGCTGAGGCTACTCGGGGCCGGATTGAGGGTCACTGGGGGCCGTATCCGGCCCGCGGGCCGTAGGTTGAGGACCCCTGTTCTAGAGCGTTTTGGGCTAGGCGGTGGCTGATGATTCCCATTATAGGACTGGGATGAATCCGGTATGGATGTCCACCTACGTGTTAAAGAAGTGATCCAAGGTGTTGAACGGTATTCCCCAATTTGGGGTGTGTAAGAAATTTGTTATTGCCAAAAAAGCATGGCTGATGATGTCATTAGCTTCAATTGGCATAAGTTACAGAACAAGATTTCAACCGTTATATCACATTTAAGTGCTCCACAGTGGGAAAATGTATATTTGAGCCAAATTATATTACTTAGGTGCAGATGTGCTACAGTTGTTCTTTAGGTGACAGTGTATTCCTAGTGTTCCATATAGTAAATAGGCTGCTTTAGAGTTGTTAAGTATAATAATGTCTCTGATAAAGCCATAAATTCTTCTGTCATACACTGTAAATCTGGCCCTTGCCCATCTCTGGTCCATCATTTTCTCGCACCCCGTACTGTTGCTATTACAGTTACAGTATAGTGATACCTACAAACCGTTAGAATTGTTTCAATTGGCTGCTTTCTTCTCCCCACCGCCAAAATGCTGAGGAAAGCAAGGTTGTCAAGAAATGGTTTCCATAGAAACTGAACAGTAGAAGAAAGGAAGGAGGAGGGAATAAAAATATGTAGGAAGAAAGAGAAATAAATCAGACTTTAAGCCAGAGGGTTTAGGCCCAGAATTACCCTCTCAAGAGATTTGATTAGAGTGGGTGGACTTGCTACTATAGGACAGTAGGAGAGATACATCTGCGGGAGGCAGATTTTTGAAGGAACAAAAGAAGCAAGAAGCAGAAATAAGGAGGGATGCTGCTGATAAAATAAACTCTATGTTATGTTGGTGGGTGGTTATATATTTAAGGCTAAATATTTGTAGTATCTACGCTATGGAACTCCCTGCATTGAGAGGTCAGGCTGCCCCTTCCCCCCTTTGCTGTAATTCTGCAGGTAGGCAAAGACTTTACTTTCCTCAGTAACTGGCTGCCTCACTGGGTTCCTGTTTTTGTAGTAGTAGTAGTAGTAGTAGTAGTAGTAGTAGTAGTAGTAGTAGTAGTAGTAGTAGTAGTAGTAGTAGTAGTCCTCATCCTTCTTGTCCCTCCCTTCTCTTCCAGTTTCTGTATTGTCTGTTTCAATGTTGCAAACTACCTTGAGTTCTCTTGAGGAGAAAGATAGTATGTATGTATGTATGTATGTATGTATGTATGTATGTATGTATGTATGTATGTATGTATGTATGTATAAATAAATAAATAAATAAATAAATAAATAAATAAATAAATAAATAAATAAATAAATAAATACTCTCTCTTCATACATCAAAAGTAAACATCTTAATAATCAAAAATAGACCTCCTAAATCAGAAACTGACCAAAAAATAGATTTTGCACTATATATGGATATATAGTGCAACATATATATGGAACATATACACTATATGTGGAACATATATGGATGAAACCCCAAAGGGTTGCCAGGGCAGTAGCATTCCATCTTCTGAAATTTCTATGCCAACACCCGAGAGTTGTCTTGCTACAAATAAAAAAGCAACACAGCAAATGAAGAGCTGAGCCAGAATCTTACTGTTTTTCAGTTTACATAAAGTATTGTTACATGGATTGCCAGTTTGCTGCAGTAGATCAAGTGACAGTCTAGGTCTAGGATGATAAAGAGTAGGGTTAAATACCCCATTTAGCCATGGAAACTAACTGGGGGAATTAAACTGGTAAAACCACTCCTAATATATCTCACTTATCTTGAGAACCCTTTTAGGGTGGCTATAAGTTGGTTCAAACTTCAAACTTGATGGCACAGAACTCGCATGTGAGCACACGTGCGCGCACACACAAACAGACACTTTACATGGTGTGACTGGACTGTGCCACTTCAGACTGAAGTTCACTTTTTCATATCATATGAGGTCTGTAGCGTGACTGACTGAATGTACAATAAAGATTGAATTGGATTGACCTTTTATATGATGAATACACACAACAGTATCTTCTGTGTGTATTCTAGAATGGAACAATCAATGTCAACCCCCTAGATCAGTGGAGGCGAACCTTCAGCGCTCCAGATGCTTTGGACCACAACTCCCACAGTCCTTTGTCACTGGCAATACAGGTTTGAAATCCTGGGAGTTGTGGTCCAAAACATCTGGCCTAAGGTTCGCCACCACTGCCCTAGATTCTACCACCTCATTCTAATTCTTTGGGGCTTGAGTAGGAATTTCCTCTGAATAATAGCCATGGGCGGATGTGGATGCATATTACTTTGGAGTGGCTGCATAGTCCGTTATATCTTTCATCTCCTCCTTTCGATTCCATTTTGTAAGTCATTTCCACTTCTCTTCGCAGATCTTCCAAGAACACCCTCTGCAACAAAAATATGTAAATGGCACTGATTTTAGAGACGGTGTTCCAAGATATCCCCAGCCCAACACAGCTTTGCTCTCGCTTGTTCTTATGGCTGGGACCTTCTTCTTTGCTTTCTTTTTGCGCAAGTTCAAGAACAGCAGTTTCTTTCCTGGCAAGGTAAATTCTACGCATAGAGTTTGCTTAAATTGAATTTTCGCATGTCTGGGGAGCGTTGAGAATGCAGAACTGATGTCTCCACCTGTGTACATGGTGTCCTTCTATCCTTGTGTAATGCCCAGCCTATAACTGGAAGAGGTAAGACTGGGTGGGCTAGACACTCAAATGCCAGGATGCTAGGAGAAAGGCTAATTCAAATTAGAATAATTTAGAATAATTTAGCTAATTCAAATTTAGGATAACTGGAGAAGCATAGAATCACAGAACCATAGATTTGGGAAGGATCCCAAGTCCAACCCATGCTAAACCAGGAGATTCACAGCTAAAGCAATGCTTTTTTTAAAAAAAAAATTAAATTAAAAAGAGTTACCACACTCTGAAGCAGTCCATTCCACTGTTGAACAATGTTACAATCAATAAGTTCTTCCTAATACTTAAGCAAATTCTCTTATCGCTTTAATTTGAATCCTTTACTACAGGCCCTACCCTCTGGGGCTACAGAAAAGTATTTGTTGAGAGTAGTATTCAGCATCCTACATATCACCTTTAAGTAAAAACAGATCAAGTGGTCTCACTGATGCAACATTTATTCCAACTTGTTCCAGCTCTTTTCTGTGGGTTGGTGAAAGGTAAATCAGAGTATCTAAAGGGATTCATATCCTACTAACTGCCTAGCATTCAGATGCTTCAGCAACCAGCACTCATTAACACAAAGGAGGAAGGGAAAGTTACAGAAACTTGGGGGTCTCAAGCAGATGCTCTCTAGCTGGAAGGGCCCCAGGTTACTAGCTCTTAAGTTACAACTGCAAATGTAAAAATGTGATAGACCTGGGGGAGTCAGAAAAGCTAAGAAAAGGCATAGAGGATTTCAACCAAATGGATAGAGCTGTGATGTTCTACTCAGATCTTTCTTCCAGTGACTAACTGTGTGGTCATAAATATGCTTGCTGGGCTGAGCAGCTCAGTGGTTTAGAGAACCCTGGAAAATGTTGCCATTAGTCAGAACTGATTTGATAGCATGCAATTATTATTTATGTCAGAGGGAAGTCAATAGAACTCATTAACAGGTATAGTATAGTGGAATTATATGAAAAATTGTTCTCTAAGCAAAGTAGAATAAATTTTATAGCGCACCCACATTTGCTAAATATATGTTTGGTCTTGGACTGCAAAATCCCAATTTATTAGACACAGCAATGAAGTTGTCATCAAGTACAAGAGAACAACAATAAAGTACAATGAAGTTGTGCTTGCATTTTCTTCCTCTCACCTCTCCACTTGTTTACATTCAGTGAAATCTGAAAGCTCTATGGACTATTATCATATGTAGGTTTAAAAACTACATGCTAGTGGTTTAAAGAGGTTCTAGCATTAACAAGAAAAAACTAGGGACCCGCAGGAGCCCAGGAGCCTCCGACACACAAGCAGCCAATCACTTACCTTGTTCTGCACCCACATGGAGGTGAGCTCCAACAAAGAAGCAGGCTCCAACATCATCTTTGCTTCTCTGTGGTGCTGGCCAATCAAGAGCTGTGCAGGGACAGGAATCATCCCGCCTCCCTGTCTGATTGGCCAGCACCATGGAGATGCAAAGATGACATTGGAGCCTGCTTCTTTGTTGGAGCTCAGCTTTTTAGGGAACCATCCCTAAAAAGAACCCTACCAAATCCTTTAGAAAGAGTCCAACTCCTCTTCCTCCAGAACAACGTAAGCAACACAGATGCAGTAACCACAAATGTATCTGTGTGTCTCGATCCATTCCCTGAGTGTTATCTACATGACACAGTTTTGGTAATTTAATACTACTTTAAGAGGCATAATTCCAGTTTACACAAACCTGCAATTTGTAATTTGATGAAATATTTGAAATTGTCAGATGGAGTCAGAGAAGTGTCTCCAATTCAAAATAACTTGCCTGAGTTTATGTCTGTGAAGATTCTCAGTCATCCAGGTGAGTTTATCTGGAAGTTGAGTCATGACAACTTGACTTCTTTTCTTGAGAAATTGAAATGTTTCGCTGCACATCCAAAAAGCTTTGTCAGCCTGAAGAAAACTAGTTCAAGTCCTCCATTTTATAGTTCACTTTGACCTCATGTGACCCTGGTCTAAAATAGGCTCATAAGATGAACAGTGGCCTGCATAGGCTTGTTAGGTGAACAATAGTTTCACTAGGCCATTAGGTGGCCTATATTTTGCCATCACATCCAAACAGGTTCCTCTTGTGGATTTCATCACAGCTACAGAATCAGCCATTCACAGCAACAATCTGCCAGGAGCAGGAGCTGAACTACTCAGGTTAAAAGTCTCTGCCACACTCTCTAGTGCTCAGCTACCACCATCCAAACTCACCAGCCAGGAGAGAAGTGGTCTGGCATCCCTCAGCAGGGATGAGAACATCACCATTCTGCCTGCAGACAAAGGAAGATGCACAGTCGTCCTCAATACTGTGGACTACCACGAAAGGGTTATTTCACTTTTAGATGGCCAACACACATGAAAAACTAAAAAGAGACCCCCACCAGCAATTACAAGAAAAAAGTTAAACAGTAGAATGCTTACAATCCTTGGAGAAGGATAACATAATTGACAGGGCGACTTACCACTGGTTATATTCTGGAGGGACCATCCCCTGCTTTTATGGACTTCCCAAGATCCACAAGCAAGGAATCCCCCTCAGACCCATCATCAGTAGTATAAATTCAGTGAGTTACAACATTGCAAAATACCTGGTGACCATTCTAGCCCCACTGGTTGGACTCACGGACCACCACATGCACTATTCAAAGGAGTTTCAGGGAGCTGAAACTGGATACAGAAAAAAACATAGTATCCTTTGATGTTGCATTTCTTTTTACCAGCATTCCCATCACCAATGCCCTAACAACTGTAAAGAGAAGACTTTGAGAAGACAGCACCCTCACCTCCAGAAGCAGCCTCAACCCAGACCAGATATATCTGCTCCTGGACCTGTGTCTGAACACCATGTATTTCATGTACATTAGGGGCTTCTACAGACAGAAGCATGGTTGTGCCATGGGTTAGGAATCATCAGAACCCTAAACCACATAGCAGAGAGTATTCCCGCCTCCATAGAATCCAAGAAGAAGGAAGACAGGCAAAACCTGAAGATAGCACTTAAGGCCTATGGATATCCAAAGTGGGCCTTCAACAAAGCAGTGTCCAAACTCAGAAGAACAATGGATCAGCCTGACCCGATGGAAGCTCCTGGTCAGTCCTTACATGGCTGGAGTGTCTGAAAAGCTTAAAAGGATTTTTGGCAAACATCACATCCCTGTTTACTTCAAATCCACAAACATGCTAAGGCAGAGAATTATCCACCCAAAGGACCCAACGCTGAAACACAAAAGGAGCAATATAGTATATGCAGCCCAATGCAGTGAGGACTGTGCAGACCTCTACAATGGAGAAACTAAATAGCCATTAAACAGGAGGATGGCCCAACATAGGAGGGCAACAGCTCAGGGCCAGAATCGGCAGTACACCTCCACTTGAAGGACAAAGGGAACTCATTCAAAGATGAGGATGTACAGTACACATATAGGTGGTTATGGGTTTCAGCGCCATAGGCCATTGTCCATCTAATGGCCTATTGAGACTATTGTTCACCTAACAAACCTATTCAGCCCATTGTTCATCTTAAGAGCCTATTTCAGACTAGGGTGACATGAGGTCAAAGTGAACTATAGCTTTCCTCAGACTGACTAAGCTCTTTGGATTAGCAGTGAAACATTTCAGTCTCTCAAGAAAAGAAGTCCAGTTGCCATGACTCAACTTCCAGATTGCCTGAGTTTAGTTACTATGCATCTTGATTTGGGCAAGCAGGTGCAACATTTGCTTCTGTGCCTCAGACAACCACTTGCCTTGGAACAGCCCCAGCTAGAACACTGTAGCTAGCATAACTGCCATGGGGCAAAAGAATAATGTCCCAGAATCGTGCTGTAGTATTTGCCACTCAGACAGGAGTAAAATAGAGTGGCGCTGTATTCTAGTTTGAATAGGCTACAGAGGTATACTATGGTTGCTCATATCAAAAGCTGGAAGAAGTTTAAGAACCTACCGACTCACATTTCTCATTTCCCTTTCTCTGCCTAGTTCATCCCATACTGCCTTAGCTACACATTCTTTGGATAAGGATGCATGTTGTGTATTCATTTCATGGAGGAACAAAAGTAATTCCTGTTCTAGAACCAGGCTTGAAACCAGATCTAGAAAGTCACTGCCATCCAAGAGTGCCTGAGGTTTACCAGTGATCATCCCCTACTACTATCGCTCACTAAACCATCTTGTCCAGGGAGGGAATGCTGGCATTTAAATTAGCACTGCTTTGGTCCTAGGTTAACTTTCTTCAGATGCAGCCTGTTATCTCATTTTAAAATAAGACTGGTCCCTTCTCTTTCTTAGAGGAATCTATAACCTTACAGAACAGTCTTAAATGCCAGGAATTCCAATGCCCAACTTTAAGCGCTGTCCTATATTGTGAGATAAACATGGCTTTTGTGTTTTTGGCAGCTTCGCCGTGTGATTGGTGACTTTGGTGTTCCCATTGCCATCTTCGTCATGGCACTGGCAGACAACCTCATTGGGGACATTACATACACTCAGGTGAGAAGAACGTTACTTGGTCCATTGTGGTTTCTTCTTTCTTCTGCCCTAGTTCAGAAGACAATGACTTTGATATCCTTTCTGTGCGTAAGTTTCATGCTGTTGTCTTAACTGGAAGACTAAACTAAGGCAATGTTTCTCAGACTTGAATAGATAGAATGCCAACAGATTAATATTGATATTTGTTTTCTTTGTTCTCCTCAAGAAACTGAAAGTTCCAAAAGGCCTTGAAGTGTCCGATCCAAGCAAGCGGGGCTGGTTTATCCCTCCTATGGGAATAGCACATGCATTCCCCATCTGGATGATGTTTGCTTCAGTTTTGCCAGCTCTCTTGGTCTTCATTCTCATCTTCTTGGAGTCACAGATCACCACGTAAGGGGAAAAAAATACAAAGCCATGTTTCAATCCCTAGGGCACAAAAATAGCCAAGGCAATGGAATAGATTTAAAAAAGAGATGTGGAGAAGTAGTTCCAATTCAGGATGGGAAACCTTGGGGGTGGGAAGTATGGTAAAAATCAGATTCAGTGTACAATATTCCATGATTACATTGTGCAAAAATAGAATTCCGTGCCTCCTTCAGAAGAGCCCATGCAGGTATACATTTAATAAGGGTTCTATACCAGGCAGTGAGATGTCCAGTCTTTCATTATGTCAACCAAGTTATTCTCCTGAGTTGCCTTTCCTTTCTTTCAGGCTGATTGTAAGCAAACCCGAGAGGAACTTGGTGAAAGGTTCAGGATTCCACCTTGATCTGTTTTTAATTGTTGGCATGGGGGGCATTGCGCCACTTTTTGGCATGCCCTGGCTCAGTGCCACCACTGTGAGGACTATCACGCATGCAAATGCCTTGACAGTAGTATCCAAAACTACAGTTCCAGGGGAGAAGCCCCATATTCAGCAGGTGAAGGAGCAAAGGGTCACTGGCTTTCTGGTGGCCATTCTTGTAGGTGAGTTTTTCAGAATATGTTCTGTTTACTAAAAATTGTCTTGATAACAGCTTCCATGTTCTTTTATATGTCTGCATTCTTTGTTTATAAAGAGTGTGATGGACAGAAATGTCATAATGTTTTACAACAGAAGTGGCACACAGGTGAGAAGATGGGACCCTCCAGCCTTACCTTCTTAAGGTACAAAGATATATCCCCACCACAACATACTTCACTTTAAATACACCAGGGGGAGGAATCTCTGGCCCTTCTGGTATTTTTAGATTGCAAGTATCTAAAAAGTATCTAGCCAGCATAATCAATGGTGATGCATGATAGGATTTGCCACCAATTCAGAGGGTCTGAATGGGCAGCTACATAAATACAGTACACATGCCTGCTTCATTATGCCTTTTTTGGTGGTGGTTTAGGATGATCAGTGTAGTTGGATGTCTTTCAAAGAAGTAAGAGAAATCTTCATAGTAAAAGTGCAGAACTGACATTCTCTCTCTTGTGCCCTGGCCTTTGCCTTTCCAAAATGTGTAGTTCCTCTGTGCTGGACTACAACCCCCATATTGCATATGGCCAATGCAATATGGGAATTACTAGAGTTGTAACCCAAAACATGTGTGGAACGTTGAAGAAAGCTTGTACAAGCAATGGAGATTGCCTTGCTCTGGAAAGGAAGAGCCATGCCCCATGCTGCCCTAAATATGCAGGCAGGGCATTTGAAGTATTTATCACCTCCATGCCAATTTCTTCTACCCAGTCTCAGGATCCATCCCAAGAGGTGAGCAGTAATTTTATGTATGAGGTGACTCAAGTTGCAAATCATGTTTAGAAAACCTGAAGTGCCTTTTTTGAACTTGATACCCCAAAACAACAAATTAAATAACTAACAATGTGTTATCTTTCTTTTTTCCAAAGACATGCAAGTCTGTTGCAGCCAAAATAAATAAATAAATAAATAAATAAATAAAAATTGCAGGTTTTGTCATTTCAGCCAGTGACACAGCTTTATTGCTTTTATTGTGGTTTGTACTGTATGGTTCATAATTATGCCTTGATGGGTTGTTAACTGCTCAGAGAATGCTTGCATTAGTGGAGCAGTATAGAAGTTTAAATAAATAAATAAATAAATACCGAGGCACCTTAAAGACTAACAATTATATTCATAATATAATTTTCTCACAGAGTGAGATTTAATTTCCCTTTAACTGCACTGTCTACTACATATCCTCCTGACCCAAACCATGTAGACTGTATTTTTTCCTGAAATCCTAAGTACGATAATACTCCATGCAGCCTATGGATGCTAATGCCATCATAATTTTTTTCTAATCTTCAAGTTGCCACAGGACTTTTGGTTATT
Organism: Phrynocephalus versicolor; assembly: GCA_023846285.1. Classification (NCBI taxonomy): domain Eukaryota; kingdom Metazoa; phylum Chordata; class Lepidosauria; order Squamata; family Agamidae; genus Phrynocephalus; species Phrynocephalus versicolor. The sequence continues at coordinate 5,505,527 of JAHTLZ010000111.1, read as the reverse complement.
TTTGTTGCTCTTTCAAGAAACTTCACAATGGCTACCAGAATTAGCCTAAGGCAGGGGTGTTCAAACTTTTTGTAATGAGGGCCAGTTTTGGTGGCCGAGAATGTATGGGGGCCTGACTGCCCCCTGTCCCTGCCCCCTGACTGCAAGCTCCCCACTGACCCCTCTCAAACCCCACCCACTGACCCTTCACAAGCCCCACCTATTGACCCCTTACAAGCCCCACCCACAGGGTTCAGTTTGCAAAAGCTGCACAGGGGATGTGAGGACCAGGCATTTTGGAGATTGCTCATTCATGGAGTTGGCATAAGTCATTGGCAACTTGAGGGTACATAACAACAATACAGAAGTGGGCCCTGACTCTTGGCCATTCGCGGGCCAATCAGAATGGCCTGGTGGGCTGGATTTGGCCAGCAGGACGGACTTTGGACATGGCTGGCTTAAGGGGAGGATCTGTGATCTCTTTATGATAGGTAAACAGATAGACTGACCTGTGTTCTGAGACAGAGTGTACCTCTGAAGGTCAAATGTTAGAGAACATTCCGTGGGTGATTTGTCATTATATCTTGATTGAGATCTTCCCTGTTCCTATTTGAGGGTCAAACTATACATTACAGGTAGCATATTACAGTTAAGCTATTTGAACAACTGTCTGAGATGCTCTGATAGTCAAACATCCTGAACTACATAAGGAATTTCCTCTTCTAAAGATGTGCTCTCTCTGATATATATACTAGAGTTCAGTCTTAGGCGTGGCTCCCGGTAGACACAATGGTGAACTGTGGCCTTGACCCAGCTTCTAATATAGCAATTATTGTTTTCTTGATTCCTTCTAACTGAAAATGAGAGTTCTCCTGTCCTGACCTCTGCTTCCAATCTACAGCTGTATCATCATATAACCTGAACTACATTACTCACCCACAGGCCTCTCCATCCTCATGGAACCCATCTTGAAGTTGATTCCACTTGCAGTGCTGTTTGGCATCTTCCTTTACATGGGAGTAACATCTCTCAATGGGATTCAGCTATATGACCGCATCCTTCTCATGTTGAAGCCCCCCAAATACCACCCTGATGAGGCTTTTGCTAGAAAAGTAAGTTAGAGAGCAACAAAAAAAAAGGTATTAAAATGGCAAGCCGTGGGTAATAGGTATTTACTGAATCTGACACTTAGGTGGGTTGGGGGAGCAGGGAAGAAACAGATACTGTAAAGCCATAGGAAAAGCAGCCTGCTCCACTCATGAACTATTGCTGGGCTAGATAGATGATGTATGGCAGACATGTCAGTAAGCACACGCACAAAGACATTTCAACCTCCGTTCCCAATAACAGCATGTTGTACCTAATATTTCCCTAGCTTGGAAATAGGCTGACAGAGTCTCTGCTGGACTTTAGGAGAAAGCTAAAGACCAGACTCTTTGGGGATAGCTTCGGTGATCGCAGAGTGCACCATGATACGTTGTGTGTTACTTTTGTATTGATTGAACTTGCCTTTTCTTGCTGGACTATGTGTTTGTGGTATGGATGGATGTGGTGGTCTGTTTTATTTTTCCCTTTGTTTTGTTACTGGATTTTTATTGGGGGGGGGGTTCAGATGGGTTGTTTATGTTGTAATCTGTTGTACACTGCCCAGAGTTCCTGCAGGAAAATCGGGCGGTAAGTAAGTAAGTGAGTAAGTAAATAAATAAATAAATAAATAAAGCCTGAAAGAAATCTGGGGACCAATCTGCCAATATGTAATGTAACCTTGATGCTATTTCCAGGTTGTTAGGGGCGTAATGAATGGTGGAAAGGCATGGCAGATTACCATAGTCCCTAAATGTTTCTTGTACCTTTTCCTTCTTCAAAGGTAAAAACCTGGCGGATGCACATGTTCACCCTCACCCAGATTGTATGCCTAGCAGTGCTGTGGGGAGTAAAATCTAGCCCAGGCTCCCTTGCCTTGCCATTTATCCTTATCCTGACAGTGCCTTTGCGACGCTACCTGCTCCCTTTTTACTTTACTGATCTTGAACTCAAGTGTGTAAGTATAATTTGGCTCTATATTCTCACGGGTTGGGGGAGACACTATCACTATCCAGCCAGAGTCAGAAGCAAAAAAGCAGTTTCTGTGGAGATTTTTGTGGAAATGATTGTTGACAAAACCTGGCTTTCCCTATATATTTGGTCTGTATGCCATATTTTTCTAACTGTGCTCAAAGAATCCTGGGGTTTCTGTGAACATTTAGCAAGTATTCCTCCAGCTAAAGATCAGTGATAGTAGGGAAGTTTTCCCTGAGAAACAGTTGACCCAGCACTGCTGATCTTCCCCTGCAAAGTACAACCAGAGGGGAGTGTTGTGTTCACATGAAACGGCAAGGTGGCCTGGTTTGTTTTTCGTGGTATTAGAATCCTGTAAAGCTGAATGGCGGGGGATGGAAGACAAAGAACAGGAACAACTTCGTTTAATTTATGGTGGGAATGTGAAATTTTGCTCCAGAAGTTGTAGTGATGGCTGCCATCTTGGATAGCTGTGAAAAGGGGAGCAGAGCAGTGCATAATAAAAAAAAATGTGGTGGGCACAACTTGCAGAATCCTTTAGCCAGTGTTCTAAGGGGTATGAGGAATTAAAGTCCCAAACAAGTAACATTGATCTAATAAGATATAAAAGGCTACACATTCCCATCCATTTAGCATAGAATCCAGTATCTTTCATCATGGATGTGATAGTTTTACGAGTTTGGATTAAACAAATGCACAGACGATGTAACTAATGCATCATCATCCAACCGCTGATGCTCATCACGCTGGCTCTCTGTTATCTTCATTTGCCTCTGAACACCAATGTTTTTGGGAACAGTGGAAGAGGGTAGTGATCCACTATGTCTCCCTTTATATGAGCTCCTTTGGCAAAGCGAAAGCCCTCACATAGCAGGGGAGGCCTCATAAGAGGACATTCCCAAAAGACACATGTGGACCTGCCAGTTAAGACAATAATTCAGCAGGGTAGCAAGTCCCTTATGTCACCAGCTGTACATTAACAGTACCTTTCGCTATTGGATAACTATCATGAAGAGGAACTTCTGGAGCCTTCCTAATTATGAGGTAGGCCTCTGTTGTCCTTTGCAAAGAACAGTGTTTTCTGACTGCAGCGAAGGACAAAATGGCCCTCCCTCTTTCACATACAGAAGATGCCTGGATTGGAAGTTGATTCTTTCTGTAGCAGCAGTGATTGAATGACACATTCCACTCCATACATGAGACGATGCTTGGGCCACCATGATAGGCGATATAGCACTCACAGCTCTGCCCTCCAGTGGCAAAGAATAAATTTAGAAGGAATAGCTGTGCCATTGCCCTCACCCCTGCACCTTCTGCCTGAGACCTTTGCTTCACTTTGCCTAACTGGCTTGAGCCAGATTTGTTTAGATTGGCCCTAGATTTGATTCAGAGGTTATTAATGTAACGGCTTCCAAAGGCAGGGACCCCCGAATGGGGGGAAGATGCAAATGGTTTCTAATCCTCTCCCTCAAGATAAGAGCGAAGGGGATCTCAAACCTTGCCCCACCCCAAGATTTGCCCCAAATTATCAGGCAAAATAAGGCCAAGGTTCCAGTATAATTGAGTTCCCTCAAGAATAACCAATCAGAAACATATTAAAAACAATCAGGCTGTTGGGGTTAGCTGTCCCAGGAGTAAGGAAATATCCTGACTAAGTGCAAAGGCTACAATCAATCATGTGCACACGTGGAAAGAAGCCCCATAATACCAATTTATGAGTAGGCATTTTGGTATAATAGCATTGATAGAACTAGGAACACAGTTGTATCTCCTCAAAATTTATGTTGGACTGTTGTGCTGGTTTGATGCCATTGTGGTCCACAAACCCCAGACCACGGACTACCACATTGTGTACTGGAACATAATCATGTAGGTACTTAGTTATCCTCCCCCACAAATCAAATCTCCTCTAAATGGATGTCAAATACACATACTATTATGTGTAATAAACATACTATTATGTGTATTCTGTCCTATTAAATGCCATTAAGCTCTAAATTCTGGGCCTTACCCCAATTGTAAATATTACATACCCAAAGGGGAGTCCTGCTAAACACCCAAAGCAACTTGCATTTTTAAAAATCAGAAATCTTGCGACATTTGCAAGATTTGAAAAATGCAGTACAGTGGACCCTCGTATAACAAACGGTTTGTATAAGATAAAATCTGAACAACATAAAAAATTCCAGAGATGGGGGAAATTTGCTTAACAGAATTATCTATGGGGCAAATTTGTACAACATAAAAATGGTCACCATTAGGGATTACTCCGTTTTCAATGCTTTCCTATGGGAAATTTGTATAAAGGAAAATTTGCTTAACAGATTTTCATTTGGAATGAATTAATTCCTTTATACAAGGTACCACTATATTTGTGGCATAAACCATGCCACATTTTGACATAGCTTTAGTGTGGAAATAAGAGCAGAGTTTTATAGAGAATGTACCTGCTAAGACTCCACACGCTTTCTTCTTAAAGCAGTTTTGCTTGTAGGGAGATGTATTTGAAGATTTTGTAGCTAAGTTTATAAACATAATACATTCATGCAAATTTCCACACTTGATTAAGATTTTCATTTTATGATCTAATCAATTTTAAAATATTTCATTTATTATTTTGTTCCCGATAGTTACCTTGTAACTGCTGCATGCAGTAAACTGTAATAATAATCATAATCTAAAAATTCAGCTCTGTGTGATTGTGAATCACATCATTTTAACAGTGTTGAGTGAGATATGGCAGATTATTTGTCTGACTAATTAAGTATATATAAAAGGATACCTGCAAGTAGACGTAATTTACCATGACATGGCTGCCAGTCTCTCCAAACTGCTTGATCTCTCAAACACACTTTTCATAACAGTTCCAGAGCTCCATCCTAAGGCTAACCAATCAGTCTTGGGTAGAGACCCAGACTTAGTGGTCACACATCAACTGTCTGCTGAACCACACATACAATTTCTAATGGCTTTCTTTTCCTCAAATTTCCTTCCAGTTGGATTCAGATGATGCTGAGGTGATTTTGGATGAGACAGAAGGCCAGGATGTTTATGATGAATCCCAGATGCCTGTTTGAGCCCCTGCTGTGTGAAATCCTTCAGGCAGCTAAGGAACCAATAGCCCTTCCCCCATCACACTGACAAAAACAGAATCTGGAGGAATGTTCTCCTGCATTTATATGAACCATGCTGGTAATCATCCCACAGATGTTAATGCATACATGCTTGTCACCTGGAATCTGTAGGGTTTAAATAACTAAGATATGCTTTAGATCTTCTTCCAGTCCTGTTAGTTCTGTAGTGAAATGTTAACCAAGATTTAAGAGACAGACTTGCCAGTATTTTCCTGGAAGGGAAACAAAAAACAAACAAACCCCAAGTTGTGCAAGGATTGTGAAGAGGTACATCCATGGACTCGAGTTTTATTGTTGCCTGTAAATCCAGTTGTTTTATATGCATGTGTGTGAGAGATTTTTTTTTGTGCGTGCATGTATACACAAATGTGTATGAAGCTTTACCAATTGTATGAAGAATGCCCCATCTAATTTTTTTTAAAGGCAGTAAGTGCTTTTGTCAGATACCAGCATCCATACACAACAATGAATGCCTGTCATAATTTTCAGAAGGAAGTGGTTAAGACATCTGGCAGCAAAGCCAGAAGTTTGGAGTTGAATTCCCCACTGTGCCTCTTTGACAGGGGCTGAACAGAATGATCCGTAGGGTTCCTTCCAGCTCTGCACTTTGATGATGATGATGATGATGATGATGAATTTCTGAAAATGCAGCTTCTTCATCCTCACTGTATTTGGTGGAACATCTATCATTGGAATGGACCAAAAGCATCACTGAAGTTCAGAAGAACCATCCAAGTAACATGAGCATTTTGGGATATGGAAGGGGCTGGAGCACAGAACACTTGAGCAACCAGATGAATCATAGAAGAAAGGCAGAAAACCAAGAGATCCTGTAGATTATGGGCAAAGGAAAGATGCACCAACATTCACCTCTGATGAAAAAGAAACGTGATATGGAAGTAGCAGAACCAAGCAACCATGATGAAGAACCAAGACTGCTTTTAGAGTAAGAATATTGGACCAACAGAACTAGCTGTGCATAGGAAGAAGGCGGAGATGCCCTCAAAAACTGAGGTTTAGGGAGAAGCTGGCCACTAGACACCAGCGTTCATTTTTTCAGCTTCACCAACAGGACTAAAATGTGGTAATGAGATGCTTGAAGCAATTACCCCTGTGACGTGTCATTATCTGGTGCTGCTTTGCTTTGCTCACTTTTCATTATCTGTTAGCTCTTGTCACTAATTAAATGGCTGTTACTCCCCTTTCTTTGGGAGCCACTGCACTCTTACCAGGATATATGGAAACCACTGAGCAAGAGAAATATTTCTATTAGTATAAATTAACTACAACAAATGACATTTTATCCCAATTTCAATAATCAGAGCTGTGAATCCTAAAATGACAAAGAGAATCTGATATCGAGCGCAGACTGCTCGCTTCCTTAGACTCTTACCTTTGAATAGAACTAAACACATTTCTAGAACTCTTGGTACACACAAAGCTTGCAAACTTTTCTGTTCCTTTACTTTGTGCTTATCAATACATTCCAAAACATTTGAAAAGTCATCAGAGAAGCAAAGCTAGCCAGCTTGCCTGCAAGCATACTTGTTAATGATATGTTCTTACTGCAGGGTGTGGTTTTTTATATTTATGCAACAAATACATGGAGTAACTGCTCTGCCATACCACACTAAAGGTCCTGCTAGTAGTTCCAAATCAAGCCCTGCATTTCTTGCTAATCTTCAGTAGATCTCTCCAGCCACCACTTTCCCAGTCAAACACCTATCTCCTCTTCCTAGCTAACTTAGATGGTTACTTCACGTCCTTCTCATTACGGTTCGCGGTCCCACTTGGGACTGGTATGAGAAAATATTACTCCACATCCATTGTGTGATGGCGGAATCTCATCCCGACCACACCCCCTGAACTGGGATTTAAGCGTGATGAGACATACCTCTCCCTGACCTCGGGAATTCTCTTGTCTCGGTTCCTGTTTTGAGACAAGTGCCCATGAAGTAAGGCTCATCACGTAACGTGTGCATTCTCCATCTAGTGGCAGGAATGCAAAGTTGCATTCTCTAGTACAATCCCAATGGCGTAAAAATGCATTGCAGAGAGGGAAGAAGGCATAAAACCTAGAACTTTGCTGCTTAACGCATGAAAGGCAAAGTTACGGAGACTTGAAATATCGAAAAACGGAAGGTTGGAGCAAAAAAAAAGGAAAACAAAGGCAGGAAAGTACAGGTGTTGTCATGAAACAAGGATGTGAAGTAACAGTCGTCACAATACCATCAATCACACCCGTGGATAAACGGAAACAGGGACAGAACCGGGACAAGACCATGTGACCGCGAACAAACGATGTTATCACGAAACGAACGTAATCTCGGAACGAGGAAGGACGTGAAGTAACCGTCTTAGGTACTGTTCCCATTTAAAGCATCCATTCCTTTTTGTACTCAGCTCTGAAAATCCCTGTTTCCCTAATTTCTTCCTGGGTGAACAGGAACTAGAAATCTGAATACAGTTGTGAACACATCACACTCTCCTTTTAATAATGTGCCCTCCCCACCCCTGGATATTTTTAAATATCTCTTGAGGCAAATATGAATCTACAGCAATTCTGCAAGTAAGCATTCCAGCAACGAAGTGGGTGTTAATACTTTCAAAACAATCAAGGTGCTAAAGCTCAAGGAAGCCCATTCTTCATTGCAGTCTGTACTTCCTAAAACCTAGGCATTAATGGGCTCTTATGATGCTTCATTATGAGTAAAAAGCTTTCCATCTGTGTCTAGGGGCCCTCCCTCCTTCAATGTTATTGCAACTAATCCAGAACCAAGCCTTGGCTCAAATGATAGAATGCTTAACATAAATCGATATAGCAGGATTGGGGAAAACAGTAGCATTTCTTCACATAGTGACACATGGTCCGTTTGTGGAACTTCTTGGCACAGGTGCAATGAAGGACATTAATGCCAATGGCTTCTTTTAAAAAGAGGGTTGATGAATTAAAGAACACCAGATCTATTACTTATAGACCTTGGAAAAATTACTTTTCTTGGATTCCACTCTAATTAGTGAATGTTGGCTAGCGGGCTCCATTTTTTAAAAAGCAATATACATTTATGGACAACTGACCAAGACATCATATGAGAGGGCTATCTCTGTTACATCTGTATGTGAGCTTCCTAGAAGCATGCAACTTGGCACTGTATTAAGAAGATTAATAATAACAATATTGATGTACAGTAATGTTAGATTATATAAGCAATGGGCAGCTTATGGTTTCCCAGCTGTTGGATTGCAATGCCCATAATCCATCCCCAATGGCTATGTTGGGTATGGGTAAGGCTGATGAGAGTTGCAATGCAAGAGGAAAATGGGGAGTGGGAAGAATATCTGTCTCTGGGCTAAATGGTTGGTTAATAGATTCATTACTTTGAGGGTGGAAGGAATAGCCATACAAGACATATGAGACAAAATTTACCACCATGATTCCACTTTGTGTTGGCTATTATCATTATGTCTTATTTCACATTTATTAAAGATACAAACTCCAAGGGCTGCTGTAATCTTACTCTTCACTAACCCTGCTATAATTAGGCTTGCCATTTGCAAGCGCAGGGGTCTAAGGAGGTCGCCTTTGCCTTTGACAGGTGCACAGCAGGCAGAAAACTCAATAGATGAATCCTTTTTCCAGGGTTGCTGCAGCACCAATAGAACACATTTTACTCAGTGATATTTGTTTGGCCAGTTGTGCAGGTGATAAAGGCACAGGAACCCTTCCAGGAAGAAAAATAACATTCCTAGTTGTAAGTAATGTACACATTTTAAAGCAACTCACCGCCTTGAGTTGTTTTTATACAAGCAGGGGGTATATAAATGCCAAATAAAGTTAAAAAAAAAAGGTAAAGTTATAATAGAAGTTTGTAATTTATTGAAATTCATATTTAATAGATGCATTGCTTCGCTTTTACTGCATTATCAGATAAAAATGAAAGGGGAAGGACTACAACCGTGCGTTGCAAAATAGATCATGTATGTGATAGTGTGCTGCATATCCTTCATGTCATTTTTCTCTCATTGATTTATCTATGATTGTGATTAGGCCAATATTATTATCGTTGATTTCTTTGAAGGAAAAACACAATAAATATTTTCTTAAAAAATAACAATGGCTGTCTTTGGAAAAAAAAACTTCAGGCAAAAATCAAAGAAAAACAAAACAAAACATATGGCACCTTAAAGATTAACTTTCATATTTTAATGTACCTTTTCGTGGACATGTCCACTTCTTCAGATATATAGCAGCAGAATGAGGTATGCAATATAATATGTGATGGGAGATACATTTCATACCAGATATTCATTGGCTGTAGTATATAGAGTTGGGGTGGGGGGTAGATAGAGGAGGGGGAAGAGGAGGAGGGGGAGGAAGAGGAGGGAGAGTTGATTAGCAGAGATGGTGGGAAGGAAGATTAGGCCAAGATAGAGATGTATATTATGGCTCTGGGGCAGATCTGTTTATATGTTAATTGTGTGGCATTATGAGGTAAATTCCTCAAGAGACAGAAACCAGATCAGATCAGAGAGGGTGAGGGTGTGTGTGGAAGAGGGAGGAGAGATCTAGAGTCCATGAAAAAGTGGCAATGTAGAGTTTTTACGTTAAGAGTCCATGAAAAAAGTGGCAGCATAGTAATATTACATTTGATAATGACTCAAGAAACCCCAATTTATGTTTATTCCCTTCTTGTGTGTCCATCATGCATATGAATCTTATTTCAGTTGTTTCCCTTTGTATTCTTCATCTGTAATTATTCTGTTCCAAAACGGTGACCTTCAAGTCCTTCAAGGAGTGTCCAGGTAAACTGAAATGGTTTGAGACAGGTTTCTGTGTATTGTGGTTTTTTATGTCAAACTTGTGTCCATCTGATGTGTTTCCTGTTTGTCCAATGTAGAGTGCAGATGGGTATAATACTTCAGACTATGGCCAATATCACTGCTCTTTGTTATGAAAAGTCATGCATTGAAAGGCCAAGGGTCTGGCAAGGAGAAAGGAGGGTTATACTTCAGCTCTATTGGTGGCCAAAAATAACCACCCCCACCCCCACACAAGGATTTTCTCCACAGAGAACAAAAAAGGCTAGATGAGTCACACACTTCCTGGTTCCGGGCTTTCTGTATGGAAGCAGTTTTTGTTTTAACAAATAGGACTATTTAGTCACCTGAATCGTATCTACAATCTGAAACCAGGATGGGAAGTAGGGGTGGAAGTCTATACATATAAACGTATAAATGTTGTTTTATGTTTTGTATTGTATTTTATCAATTTTTTAAAAGGAATCAATGTTCTCCTATCACTAGACATGATGCTACTTGATTTCTTAACCTAATGTGAAACCTAATTTTGATCTCCAAGTTTGCTGACATGAGGACTGAAATCCATGAATGTCTTTTTTAAAGCCAACAAAGGGGCCTTATGTGCCCTGTCCAAGCCAAGACATGTGGAAGTTCCGGTCAGGCTTTTGCTTGAAGAGAGAGGAAATTAGTATTTTGACACATTTTTCTCAAGCTAAATCTGTTCATGTCATGTTGCCTTGAAAGCAGTCCACATTCAAAACAAATGTATAGCACGTCAGGCCAATGATTCTCAAATATTTGAGCATGTCTTAATTGTACTGGACTGTATATTATCCCTCATTACTGTAAGCCACCTTGGGTCCTTTTCCAAGGAGATAGGTGGGGTAAAAATACTCTAAAATAAATAAATAAAATAAATCTTTCACCCCAAATACCTCACACATTTTCTACCATTTTTGTCTCAGTGAAAAATTTGAGAACTCAAAAACTTGCTTTGGTTTCAGCTTCTAGTGATCCATTAAAGGCATTACTTAGAATGGTGTCTCTGTATAAGTTCCATTCATCTACTTTTTAAATTACTGTCTGATTGTACAACACTGTACATGCAAAGAAGATGGTAAAATGCGTTAACAAATAATTATTGCAAGCCTTGGCATGCTGTTTTTACACACTCTGTATAAGGGTGTGGGCACTGAGAGCCAAATGTGTTTGTAGCACAGGCCTCTCACCTACTTGCCATACTGGATGGCTTTCATATTTTAGTTTTTTCTGTCTGTTTTTGTTGGTTTTTTGAGGGTCCCTCCCCCACACCATTTATCCTGGTGCCCTGCCTAATTCTTCAGCCCCTCTGACCACTGGGGGGAGTGTTATTAGAATAAACCACTTTTACAGTATGTTTGCTGCCAAAGAAAAGGAGGTGGTGCTTCATCTTGGCAGAACGCCCAGCTTGGCCCGGCCCTTGAAAGCCAAATTGCAGGCCTGCTTTGCTAGGCAAAGAATCTTTAAAATAATCTTCCAAAGCAAGGAGGCCCAGTCCCGGGAAAGACATCTGCATGCGTCTGCATAAAATGGAAGAACAAATGGGCTTAATCTCTGTCAAGAAGAAAGGCCAGCTTCAAGCCTGCCAGCAGAAACATGGGGGGGCTGATTTGCAGTTAATAAGGAAAAAGAAGCATCTCTGTACAGCGAGAGGCACTACTAAGTTGTCCTCTCTTTTGACTTCAAGGGTTGAACCTCATGGTGAACAGTTGGGGCTTCCTTAACACCTGAAGGCTGCATGCTGCCACTCGGTCCTACATACTAATCCTTACATTAGTTGTGGGTTGCTGTTTTCGTTGCTTTTCATCTAATGCTGTTCTTGGCCTCAGGGAGCAGGTATGAGGGGTTACGGAAGGACGCCTAATTAGATTGCTTAATTTTTCTTCTTTTAAATATTTTTACTGCCAGGGATAGAGATAGTTGTGGGCTTTTCTGATTAATGTGCCAAATATGTTCACATGTGCAGCACACCTTGGATGATTGCATATGTACATGCTGTCAGTACAGTTCTGGGCAGAGGTGCTATTTGCTGTCAGTACAGTTCTGGGGCTGACCACACACAAGCATTTAACCTGCTTTTTGGCCCACTGGAGAGACAAGCTAAATTACTCCTTTAGGTGGTAATCAGATGGCAGTTTTGCTAGAGTGAACCAGCCCACTCCTTAGTGTTTCTAACCCCCCCCAATACACACACACATACACACCCCTTTCCGGCCTGTCAACAGCTTGTTAATTGCAAATGCTGGTAGGATTGCTCTGTTTTGGTCTGTATGCAGCAGTAAGATCAATGAAAATCAACCCACATAAGCATTCCTGTTAAATTTACCAATATCATGAAGAGGCACTTAACTATATTGGCAAATTCAACAGTTGCTTGGCTACATGGAAGGGCTGAGGAAGTGGGAGAAAAAAAGTGTGTATTAAAACAGCAAATATGGGCTGCATCACTTTAAAGCTAGCATTAAGTATGTGTATTTCAAGTTAGGTACTGTATGTGCATTGGGTATACACATACTGTACCTAACTTGTAATACACATAAAGCTAAGTGTTCTGCTTATATACCGCCCTACAGCGCCTCAAGCACTCTCTGGGCAGTTAGGAATCTACACAGTGACCCCCTCCCAGCAAGCTGGGTACTCATTTCACTGACCTTGGAAGGATGGAAGGCTGAGTCAACCATGAGCCTGCTACCCGGGATTGAACCCCAGGTCGTGAGTAGTTTTAGCTGCAGTACAGGCATTTAACCAATGCACCGTGAGTCTCCTGATTGTGGTTTTCAAATTGTGGTGCATATTCGCAGCTCTAGAACACACTCCCTCCCCCCCCCCACTTCCTCATCCCCTTCAAGTAGATGGGAAAGCATTTAATTTCCCAATATCATCTAGTGGCTCTCTTCTTAAGGCACTTTATATTGGGAAATTAGCAACAGGCTGCTGTGAGCCATACAGGATTGCTTGAGGTCCATTTGCCATTTGGAGATGAGGCTTGCACCAAATGGCATACTGGACCTCCTAGCCACCCAGTTTAAGCCATTTCAGTCCAGCCATGTAGACGAATCCACTGTCTCCTAATCTAGGATTTCCCCCTCAAGGGATCTGAAGACATTTCTAGATGAAATGGAATAACAATAAAAGATGTGGGAGGACATTCCAAAAGTGGGGTGCAAGAAAGATGTGAAGACAACTGTTGGGGCATCCCTACCAACACACTGCGCACATCCATGTGCAGGCACCCTCCCCCCTCACACACACACTGCCATCAAAGCTGATTTCAAGAAGCAGTCAGGTTTCACTTAAAGAAGGGGAACATGTTGTGCAGCTGATGATCAGAGTCCAGGCCTGGAGTTGCCTACCATCATGGCATGACATCTGCATGCCTTTTCTTTCCTTGTCTCATCAGTAGCTGAAGTTCTTAAGAAAGGGCTGTAAATCCATGGTCCTGCCAAGTCAATCTTGAGGAATGTGAGGAAATACTGTAATCTGTTCACAAGCAAACCTTCTAAAAATTTATGAGGAAAAAGGTTGTTGGGTTTTTTTAACAGAAACATTTTTGGAGGGAAATTAAGGTTTGATTTTAAAAAATTCCAAAGAAGAATGTCGTATCAATATTTATTATTTTCTTCTAATTAAATTTATATTTCACCTCTTACCCCATATACTCCAATCCAGGTTATCCTCCTCACAAGCCTGTGAGACAGGTCAGGCCAAGGAAGAGTGTGACTCAGGTTAACTTACCGAGTTTGACAAGTCAAGATTCCTAATTTTTAAACTTGACTCTTTGGTCTACCCTCACCTCACAAGCACCAGCATTGTAGTGACATCACAACAACAACAATGACTTATATTTCCTTTCTGCTGCAGGCACCCTAGAACTATCCTGCTTGTGCAAGGCTACACAGGCTGGCTCTTCCCCCAGTAGACACAACTGTGAATTAAATTCCTAATGTACTGTATCTTAACTCTCCAGTGCTGTACTTAAATGACTGAACTATCCAGTCAGCAATTACTGAGTAAGACTATAGAAATATGGCCTACAGAGATGACATGTTAGGATATTATTTATTATTTCTACTTATATGCTGCTTCAATATTTTGAACATTTTATGGGCAGCTCATAAGCCTTCAAGGCATAACTACAAGTCATAGAATACAAAACCAGACCATAAGATATTATACATATTTTTCTGCACCCTTCAGCTCTGTGCATGCAAGGTAGATGCCACACTAACCTCACTCTTGTTGTGACCCCAGTTCCCAGTTCTATGAGCTGGAACCCAAATGCTTTGAAGTGGAGTATCCAAATGCTGCTTTCCTCTCCTCAGTCATGATACTGAAGACCAGATTTGATACCTCAGATGGATAATATCACAGGTGCCTTTCCCCTTTTATGGCAATAAAAACATACAATAAATTAAATAATTATCCAGGTGGTATCTTTTCATTCCAGGCTGAGGTGGCTGCCAGACTCAGCTTACTTACAAGGGCAGCCCTTTACTGCACACACTTGTCTCCTAACCCACCTTCTATAACAAGTAAGCAAGGCTGAGGAGAATATTTTTGAAGAAATAGGTCCTAGGAATGTAAGGTACTCTTAGGTATGGATCAGCAGAGCCTTACCTACCTGCTTCTTTTCATTAATGGGAGACACAGACATATCCCTTTGGAACTGTGATTCTTATGAATTATTAAGGTCTAAATAGTTAGTTCTGCCCTAATTTTTGGTATGAAATAGTTTGGAATACAGCCAAAAGTTCTTAATGATTATTATTTCTGTATTTTGAAATCCTTTCCATAAAGAGGGATATATGAGCCTGTGTGGCTTATTACGAGAAGAGAGAATGTGTTTCTGTTTTCACAGGTGTTATCATTTTAAATATTTTGATATATGCTCATTCAAAAAAAAATTAGGGTTTTGAATATTCCACTAACGCAAGTCAATAATGAAGTTTCCAGTTGTTTAAAAATAACAAGCAGGGAATCTTTTAAAATGAAATAAACACCATATTTATTCATTGAAAATGTATATTTCCTCAAAAATAATTAGCAAAACTTGTAACTACCAAGGAATGGGAAAGTGTTATCCCCTACTACTTGGTTCCTGCTAAAACACTTCGGCTCAGTTTTAGAAGGTTCCACACCTACCTGCACAAAGACGACAAAGAAATTCTTTAGCTCTAAAAATGCCAGTATGTCTGTAGTCCATGTTTAAGGTGTGCTAGTGATAACATTTAAAGCCTGAGAAATCTTGATCTCTCAATCTCTGAGGGATCCTCTCTCCCTGTCTCATGCATGGATCTGTGTTCATTACACACCCCTGCCCAGTTAATAAAAACATGCTGACAGGGCCTCATTCCGTGCTTCAAGGCGAAAGCAGTATGTCGAATGAGAACCTTAAGTACCAGTTGTGGGCAGCACCCCCGTTGTGGAGTGCCTTCCTAGGATCAATCCTGGCTTTTGATGCTAAGGAAAAACCCAGCTTGTCTACAAGCTTTTGGGGATGCTGAGATCATAACTGTTTGTGGTCTACTGGATAGGAGATTCATTTTGATTTTTCTGACAAAATTGATTTAACTTGGTCAGATTTTTAAAATATTGTGATATTAATTGTAGCCCAACCTGTAACCCAGTGGCTACCGTAAGCAGCAGTGGAGCAGGAGGAGATGCGCAGGGAGAAGATGGAAGGGAAAGAGTGTGAAGGAGCTGGAAGAGCAACAGCAGCAGCACTGCCAGCTTAGCAAAGTAAGAGAGACGAGTCCATTGTGCCCCTAGGTGGGACTGGTAGGGCCTTGAGGCACTACGGCATACCCTCTGGGAAACCCTGCTGTAACTTTCAGATATCCTGAATATATCAGTACAATAAGTCATGTCAGGATGTTCAACATACCACCTTGCGTGGTTATACTGGATCCATTTTGACCTGTAAGGCCCAATGACATGGGCGAGCCATTTGCACATGCGAAGGCCACCACCTACTGATCAGACCCATGTCCCTCCTGGCCCTTAAAATCAGCCAAGGAAATGAGGTTTGAACAAGCTTCTCAGATTGAGAACTCCCCTTTGCAGGAGGGATACATGCCCTCCTCCCTGAAGTAGACCCATTCTCAAAAAAGCCAACTTGTCGAAAGATGACTGAAACAATCTCATCTGGTCTCTAATATGTCATTCACAGGGAAACTGATTGAGAGGTTGGTGGCCAATTGCCTTCAGTTGTACTTAGAGGATGCCAATAGTCCTGGAGTGGAGACTCAGCATTGACTTTACTCCTTTCTTGATGACCAGTGCCATACAGTACAGCTTGGGGATGCTCCTTTGTCCTCATTCGTGCTACAATCATCTCCCCATTGCTGTTCAACAGCCATCTGGGGCCACTACGTGAGGTCATTTGGATTGTGTTGCTATCAGCGCACAACTCCATGTCTCTTATTCTTCTTTGGCATGAGAAGCTGTATCAACCCCAATGTGCTAGTGATGCCTGCCTGCAGTTATGGACTGAACAAAGATTAATAGGCTGAAGCCTGACAAGATGGAAATGCTGTTGATGGGAGGCCATCCCGAATGGTAGGCAGGGGTTGTTACCTGGTCCTGATGGGTCCATGCTCCCCTTGAAGGATCAGATCAACAATTTGGGTCTGCTTTTGAACTCGGCCTTCTCGATGGAGAATCGAATATCATCTATGGCCAAATCTGCCGTTTTCCATCTGAGGCAGACTGCACACCTCTGCCCCTTTCTTGAAGCAAGGTCCCTAATAACATCTGTTCACAAATTCGTGTATCTCGAGGCAGTCTGGAAGTTACAACAAGTACAAAATCTGGCAACAGGCTAGTCACAAATAAATCCAGATTTGACAATTGTTTGCCTGCTCTGAACCTCTTGCACAGGCTGCAAGTATGATTCCAAGACAAATTCAAGGTGCTAATGTTAACTTATGGGGCGTGGTGGCTCAGCGGACTAAGGCTCCGAAAACTGTTGGCTGCAAAGTCAGCAGCTCGGTGGTTCAAATCCTGGGTGCCACGCAGCGGAGTGAGCTCCCGCTGTTAACCCCAGCCCCTGCCAACCGAGCAGTTTGAAAGCATGTAAATGTGAGTAGATAAATAGGTACTGCTGTAAAAAGCGGGAAGGTAAAACAGTGTTTCCTTGCAGCCATGCCGGCCACGTGGCCATGGACTTGCACAACACTGGCTCTTTGGCTTGAATATGGAGATGAGCACTGCCCCTAGAGTCAGACCTGACTAGTATGCATGTGCAGAGGGAACCTTTACCTTAATGTTAATGTATAAAGCTCCTTTACTGGTCTGAAAACACTTTTAACACTATGCCACTTACTCAATTAAGCTTAAAAATGGGTAGTCACCACAATCCATGTAATGACAGTCACAATAAGAGGTGGTGCAAGGGGCAGGAGGAGGGCATTAGTAATCAAAAGAGGAAGCAATTGGAGAGGTCTGAAGCAGTAGTGTAGTGTGAGGTTGCCAGCATCCAGGGCAAGACAAGAATTAGGTGTGAGGCCAGAAGAACAAAAAGGAGGTAGATGTTGCATTATTTTTATTCTGAGCTAGGAATGTGACATGAGAGTTGCTATGAGAAGAATGTTATGTGGAAATAGTTAAATACAGAAAAGGCTTTGAAAAAGCTACTGTAACAGTTTGAAAGCCAACCTAGGGAATGTGACTTGTAACATTTTGAGAGTGAAACCTGCCTGAATTGCAAGAATGAAGCTGTAGAAGACTCTGTAACCACATGCATGAAGTTATGTTATTATGCTTTTAGTCAAATCACAATTTGATTCATTTGAAAACGCTGCTCAGTTTTCATTTTGAAGGCTTAGGGGAAGCCGGGGATATTTTAAAGATTTAGATTAGTCTTGTGCCTAACTAGAGACAGGTGGCCACAAGGTAAAAAAAATTTCTGGTGGCAGCAACATTACTTTGTGACTAGTTGTGGGCACAGGGGTGGTCACAACCAGCTCCTGAGCCATGACCCAGTCAGGGAGGAAGGAAAGGGAGGAAGTAGTCAGGCAAGGAACACCCTGGAGGCACCTGTTGTATTACGTCCAGTGTGGACAGACCCTCTGGCAACCCCTCCCCGCAGGCTACGCTACTGGTCTGAAGCCCTATCTGTATTCTACTCACAGAAGGAAGTCCCCCATGTGAATAGAAGGGTTACTCAAGCATGAGATAAAATAGATCGCATCAAGATAAGAGCCTTTCAAAGGGTCCCAGATCCCTCCAAATCCCCCTGTTTAGTCATTCCCTCTGTTTACTGAATGGTGACAAAAAGCACTCTGCATACATTCAAAGTTGAGCTCTGCTGCTGAAAATGAGCCCCAGGAGTGAATTCTGCTGAACGCAGGCTCAGATTAAGATTCACAACTGTATTTAAAAGCAACCAGAACTCCAGGAACACTGAAATCATCAAGGGGATATACCACATTTTGTTGCCTGGTAATTGCCTTACTGCAGGATGTCTGGGAAACAAATGTGGAGCCCAACAATTGCCAAGGGAACCCAGAAATAATGTGCTGATTCAGTTGTGTTCATATGCAAGGGGCGGGGGGGGGGGGGACACACACAGTGAAGACAAGCTAAACGCACTTCCAGTTTTACTCCTATGGACCTACAGAATCGGGTGATGAAACAAAAGCTGGAACATACACTTTACAGTTGACAATAAGGGAGCCATGTCAGCCCATAAAATGGCAACACCAGAAGAGTCATTAAAGATCAGCAGACAGAGCTCAAGGTGAGCTTTTGTAAACTGCAGCTCATTTTGTGTGCTGTATATGATCCATGAAAGCTCACAGTAACTATACCTGTCTTTAAGGAACTATGTAACTGGTTGTTGTTGCATATGCTTTGCAGAACGCCACAGATCTGTGTGCCAAGCTATGAGGCTGTACAGTACTTTTAAATTGGCAAAGGCCACAGGCAGAAGCCCATCCACGGACAACAGAATGGCATTTAGTCTGAAATTAAGTTAAGAATACATTTTGACTAAATGTCTATAGCATTCAGTGGAATATCGCCAATCATGGGACAGCAGTAGGAAATGAAAGCCAAATCCTCAGGGCAACACTCATGAGTTCAGGAAGTGGCATAATGTTACAGTATCAGGAATTTTAAAAAAAAACAGAATTAACATGTAATACAAAGGCCTCAAACAACAATGAAAACGTGAATAATGATAAAAATAGTGATGTTCATAAAAAGATAATTCTAAACCATTCTTTTGACAGTTCTAAGGAAGGTATCAGTCTGATTTGGCACAAGCTTAAGAAAAGCCATTTACCAAAAACGTTATGACACTATACAATTTATATAATGGCCAGCCTTGTTATTTATTTATTTTTACAGTAAGTGGATGGGCTCAATTTCAGCTGAAGACTAGACTTTTATTTAGTCCTTCTTAGAAGTAAATGTAACAGGTTATAACCTTGACCATTTATATTTATCAGTATTTATATACTATATCTTAAAACTGAATAGGTTTTAAAATCTTCACACATTTCAAACAGGATGTAAATAAACGATACTATTTAGCATGAATAACTGAAGGCCCAAGTGTTTTGCATAAGACCTTAAGGTGCTTACTTTGAATATTTGTTCTAGATTTGGTTAAGGTTTACAATAATACTGTATATAAATGTGTAATTTAACAACCTCACTCAACTCTCGGCTCTTTGAATTCTTCCTTTATAGTTATAAATAGGATATTATGATTAATGAATCACAATACAATCCCTTCTTCCCTTCAAATTTCATTTCTCCACTGTATAAAAGGAGAAGCAGACAAATAGGGTTTTCAATTTCTATTTGCAAAGCAGGAGAGATTCCTGCTTAATTTCTCTATCTTTATTGTGTGGGTGTTGTGTGTGGGGGGAGAATGAGTTGATGAGATGATCTCTAGCCTACCTCTTAAAATTCATACCTAATTGCATTTCAGTATGCCTGTGTAAAAGTCGCTTTTTGCAGATTGCAATTGGCGTTAATTTGACAGACAACTCCACAAGCAGATGATTGGCTGTGGCCGCAGATGACGCCCTTAACAACAAAGGTGGAGCTGGAGAAAAAATTAGATTAAAAAAAAACAGACTGCGTGTGTGTGTCGCGGGGGGGGGGTTGAAAAGGAGGCAGCGAAAGAGACACTTGGCTTTTCAGGGCGATCTCTCCATGAATGTCATTTTTACAAAACCCCAAGATGAGCGTCCATAACATCCGGCGGGACGCGGAAAGAGAGCCGTGCACACACCCCTCCCCCCCTTTGTTTGCAAGGCAGACAAACTGGGATCTTTAAAAAAATATCCGTTCGTTGTCAAAAATATGTCTGCCCTCAAAAATAATCCGACGGCTTTGCAGCAGCACCTTTCTTTTTCTCCGCGGTGTAATTTGGGAACTCTTCCCATCCCCCCCCCCGCCCGGCTCTTCTGATGCGATCGTTTGAAGAGCGACGGGGGGGAGAGAGAAAGGGGAGGTCGCAGGAGGAATTAAAATCGAGTGCGTGTGATTTGTGATCGTTTTACAAACGCCAAACGAAGAGGATTTGTGGCAAATGTAAGGTCTCCCCCTCCTTTCTCTCTTCCCTTTCCTCTCTTCTCTTCCCCCTCCTCCCTCCTCTGGTTCGACTACAGTGTTGCAAAAGCAAAAGAGCAATAAAAACATACGCACATACACACACACACACACATTCTCCACGCCCGAGACAGATTGAGAGACCCACAACCCGGTAAGATCAAAAACAGGAAGGCGAGAGAAGGCGAGCGACCGAGGCAGGCCTTCGTCTTCCTCCCCCCCGCCCCCGTTTGCAACCCCCATGGAGGGCGCAGATGGAAAACTGCGGGCCTGGTGAAGAAGAAGAAGAAGAAGGGCCGTGTTGGTTGCCTCAGGATCCGGGAGGCCGACGAGAGAGACCGGCTGATTGGAAGAAAAATGCAGCGAGATGGAGGCGGGGGAAGTGCGAGCTCTCTGCGGGGACTGGAGCGAGTCCACGCCCGGGGCCAGCGCTGCAGAGCTGGCGTGCATTCAACCAACGCTTCCCAGCTCCAGCAAGCCGAGGAAAGGAGAAGGGGGGAAAAGGGGGGGAAAGCTGGTCTCCAAAGCCTTTCCGATCGGCAGGTAGGTTGCAGGCGTAAGAAGGGGGCTCCAAAAAAATAAAAAAAAAATCTCCCCTCGAATCAGCTCCAGTAGGGAGCCCCCCGTTGCAAAGGAGGGTGGGTGGGTTAAGGACGGATCAGGGGGAGGGGGAGAGAAAGAAGGCACGATCCTCCGAGGCGACGCTGCCTGCCTACCGCCGGGGCTGGCTTTGCGGCAGGACGAGCGCATGTGGAGCTCGCCATTAACCCGACGCTGCGCTCCGCCATCTGGGGCTGGAGGGAGGCGCTTTTGTTACCTCCTCGGGCTCCGGCGGTGGAGGAAGACAAGCGGGCGGGCGGGAGGCTGTAGCTGTAGCAGCAGCAGCAGCAGCAGCAAGCAAGCAAGCCTCCTGCTCTCTCTCTCTCTTTCCAGTGTCTCCGGTGTCCTCGGTAAGGCTGAAAAACAAAAACAAAAAGGGGGGAGGGGAGATCCGTGGGCTTAATTTGCTTTTCGGGGCGCGAGCATTAAAAAAAAAAAAACCAAAACACTAACGAAATTGCATGTTGAATTTTCAGTGGTTTTTCAATCGGCCGCATTTTAGAGGCTTCGGGGTGTCTTTGAAAGATCAAGCTTAAATGGGGGGCGGGCGGGATGGGCGTGAAGGTTGCTTGTGTGTGTGTGCCTGTGTGTGTGTGTAAATGCATTGGGAGGACTGCCTTGTTCCCCCCCCCAGCCCCCGTCCAAGGTTGCTGGAGGGGACTCGAATCGGGGCCCTCTTGGGCTCTTCCACGCGCTCGCTCGAGGCGGGCAGGCAGGCAGGCCGCGGCGGGTCGGCCATGGTGGCCGAGGGAGAGCCGAGGGAAGGCGGCGGCTTCTCCTCCTCCTCCTGCTGCCCGCTCTCTTTTGCGCACGGCGGGAGATCGGTGGGAAGAAGCGGGCGAAGAAAGGGTTCGAGAGACCCGATTCCCACCCCCGTGGCTTGGGTGGCTTGGAGAACCAAGGGAGGGGCCCGGTACAGGCTAGCTAGAAGAAAGAAGAGGCGGTGGAACCAGCCGAGCCGCCGCCTTGTCTCTCGCCGCCTGCGGAGAGGGAGAGAGAGGAGCCGATCTGGAGTGGGAGAAGCGTTGTCTTTTTTTTTCTTCCCCTCCGCCTTCCTGCCTCGGCATTTGAGCGCTGGTTTTTGTTACATAGACTACCTTTCTCCTTCATATCACAAGGGAAAACACCCCTAAAATATATATTGGTTTTTAAAGAATCCCCGTTGCCGCCTGCCTGCGCCCAGCTTTGGCGAGGTCGGTCGGTCGCCCGGGCCTGGCCGACCGGCTGCAGCCAGCGCGCTCGGCCCTCCGGAGGATGGCGGCTCCATGCAGGCGAGCGCTTCGACCTCCCTCCCTCCCTCGGCTTTCTTTCTTCTGTCCCTCGACCAGGCGCTCTTTTTTCCCGGGGGCTCCCCGTGGCGGATGCGTGTGGGGGGAATGGGGGGCTCGCAGGGTTGGGCGAGCCGAGCTGCCGCCCGTGCGCCCTAGGCGCGTCGGGTGAGGCACTCCCCGGGGGTCTGGGCGCTGGTGGTGGAGGAGGGAAAGGAGGCGCCAGCCGACGCCGCCAACACCAGCTCCGACGCCGCCGCCAGGACGTGCTGCCCTCCCTCGGCTCTGCCTGGACGCCCCCAGCCGGGCATTCATTTCTCCCTCCCGCCTGCCTGCCCGCCCGCCAGCGAGCCAGCCAGCCAGCCTTCCCCGCCCCCCTTCCACCAGCGGCTCCGATGGGGCTGCTGCTTGCTTGCTTGCTGCTGCTGCTGCAGCGGCTCCCGGGCTCCTGCTCCTCCTCCTCCTCCCCACTCGCGCCTGCCGCCGCCGCCGCCGCCACAACGAGGCGGGCTCGTCTCAGCCTTCTTAACCGCCTCGGCGAGGCTGCACCGACGGAGAGAAAAGCGGGACGAGGAGCTTGCATGGTAACCGCACCGCGCCGGCCCGGGTTTGCGTCCCGGGAAAGGACCGGACCGGACCGAACCGCCCGCTCGCGCGCGCACCCGCTCCGGCTCGCTCGCTCTCGGTCTCCCCTTCGGGTGGATCGCGGCAGGCGGCTTGCAGGCGGCTCCGCGTGCGCGGGAAGGGCAGAGGCGAGCCTGCGCTCACGAGGAGGAGGAGGACGATCGGCTCTTCCGAGGTGGCTGGTGGTTTTTGGGGAGGCGGCGAGGGGGAAAAAGGCAAGAGGGCGACCCATAGCAACAGGGAAGGGAAGGGAACAACTGATCCAAGGGGTCGCGTCGGAATTAAGGGCCGTCCGCGGGTAAGCAAAACCGTCTCCGCCTTGCCGATTATTTTTGGAGAGGGAAAGGAAGCAGCGGAAGAGAAGGGTTTTTCTCGGGATAACAAAGGGGCGGCGGCGGTGGAGGAGTTTTGGGATGCTTTTGTGTCTCCCTAGATCCTAAACCGAAGGGAGAAAAATCCTGGAAGCGGGGAGGGGAGCGGGGGTGAAAAAAAAAAGATCATGCGATCCGGTCATCCCGAGAGTTCCCCGTCTCTAAAAGGTCGACACAAATCGGTGGACGGGGGGGGGGGCGGAGGAACGCGGGATCTCCCCCCTGCGAGTACCGACCCAGGCGAGGTGGCGGCGAAACGTTCCCTCCTTGTCCTCGGGAGAAAAAAAAGAGTCTGGAGCCCGTCCCGGATTTAAGAGAGGGAAGGGAAAAAAAGGCGCGGGGCGAGCGAGCAAGAGAAGCGGAATCAGGCCGAGGAGGCGGAGGCGGCTAGATTTTCCCTTCGGTGGCGCCCGCAGGCGTGTGGAGAGAGGAAGGAGGTGGCGGGGGGGGAAGAAGAGGAGGAGGAGGAGGAGGAGGAGGCGAAGCAGCTGCAGCCGCCGCTCCGACGGCTCGGCTGGCCTCGGCTCTCCCGCCTGCCTGGAGACAGGCAGGACGGCAGGCAGGCAGGCAAGACGGGCGGGGAGGCGGAGGCGGAGGCGGCGGAGGAGCAGGGGGGCGGCCAGCAGGAGCAGCTGCGTCTCTTCGGCTCGCTCGGAGGGAGGCTGCGGAAGGTAGCGGAGATTGGCTGCTGATGGGGCGGCCTCTGAAGAGCCGATGGGGCGGGAGGGGAGAGAAGAAGAGCCGCTCGCGGGTCCCTCCCACTCCGCGCCTGGCCGGCCTCCCTGGCTTCCTCCACCCCCTTCTTCCCCAAAAGGATCCTCCTCCTCTCCGCCCCACCTCCTGCGTGGTCGGGGATCGTCGCTCCTCTGCCTGCCAGAGATCAGCTCTCTGGGAGGAGATCTCCAGCCGCCCTGCTTTCTTGGCTGCTGCAAGTCGAGATCCAGGGATCTGGTGGCTGGCGTTTTTTTTCCATCTGGCCCCTCCCACCGCCCTCCGTGTCTCGTTTCGCTGCCATTGCGAAATGCTGTATTGCCTCCCCCCTTTTAACAATTAGATTTGTAGCTGAAGAAGTAAAACCTACTTCCCTTAGCTTAGATCAAGTCTTGCTCCTCATACAAGCTGGTACTAAGCACAGCTAATCCGACTCGTCTAGTTCCCACACTTGTGCCACTATCATTCCTACTCACGTTTGTGTCTTGCCTTGCTGCCAAGAGGTGCCAGGAGAGATACTGGGTTGCCCCATTTCGACCTTGCAACTACTTTGAGAGGTGGCCAGGCTGGGAGGTTGTAAGTGACTCAAGATTACCACCCAAAGGAGCTCCCTAGCTTATCTAATATTCAAAGCAGGCTTGCCCTGGCCAAGGCCAACCACTCAGCTGCACTTCCTGTTTTGATTTCTCTTTATTCATATATGAACAATCACCCACCAAATATTTTGATTTCCCCTCTTTTGTAAGTGGAAACAGATCCTACTGCTCTAACTCACCACTGTTGGAGATTTCCCCCCTTGCTCTTCTTAGCTCAATACTTGTGTATTTAGCACATCTCACATGAGAGGTTTTCAACAAACCTAGTCCTTGGTGAATTCATGGTGGTGCTTTGATCACTGAGGTCTAGGCTAGGGATGAACATTGTTAGTGGGTTCTGGGGTGCTCCCTAAAATTCTTTGGGAGCTACACAAGCTGCCAAGAATTCCCCAAAATTAAGAAAAGAAACAAAGAGGAAAAGAAATCAGTTTCTAGTTTTGGAAGTTGAGGGGGAGGGGGAAGAGTATTCTGCAGAATTACCATAAATAGTATAGGTGTGAGGCTGTGACTTCTTCATGAGTGGTTAGTCATCTTGAAAGCAAGAGGCAAAGAAGAAACTTCCACCTACCTTTTTTATGGGGAAAAATGGGTCAACTTTTTTTGCCAGGAAAAGGGTGTGTGAAGGAAAGCTGGAGGCTCAGAACAGCCCAGGAGAGGTAGACTTGGTCCACCCCTGGTGTAGGCCAAGTCAGCTTGTTCCTTGCAACTGATGGACCACAGGTTTTATTTTTCTGTCAGTAGACATAGGCTGATGGTGAGGGATGATTGGAGTTTTAGTCCAACAGTATCTGAAGGCCACAGATTGCCCACTTCTATAGGACATTGCAGCTCTGACCATTTTTGGTCATCTAAAGAACTTATGCCTCATCATTTATTTATTTATTTGTTTATTTATTTGTTTATTTATTTGTATACTGCATAGATTTTCCCAGAGGGAAAATAATTATTTAAAAAACCCTTTATGCTCCATCCAGCAGAGGAGATCACACTTTTTACTGTTCAGATTGGAATGTATGCCAGAGAAAAGTTGTCTGCTTACCTCTTGAGCTGACGGAGACTCCTGTCTTCTAGGTTCACTCTTCTTCTTGAATGTGGGTGAGGCACAAGGCTCTTTCTGCAAGGAGTTTTATTTTGACGTGAGAAAGACTTTCTGTATGCCAGGTATAAGGTAGTGCTGCTGCTTCCCCAAAATAGTGGCAATGGTCAGCAAAAGCCATGCTGTAATTCTCTGGTGTTCATTCTTTCAGAGTGAAAATTGATTGACGCCACCGTGAAGGGGGAAGAGTGGGAGTTGGAAGGGGGAGACCCAGGAGGTGTCACCCTAGGGTCTGAGAGGTGGAGGATGAACGGAGAAGCGGATAGTCCAACTGACTTAGAAATGACAGCCCCCAAAAATCAAGGTGAGAACGGTCAAGTTGATAATACATTTCTCAAGAACAGGATCCTTGGCTGGAAAACCTTTTTCCCTTGTGCCACCTGCCTTGGTTGGTGATGACAGAGCAACATGGAGAGTGACTCAGAAATGTCAAGGAGATGTTTCAACATACATATTATAGATTGCATGTTCATATGATCCAATTTGAATAGTTCCCAAGGCGTTTTCTGTGATTTTCATGAATGATGCATTCCAGGGGGTGGATTTCTGGTATGACATAATTGCCCATATATTCCCAAGGTGAAAGCCATTTTCATTCTCTACTAGCCACCATGGCTCAGTTTCCTGAACCACACACTGCTCCAGAGTTAGGAATCCTTTCCAGATCTTCTGCTCTCCTAGCCCCCCTAGCTGTCATAGGCAATGATAAGAAGTTATGTAGGTTATAGTGAGAGCGGCTTCTCCCAAATAGTAGGGCCTGGACTGTTGGGAATTTGCTGGAGGAGTGTTAGGTCAGGTTGACCTTGACCACAGAACAAAGAAGAGAGAAAAATGCCTTTCTCAACCAGCTCAGAAGGGACATGTGCACAGACTGCTGTGTTCCTCCCAAAAGGATTGGTTTATTCATCTTACCTGTGTTGACAAGCAATAGATTGGAGAGCTTACAGAAACAGGAGCTTGGATAGGAGGCAGGTGCCCTTTACCCTTTTGGCCCTGCCTCAAAAACAAAAGGTCAGGGGAAATAGAAGGTCCCTTCCAGATATGCCACACACACGCCAGGAGTGTGTGCGCATCACTGCAGCCCTCCGGAACACACCCATTCAAAGAAAGGTTCCAACAGTGGACCACTCGCTCTTTCCAAACTGGGCGTCTGAAGTTTTCTACACCGAAGGAGGGACATGAAACATCAACCAGAAATCAGCCCTTCTCGGTGATTGCCCTTAGTTGTGAAATAAACTGTCCACTGAAATAAGGTTGGCTCCCACACTCACTAGCTTTAAACGGCTATTAAAAACATGGCTTTATAGAGAGGCTTTCACGAAAACTTGATTGTTTTAACCTATAATATCTAGGAATTTCTCTCTCTGCCTCTTGTTATGTGTCTTCAATTTTCTTGATTGATGTAGCGTAACTAACTGTTAATTCTATTTATTTTCCTATACTTACATTGATTGCAGTTATTTTTGTTATTTTATATTTTGTTTTGTATTTGATTTGCATACATTTACTGTTAGTATTTCATAATTTGTACTCTTTGTAAACTACCCAGAGTAGCCTTTAGGCTAGATGGCAGCAATAAATAAATAAATAAATAAATAAATAAATAAATAAATAGAAAAGAAAAGAAAAGAAAAGAAAGAATTGGAGAGCCAGATTTTCTCAACCTCTGCTTTATTCATTAGAAACACAAAGTTGTTTTTCATCTAGAATTTAGAGGACTCTTTGGGTATGACAAGCCACAGCATCTTCCAGTTACTTGGTGTTCACTTAAATAAATTAGATATCCATGCTATGCCTGCTTCCCTGTTAAATGCAGTGCAATTTATTTTGAAACCGACTTACAGAGAATGATTCAGTTAGCCACTGAAGAAAATAACACATTCCTTATCTTTTTTTCTCCATGCACAAGTTCCTTTTAAAAAATGTATCTTTGCTCCCATTGGCAATTTTCATTCATATGTTTTAATCCTTGACAGTGATTCTGCTCTAATAATCTTGTACATCCAGCATTGGCTACTTTTGGTATTATTTTAATGATGTTAAGACAACGAGCATAGGTTACTATTTGAACACATTTTCTAGAGAATTAGTTCCAGAATTCTGAGCTGGTCAACAAAATCCTTAATTTACTTCCTTTGTCACAATCTATTTCTAGGTTATGCTTACATATCCACATTGCATTCTGCTGAAAATTTCTAAAAGTTAACAGGGACAGCTGATAGGAATTTTACAATACAATACTATGTCAGGCTGCTCAATAGTAAGTTCCCCTTAGAATCATAAGAAATTATAATGAATTGGATTGCACTCTTAATTACACTTAATTTTTTTCTCAGTAGAGGGGGGAGTGAGCAAAAAAAAAATCTAGGATTTAGAATTATTTCAAAAGGTTTTGTTTTAGGCAGCACAAAAGTACTGAGTGTGCTGTCTGTGCTGGATATGATTATGTTAAGCTTATATATGCTTTGGATCCAACTTTAGAAGTTGTTTCACTGTTGATACTGTTGAAAGCTCCAGTCAGTCATAATGTTCAGCTCAAAAATGTTTCTGCTGTATTCAGTGGATCCCGGAAGCTTAGATTTTGATTTTCTGTAATATAGGAAATTCTAAATTTACAAATGTGAAGTCAGAGGCCATTTTCTCTTTCTTGAATATACTAGCCGTTAAATTAAAGATTCTTAGAAAGAAATGCATACTTGCCATGGGTGCAGGTTGTTCTTGAGTATCTGATTTCATTGACTGAACCTCAACCCTGCCCCCCTCCCAGTTGGGATGTGGGTCTTGTATGTGCAGCTATATATAAATTTTATCGTATGGCATACGGGTGTACCTTTTCTCCCAGACCGTTGGACTCAGGAAGACATGCTGACCCTCTTGGAATGCATGAAGAACAACTTGCCCTCCAGTGATGGCAGCAAGTACAAAACCACTGAATCCCATCTTGATTGGGACAAAGTTGCCTTCAAGGACTTTTCTGGCGAGATGTGCAAGATGAAGTGGATCGAGATCTCCACCGAGGTAATTGCCTGTTGGGCATGATGCGATATTGTGTCATGCCTTGTCACTTGATGTATGTTACCGAACTCAGCTCCAGTGTAAGCTGAGCTTTCAAGACTCATGCCCAGATGTTCATCCATTCTCTTTTCCAAGGAGGTGTCAGGGAACATTCCTGCTTCCTTTTCTTGTCTTGAAGCATCCTTCAATCGTTACCAGATGTCAACACCTATAGTTTACCATAGTGAAACATGCACTTGGCTGCCAAGTCTCACTTTCCTGTCATCTGTTTCACTGATTTCATTACCGCCTCATTAATTCTGTCATCTTTGTCTGGTGCGGCCTATTGGTTCATTGTTGCCTTCCAAGTCCATTTCAGCTTCAACCCGATGTCACCTTTCATGAAAGTAGGACTTATGGAACATATTGAATGTATTTTTGAGTAGACCCACATAGAACTGTACTGTCAAGTTTCCAATTTTCAATGCTAGATCTCCCCCCCCCCCCGACTTGTTACTTGATTCTTTAAACTGGAGGTGTCGGGAATTGGACATTGTGTTGAACTGTTAAGTTTCTATCGTAGTCAAGTGCAAAGTGTAGCCAGTGGTTTTCCACAGTCATCCTCCAAGGTCTGCCCTGGAGACCAATTGCATTAAAAAGAATCTGAGACCCAAATGGTCTGCCATATACCTAAAAGGTGCTGCCAGGTATTTGGGCCAAATATTTTTTTAGGTGGTAGGGGAGAATGTCAGGAAGTATTGCACCCTAAATGTGTTGTTGTGATAGTAAATATGGCACCCAGGCATCTGGTAGTTGCCCACCCCATTTTATGGTGTCACTGAAATTAGCAGCTGCTAGAAAGACAGCATTCTTAGAAACTGGCCTGTAGTGTAATGACAAATCACCTGACAGTCTTGATTGATTAACTCTGATCTATAAGAGTGAAGAATTTGGCTTGTGTGGTCCTTACTGCCTTCCTCTTTGCAGATTGGAGGAGTACTGGTTGGTAAAAAAGATTGACACTTAAGAGTAAGGAATTATGACCTCCACAGTTCACTTTGAGTATTAAAACTGAACGGAACATACATTCTGCACAAATATCCCCTTTTGATTGCCCTTAACTTTCCTTATTTTTGCAGTATAATCTCAGTACGTGTTTTTGTTTTTGTTGCTGATTATGTTAAATAATTGAGAATCAAAAATTGTTGCCACTCAACTGCAGATCAAGAAAACAGATATACTAATAGGTGCACACTTATATTGTGTCCACTCCTATAGCAGAACTGTACACAAGTACCGATTCAGTCTATGTGCAAGGGGGAGTGGTGTATGTGACACGTGGGCCAGGCTTTGGGGAGCCTGGTCCCAGCCTAGCAGTGAACATTATTAGTTTAACAGTGTGTGCAACCATAGCCAGTCTGTTTTTGACATGAATGCAGAGTTTGGCTAAATTACTTTTTGGGGGACTGCTATGCCACCCATGGCAGGTAATACAATCTTAAGTGTTTCTGAGGTTAGTGTTAAATCTATTGCGCTTCAGTAATAAAAAAGAGGTTTTACAGAGATACTCCACTATGAAATGACAAAAAAGTAAGCCATAATAGCCATTGGCCATTCTGGAGCCACCCCCCACTCCCACTTGGATCTGGAGTTCATCTGTATAGAGGTGGCTTTCATCCATTGCTGTTGTTTGGGTTTTGCTTTAAAAGGTAAAACCTCCTTCCTGCATTCCCTGTTATTTACTGTATATTTTTTATTGCATTCTTTCCTCCTTTTCACATTCATGTACTGTATAATTAAAGATATTGTGCTTTTAATCGGTGGCATCCAAAATCTTTTTTGTCTTGAAAAGGCTAGATAAATCTGTAAATGTTTTTTGCTCTAGCAGATTCACAAGGTTGTCTCGGTAGAATGTGTTGCCACTTAGCATATATGTACTGGCAGCTATGTGCTAAGATGATGCATGGAACAAAAAAAACTAACATGGTATTTTCCCTAGAAAAACCATTTCCCTTGATTGGTGCCCCTGGACTTGTAGATAATAATTAGAGCCACATGTTGTTTTATCATGTGTTTGATCATTGTTTCCTGTGAATTGGCATGTTACTTCAATTTGAAAGCTCTTTTGTAAACCTATCAATGTCTCAGTGGTTTGAAGAAAGCCCCACCTGTAAGATGATGCATAGTTATTAGGTTTGAGTCAAAATAGATTCATGGAGGGAGCCAAATGTGCTCCTAATACTTGACCCCACTTCAGCTGTATCGCTTTTGGATGATTTAATGTAACGATAAAAATTGGCAACCAGTGAAACTGTTGGCAGTTCTTATCTTTCTCATTCCTTCTGCAACCGCTGGTTATTCCTGCAGGTGAGAAAGTTCCGAACCCTGACAGAACTTATCACGGATGCGGAAGAGCATGTGAAAAACCCATACAAGGGCAAAAAGCTGAAGGTAAGGGGAGGGATGGGTCATATTCAAACCAGCTGCTCTGTTCACATAGCACAGTGGTTACACCAGGGTGTTCTATGCTTCAGTCGGCTGGTGTGTGCTACTTATTTCTTCTGTTTTTTTTGTTAAATCTTTTAATACTTGGGTGTATGTGTGTGTCATTATTGACTTCAACTTCTATAAAAACTTCTCCCCCAACCAGTTTTCATATTCACACATATTATTCATTCTATGGTGTTTCAAACTACTCGCACCTCATTGTGTGTACAAATGTGTTGGTTATTAACTTGAACGAATCCCTTACCAGGCATGCCCAAACTTCGGCCCTCCAGCTGTTTTGGACCACAACTCCCAGAATTCCAAGCCTATATTTCCAATGGCAAAGGACTGTGGGAGTTGTAGCCCAAAACATCTGGAGGGCCGAAGTTTGGGCATGCCTGCCTTATACACTCTGCCTCTCCTTTGGTGATCTCACGGTGTAGTAGTGTTACTACCTCTTCCCACTCTAACCTCAGAACAACCCAGTGAGGTAGGGTTGAAGTAAGCCAGTGGTTCTCAACCTGTGGGTCCCCAGATGTTCCTGGACTCCAGAAATCTTCAGCACTAGCTGAGCTGGCCAGGATTTCTGGGAGTTGCATTCCAGGAACATCTGGGGACCCACAGGTTGAGAACCACTGGTCTAGACCCATGGTTTCCATCCTTGGGTCACCCAGTTGTACTTCGGCTGCAGTTGTACTGTACTTGGGCTGCAGACGCCTTCATCACTATCTGTGCTGGCTGGGTTTTCTGGGAGTTGCAGTCCAAGAAGACCTGAGCTGCCCAAGGTTGGGAACCAGTGAAGTAAGCTCTAAAGACCCAGTGATTTTCATGGCTCATTCTGCATCTGGATCTCACATATCCCCACCTAAAAATATACTTCCTATACCCAGTGCATAGTATTAAAGGTTAAATAAAAAATCTGTTGGAATCTATTTGACCCCAGTTAAAAAGAGTTAGAGAAAATCAAACGCTGCACATCCAATGTTGCAGGAGCGTCCGTGTCTAAATAAGGAACACAAGGAGTTGCCTTATACGGAATCAAACAATTGGTCTGTCTAGATCAGCCATTCCCAACAGGGGCCCTGACACATCTGAAGGGGGCCACAGACTGGAAACAACTACAGCCATACCTCGGTTTAAGAATTTAATGTGTTCTCTGGGACGTTTCGCATTGTGGAAAATCTGAAAATTGGAAATGTGCAGGGGTGCAGTGCATCCTGGGTACTTTTTTCACAATGTATTACAGAAAAAAAATTGTAAACCGAGGTATTGTGGGGGGAAATCGTAAACCGAGGCATTATTTTCAATGGATTGCCTTTTGTGGGACCAAAAATTACATTAGTGGAGACGTTCGTAAACTGAGGTACACCTGCTTTCACACGCTGCCTTATAAGTTTTGTTACGTGTCTTCTACAGTCCTGATTCTGTCTATATTTCTTTCATGGCCATGTCTAAAGAAGTGTGGGAGTAGCTTGTCGAGATCATTTAGTTCAGTTGTGGCTTTTCCTCTGTTTCATTCAGGTTTCATCACTTGCAATGCAGGACAATCCCTAATATTATTTTTTTGGTCCCCCATCTATATACTAACCACCCCCAAGCATGTTCAGCTTCCCAGACTGTTGAGCTCACATGTTCAGAGTGATATGATAGCATAAATCACCACCTACATGATGAGAATGCACCCAGAAAGAAACACAATGGTTGCTTTACACTGATGCAACAACTTTACCAAGGTGTAAATTACTCAGCATTTTTCTGTTCTGCATCAATCATAGTGCATCAGTAACATTAAATAAAGGTTGGGGTCCACTAAGGAAACCAATACAGATGCCCGTGCTGTATCTATCTTTGTTATATAAAGTTGTATGCACACTTTCATGTATAATTGCATTTTTTTTGTTCTGTTTTGGAAGTAAAAGTAGAGGGGCATCTTATTCTTCCATTAGAAAAATAAATTCATTTTAAAATGTGAAAGACGGAATATGGATTATTTTCGGACTGCCTGCCAGAAACAAGCTGCCGCCGTGCCAGTGAGAATGATATTAATTAATAGATGTTGTTGAGAACCCAAAACACATAACTAAGAAGAGAGGGAATTGCCTACCTGTACCCTCATTGAAGCATACAGATATCACACCCATCCTGACTGCCTTCTGTGCGCATTTTCTGAGGCATCTTGAGATGTGGCAGTGACAATTGCTCTAGGCTCAGGCAGTGCTATTGGATGTGCATGTTTATTTTTAGTTTTTGTACAGTTTGTTTTTAGGCATAGCTTATCTATTTAGGCTGTGACAAGAAAACACATAAGCTTGAATTTATCAGGTTCTTTCCCCCCAAGATCTGTTTATGAAGCAAAGATCATAACAGCATATATCTGGGTTTGAATTCGATGTCTAAGCAATACACTATTTACACTTTGCAAGCCCGTTACTTATAGAAGCACAATTGGAGGGTTCCTACATGTTTTATAATGTTGGTATATGATTCGTATGCCAGTCACCAAACAATTAAAGATGGCGTGTAAATCAGGACAATTGAGAACCATTAAGTAATAGTATAGAAGGGTTTGTGCTCCTTTGGGACTGATATTTCATGGGAGGCCAATGTAATGGCCAAACAGCCAAAAGTGGGATCTTACAGACTATTTTTCTTTTTTTGTCTCCCTGATTCCTGCCCATGTCAGAGGCTATGAATGGGACATACTGTTGTTTCAAGATACTAGAACTCGGATTCATGCTTCCTTGATAATATATCAGGAGACAGGGATAATTCGCCTTGGGTCCCCACTGTTACTCCTTGTATATCTTTGATGACAAATCCAGCCCTGCCACACATTTACAGAACTCTGATTCCACATGCATGGATCTTTGTAGGGGGTAGCAGCAGGATACCCATCATCTATTGAGGGCCCCATACACTCTCCAGGTAGCCCGAACAAGAGAGAGAAAAGACATAGTGGCCCAGCTTCTCAGTGGGAATGGTAAAATGATAACACATAATCAAAAAAGAAGTGCTCAATTCGTACTTTAGCTTGGCCTTTTCCCAAAAGATAGCCCTGTGACATCCAGGCAAATGTGGCGAACAAGTAAAAAGGACAAGACTGCAGCTTGAGACTGAAACAAATAATCAAGGAGTATCTCATCACTTTGAATAACTTCAGATCGCAAGAGCCTGATGAATTGCATTGAAGAATATTGAAGGAAAGATCTGTGGAACTGCATGTTTTTGTTTTGTTTTTAAATCATGGCTAATAGGTCAAGTGCCGGATGATTAGGGAAGAGCTAATGTCCCTATAGTCAAAAAGGAGGAACCTGGGAAGTACAGACCGGTCAGCCTGACATCAATCCCAGGGGAAATGTTGGAGTAGATTATAAAGTGGTTGCTCTGCAAGCACCTTGAAAACAATGTAGCAATAACTAGAAGCCGCCCAGATTTGTCAAGAACAAATCCTGCCAGACTAATTTATCTCAATTTTTAATTAGGTAACCTCCCAGATAGACGGTGGGAATGCTATAGATGTAATATATCTTGGCTTCAGTAAGCTTTTGACAAAATGCCTCATGATATTCTGATTAACAAGCTAATTGGGTATGGAGTGGATAGAACAACTGTCAGATGGATACACAGTTGGTTACAGAATCATACTGAGAAAGAGCTTATTAATGGCCTACCAGAAAGCTCAGTCCCTGGCCCTGGAGTCTTCATTTTTATTAATGACTGGGATAAAGGGGTGCAGGGACTGCTTATAAGATGTGCAGGCAAGACAAAATTGGATAAAACAGCTGGTATTCTGGGAGACACAAACAAAATAATATTGAAAGGCTTGAACACTGGGTTGAAAACAACGGTATTAAATTTAACAGGGATAAATACATAGTTCTACACTGAGTATGGGGGAACCAAATGCACAGTTACAAGATGTGTGATACGTGTCTTACTAATGATATGAGGAAGAAGCTTTTTAGCATTGTATGTTTTAAGCTGAGTATGAGCCAGTTGTGCAGTGTGGCTGCCCCAAAGGCAAATACTATACAGTACAATAGGCTGCATTAACACAGGTAAAGTATACAGTAATCCCTCACCTATTGCAGGGGTTAGGGACCCAACCTGCGATAATTGAAAATCTGTGATATGTGGATGCTGGGTCAGGTTGGGACTGGGGGGGGTGTTGGGCCTTCTACACTTACCTGAGGCCTGGTGCAGCCCCAAATGGGCCTCCGACGGGCTTCCTGGGCCTGTTGGAGGCCCCAAAAGTGGTTTCCAGTGATCCAGAAGTCACTTCTGGTTTTCCGGAAGTCACTTCCGGTTTGCCGGAAGCTACTTCTGGGGCCTCCAACAGGCCCGGGAAGCCTGTTAAAAGCCCATTCGGGACAGCACCAGGCCTGGGGGGAGTGCAGGAGGCCTCAAGCAGGCCCAAGCAGCTTACTCTAGGGACCTTGCCTTTCATATACTGCGGTCCCGTGATATACTGGGACCGCAGTATATGAACTGTGAAATGGTGGGGGACCAGTGTAGTCTCCAAACACCATGAAGTTCTAGTCCCTCTGTATTTGGCACAGGTTAGGTCTCATTTTGAGTACTACTGTGTCTAGTTCTAGATAGTGCACTTTAAGAAGGATGTCCATAAACTGGAGCAAGTTCAAAGGAAAGACAAAGAATTGAGCATATTGTTTTGAGAAAAGAAGGTTGAGGGGAGATAGATTAGCACCTTTCAAATACTTGAAAGATAGTAACATAAAAGAGGGACAGGAGCTGTTTACCATCATCCTACAGTGTAGCACGCATGCTAGTGGGCTCAGAAGGAAGCCAGATTTTGCCTTCATATCACGAAAAACATTCTATTGGAAGAATATGACAATGGAACCAATTACCTTGAGGGGGGTGATGAGTTGCTCAAGTATTGGGGGCATTCAAAAGAAAATTAGTCAACCATCTGTACTATACTTTGATTTGGATTCCTTCATTGTGCAGGGAGTTGCACATGATGGCCTTAGAGATCCCTTCCATTACTCGGATGCTAGCAAGACATATACATCTGTCTTTGGGGCTTGGATATCTCTGCCCACCATTTATAATATTTCTTTTAAAAAAATATTCTAAAACATTTGCATTCTGCCTTCTCTTGTAAAAGTTGAAGGTAGGTCAGAAAACTATAAAATGCAGTAAGATTCAGAGGCAAAATAAAGAGGAAGATGGTCTCCACTGAAAAAGAAAACAGGAAATAATGGGTGCTGAATTCCACTGTTGGTTTCTTCCCCAACCTTATATAAAACATTCAAAATCGCGAAGGTGTCCTTTCTCCAGGGTTTGATAGGTGAATCATTCCCGAAGGAGAATTGCCAAATGTAAGTAGTCTAAATCAGCATAACTGCGGGCATATGCAAATTTGGAAATACTATTTACCATAATATGCAAATGAAGCACACTAGTTGTTGCACTGTTTTCCTAATATGTGTCATCCATTACATAAATAGATAATAAACACTGAGAGGGACTGTATAGTGTAATGGTTCAAGTGTGGGATTTGGAAAATGAAAATTCTAATCCAAATACTAATTTAGTCACGAAACTTTAATTGGTGGCAGGTAGTATATCAGCCAAATCCATCACTCATGGGGAATAAATGGAGGAAATAAATAAAATATGACATATTGTTGTGCATGGATGCTTCTCATCATATTCTCACAATTAGAACATCAATTACCATTTGTTAAGAAGAACAGGTGAAGAAGAGCATAAACTGCAGAAATTATACTTGTGTATTTGAGAGAGGGTTTTTTCCTTCAGATAGAAATTAATGTTTTTAAAATGGTGGAATATTCTAGTTTAGCCTTTCATTGCCATATTTGACTTATCGCATTAATGCATTAATGGTCCCTTGGTCTAGACTAGTTTCTCAGTGTTATCAGCCTATTTGCTAATGCTGGAGTAAGAGTCAATTTTTGTTCTGAATCTCAGTTTCCTGACCCTACTGTCAACAAAATCTGCACACTTAGACAATTCTCTATGCATCTTATGAAGAGTGCTGCAGTTCACAGAAGACGATACTAGATCAGTCTTGTTAGTCTTCAGGCTACCCCAAAGTGCTTGGATGCTTATGCTGCAGTAGACCCTTGATTATCATAACTTTAAGAGCAATATCTGGAACAACAACAATTGATGAACTTGACTCCAAATTCTAGTGACCATCCAGGGATTTCTAATCATATAGTAGTCAGAAATTGTTTACCAGTCCTTCTTGGAGCAGTATCACATGAGGGGGAAGATGCAATAAATAAGAAACTCCAGCTTTTCTCCTTATCTGATTACTTGATTGAAGATGTGGGTTCAGAGTTCCCATGTCCCTTGGAGTTGATAAGTTTCTCTTCTGTCCCCACAGCCCTAACCTGCTTCAAGCAGGCACAGAGGAAATTTTAAAAAAATGGCCGACCAGCCCCAGGGCTGGCTGCTGGGAGCTAAGGAGAAATTAAAAAATAAATAAAAATTAATTTAAAAATGCCCTGACTAGCCAGGCCAGCTGACTGGCGCTGGAGAGGGGGGTAAAATAAATTAAAAAAAAATCTCCAAGCAGCCCCAGGGCTGGCTGGTGGGGGGGCTAAGGAAAAATAATAAAAAATAATTTAAAAAATGCTCCACCTGCTGGCAGGCCAGCTGACTGGCGCTGGGGAGAATTAAAAAAAAATTTAAAGAAACAGCACTGACCAGCCCCAGGAACAGCCCGTTGGCACTTTGAAAAAACAAAACAAATCAAAACACCGGATGATATATGCACTCCCATGGACTTCTGGCTCTAAAAAATATGGTTTTTTTTAAGTGATGCAAAAAAATGCCCAGCTTCTCTGGTAGGTATTGGAAAGCTCACTAAATGGGGCTTTACCGGGTTTTTGTTGTTGTTGTTGTTTAAAGCCTGGTGGCCGTGGGGACAAGATTTTTGGACACGGTTTATCTTGAAATTTAATCTGGATTTAAAGGGACGTGCGATAGCAGCCTTGGTGGTACTTTGGGAATGTGCAGCTTTCCCAAGATCATACAAGTGACAGGGCATTTAGCCTGCCCTTGGCAGCATCAAATGTTCTGGGGAACGTCTGTTGATTCCTCACTGGAGAGGTACAGTTGGGATTCAAAACTCCTGACAATTGGCTTTTCAGCCGGGTGCTCCAAACCATTGAGTTATACCAGTTTTTACAAAGTCAGCTATATCCTTTCCCCCCACTTTCAGTAATGGTTATATGTGTGACTATATATGTTTACCAAAGGAAGTACCAGTCCACTATGTGACCCCAGTATATCCCTGTATATTTTGTGTACTCTTCAGCATAAATCTTTTCTGGGGCTCCCAACCACGCCTAGCTACTGGTCTTCTTACACTGTTACGGGCTTTACTATAGTAGACAATTGGATTAATAACTTAATTTGTGTAAATTAACTCCTTGGACTCTAGTCCCTGAGTGAAATTAGTCATTGGCAATATTGATTGCTGGAGCTGTGGTGCAAGAAGGTTTTCTAGTTTTTATTTCCTAATAAAAACAAATACATCAATTTCTTGTGGACTTTTTTGAGGTATAAAATCTTTTTAGTTTTGTAGGATATAATGCAAGCAAGCCATTCCAAGAACTGTTAACATATTCCTAAAACACGTAAACATGACACCAAGTCTTTCTAAAGGTTATTACAATTTTTTCATAATCATCAAAATCCCACTAGTTCTCCCTGCTGTCATAACGCAGTTGGCATGAATCTTGTAGGTACATTACCAAATGAAGGTTCTACAACAAATTACTTAACTTGTAGCAATCTGTCATAAAGATACGTACTGGTTGTATTATGCCAGAGTGGAAATTCACTAGGCCATTTTTGAAGCCATCTCCCAGAAATCTAGGATCCACAGCAATAATAAGTTCACCAGGGTTAAAAACAGAAGAAACAATGACAATATAATAATAAGGCTTCTAATGATTTACTTTCCCATAGTTTTCCCAACCTTTCCTTCCCTAAGGGTAGCACCAAACCAAACTCCCAGGTAACCTTCATGAACCCTAGGAAATATGAAAATGGAACTTGGGTTTGTTTTTGTTTTTCTGGAAAGCCCAGTAAAACATATCAGAGTTTAGGAAAATGTCCTTTTGTTCTGTAGCTTCCAGAATCCACCAGGTACCAAGAGATTTGTAGTCTCAGAAATGCAATCTTTGCATAATAGTGGATGAAATCCTGGTGCTTAGTTTAGTGAATCCCAACTAGAGTAGTCTGAGTGGACTCAGTGGAACTTAGGGAGGAATTGATTCTACAAATCCTCACTGATTCAGTGGGCCACTGTAATTTGTTATGCTACATATTATGCTAAGCAAAATTTGTCTACAGTGATTACCTATCAAAGGATTTGTATTATAATGTGTCTTTTATCAGCTCAGGTAGTTGAAGTCTTGCTTTCTGTTCCTTTTCCGATGTAGCCAATTCCCGATTGGGACATATGTGGGTGTTCAGGTAGCAAGGATGCTTAAAATAAGCTGCTCCCAACTTGTAATGCACGCTTTATAGCTTAGGCTGTATTGGAAATCTTTCGTATGATTTTAAAAAATAATTAGTTTATCCTAAGTTGAATGTTTCTACTTTACGTTGATGATTCAGAATGAAACTGGGATTGAAGCTTGTAGGTTAACATTTTAAACATCGGAAGTCATCTGACGTTGGGCCTGACTAGTTGTCTGTCTAGCCCAGTGATGGCAAACTTTTGGTACTCCAGATGTTTTGGACCACAACTCCCACAGTCCTTTGTCATTGGCAGTACAGGCTTAGAATTCTGGAAGTTGTGGTTCAAAACATCTGGAGTGCCAAAGGTTCACTACCACTTGTCTAGCCTTCTCCACCTGGTAAGTAGTCTCTCTAGGCTTTTGGGCAGATGTCTTTCCTTTTTTGTTTAAACTGGAGGTATCAGGTAATGAACTTAATTCAGACTTGCATGTGAGTTAACGTGCTCAATCACTGAGCTGTGGTCCCTTTCCTTGAATTATGAAAGTAATAATAAGCAAGGATCGAAGGTTTGGTCCGCAGGCAAAGTGATGGTGTCTTTAACCTAATAGTATAAGAATTAAAGGTGCACCATCTTGTTTTACAAAATTATTAACCTACTTCAAACTAGGAACAACCCGTTTAAAATATTAAGAACATGAAAAAGAAAAGCAGTAGTGAAAGGGTTTGTTATAATCGTGCAAGCCTGTGCATGCCTACCTACAAGTAAGTCCTTTTGACTTCAGGGGAATTTAAATCCAGGTGAACCTCAGCTTGATTGCAGCCTGAAATCCCAACACTGTTTATTGATGCTAAATCTTTGCATTTTTAAAGTGCTAATTTGCATTTTATTCCAGTTTTTCCCTTTTCCTCATGAGAACCCCATTTTCTATGCTTCTGGCCTTTTAAAAAGTTGGTTGTGATTGACCTAGTTTGTTAAACTGCTTATTTTAGCTTATATAGTTACCGTATACTACTTATTCAACCTGTTATTGGGTTAGAATTGTGGGCAGACTGGGGGAAGCTAAAAACATTTTAAAGAATTCACAGCAAAGTACTTTGTATTTTTTCCATTGTGGGTAGCTCTATTTTGGCTTTTGGCTCCCTGATATTAAGTCTGCAGCAATAAATGCCAGGAAAAATCGTACTGCTTTAATTAGTTTTTTTTAATACTAAAGGTAGGCAACATGTTCCATCAGTAATCCAAGTATTTATGGCTATAATTATTGCGCAAACGCTGTATGGCTCCCAATTGTTTGCGTATTCTAATCTGTGCTGTTTAGAGACTTCCCAGACCCAATTTCTGAGAGCGATATTTGCAGTGCCCCCATGTGCTTCTAATGCAGCTTTACGTCTTGAGGCTGGCCTAGTATGCATAAAAGCTCATGCCAAGGTTTATATGTTTGGGGTAAAGCTTCTTTTCCATCCTGAGGGTCTGTCCTCATTGATTCTATTGGACTCATTTCAATCGAATTGGAAATGTTTTTTTTATAAATGAGGCCCTACAAATTGGTCTCTCTCTAAACCACTTTATATTGTTGGGATAAAAAGGTAAAGGTACTAGTCATGTCCGACTCTAGGGGCGGTGTTCATCTCCGTATTCAAGCTGAAGAGCAAAGTGTTGTGCAAGTCCATGGCCACATGGCTGGCATGACTGCAAGGAAACACTGTTTTACCTTCCTGCTTTTTATAGCAGTACCTATTTATCTACTTGCATTTACATGCTTTCGAATTGCTAGGTTGGAAGGAGCTGGGGTTATCAGCAGGAGCTCACTCCGCTGCATGGCACCCAGGATTCGAACTGCCGAGCTGCCGATTTTGCAGCCAACAGTTTTCAGAGCCTTTGTCCACTGAGCTACCACGCTCATTGTACAGTAATCCCCCGCCAGTCGCAGGGGTTAGGGACCCACCCCACCCACGATGCATGAAAATCCGCGGGGTTGGGGGGGCGCCTGTCAAGCCTTGGGGCGGCACGTGCATGCGGTGTTGCGGGATCTTACCTCCCGCCGCCCGCCACCCCGAGGCTTCTTGGGGGAGCCTGGTTGAGCGGCGCAGAGCGACCCGATCGCTCCACACCGCCCCGAGGCTCCGCGGCCAGAATCACCTTTGCAAGCGCTCGCCGCTTTCCCCGACCTCCCGGGAGGCCGGGGAAAGCGGCGCGCAATTGAGGCGCCTTTGCAAGAGTGCACTGCTTTCTCCGACCTCCTCGGAGGTCGGGGCAAGCGTCGCGCGATCCCCCCTCCCTCAAGCCCTTTCCTGGTACCGTGGTCCCGCGATGTAGCGGGACCTCGGTACCAGATCCGCGAAGTGGGGGGGACCACTTTACCATATCATTGGAATACAATAGTGTTCAAGCTGTCATCAAACAAAGGATCTGGGATGTTGAACTCCCAAGAACATCGGGGATTGTTGGTTAGCTCCAGTGTTGTCAGAACTAATATTTTTACTCTCCCTTTTTATCTGAAGACTCTTTCGTTACCTAAACGCAGAAGAGCATTCACCCTAGCAAGACCTTCTAGGGCTAGGCTGTTGGATGGAAGATTTTTTGGTATACAGTAAGAGCCCCTGTATCCACTGATTCATTATCCACTGATTCAGTTATCCACAGTTGGCAGAGGAAAAAAATTAAGTAATTCAGCAGCCACAAAGCAAGCTACTGTCACAAATAGCATCTGTAAAGCAAGCTACTGTCACATAAAGCAAGCTACTGTCAGGAAACAGCAGTTTGGAGGTGGGTGGCCAGGCGTTCTCTCTTATCCATGGTTTTCATTACCCACGGGATGGCCTGGAACCAATCCCCAGCGGATACTGGGGTCCTACTGTACTCCATTCCAACCGTCTGTGCCCTTGTAACTAAGTGAAGTGGAAAATGTAGGACATGTCCTTTTACACTGTTTCTTCTATAATGATTTATGCAAGGATATTTTGTACACATTCCTCCAAAAATTCCCAGGAATATCTATTGCTACTTTCAGACAGGCATCCTCATGTCACGATTGCGGTAACTACATTTTGTGTGGCAGCTACATGTATGGTCCTATTAATGGTCCCATTTCTGCTTCTGTTTCAGCCCCTGTCCTACTGTCTTAAACCTAATGCCCTTATTAGGAGTATTAGTATGGTGGATGAGCATTCGAGCTTTATTTGCACGGCATTCAGTTGCTCAAATCCTATACCTTGTTGATGGTTTTGTGGAATTGTAGTTCTTCATGGCTGCCGTGAAACCACACAAATGAGTGCTCGAGCCTGCCCACGCATGCTGGACTGGAAAAACTTGCCAAGCAAAAAAAGCATATCCGCTAATCGTTCCTTCCCACTGCACATGCTCCCGCCATTTTCCACCAAGTACCTCAGTTCCCTCTAATCGCTGCCATAGTTGGTTGTGAATTGCTTCCTTCCGTTAATCTCTTAAAATATATTATTGTTCTTTTATTTTTCTATTTTTTTCTTTATATCCTCCTTCCCTTTCCCTTTTATGGCCCAAAAGGCCCATTTAAAAAGTGTGTTTGCTGTGGGGTAAAAATTTCCCTCACAGACGGGCACTCTCTCCGTGTCTACTGACTCGGGGATACTCACCCCCTGGTTCTTTCCCACACTGTCAAAAGTTTATAATGCAAGCCCCGAAAAACAGAAGGCACCGATTGAACACCTGCCTTTTGGAGAAATCTTTGCTTCCAGCCCAGATGGATCCCGATGTCTCCCAGTCAGCTCCGCCGATGACGGATACAACGTCTAAATTGTCGGAACCACCCCCCCCCCCAAAAAAAAACCCCAATGACAAAAAAGACATCATCATCGGATACCACAGCACCTAAGAAAGCTAAACATTTGTAACCATTGTCATGGCAGTCCTCTCCAGGGCCTTCATGCCGCTCTGCCCTGAGCGTCACTCTGTCTCCGGTCCAATGGAGTCTTTCCCCGCCAGTCTCATTTTACTCCTCAGATTCAATATCTATCTCATCTGAGCAACACACTACGGAGGACCTTTGTTCATTATTTCAGAATGCACCTTTAGCCCATGAGGCCCGCCATCGAGACCGTTCAGCTGAAACAGTTACTGAAAGTGCTACCTCTGTGCCAACTCGTCAACTTTCATACCCTCCCACTTTCTGGAAGGTCAGGTGCCCCCTTTTTTCAGAGGCTCCAGTGTTTAATGCAAATCTGGAGCTGTCTGCCCAGAAGCACGAACGGCCTCTCCGCTACTTCACCATGTATCTCCTATAAGGCCCTCGAACCTGACGTCTGTAGATTCGTGGGCAACGGGACCTGCCCTTTGGCTGATGCCATACCCTCTGGTACTGGGCTATCCATTCTTCCCAGGTTACCTGCTGTCAAATCCGTTCCATCGGGTCCATACTGGCCGCCTCCCTTACTGGCCACTGGCTCTGCCACGTCGCTTTCGAAACATCCTGACTCCGACCACAGCCACTCTGGCAAAATTGCCCATCATTTGAATCCAGCTGCTGCCACTTT
This sequence comes from Phrynocephalus versicolor, assembly GCA_023846285.1. Classification (NCBI taxonomy): domain Eukaryota; kingdom Metazoa; phylum Chordata; class Lepidosauria; order Squamata; family Agamidae; genus Phrynocephalus; species Phrynocephalus versicolor. The sequence continues at coordinate 5,461,226 of JAHTLZ010000111.1, read as the reverse complement.
GCCACCATCTCCACCAGGTTCGAACATTTCTGCTGACTCTGATTCCGAGGATGAAACCAAATCACTGCATCATAATGTGTCCTCTCCCGTCTCAGAAGTTGGACACATGAGCTCACCATCTCCATCAGACTCCATTATGGCGTCTGCTTTAAATATTCCTATTCACCACCCGGTTCCACAGCATTCTGGTCACCTCTTTGATCAAATCTACTCGGACTCTACAGCTCCTGCTGATCAAGGCATACTCCCTTCCCTTATTTCTATGGCCAAAGAGTCTTTCCAAAGGATCCCTTTATCTTCAAAATCACATAGGTTGGAAAACTTCTACAGAGTTTTTGATGATGAGGCTTCCTTTTTACTTAAACACCCGCCTCCTAATCCAGTCATCGTCTTGGCTTCCCAGCCGCGTTCCAAGTCCAAGGAAGTACCCATTCCACCCTCTAAGGACATTAGACTTGATGGCCCGCCAACTGTATTCGGCTGCTGTACTCTCTTTCAAGATCTCTAACTACCAAGCAGCATGGGGGCTTATCAGAGGGTACTCCTAAAGAAACTTCAAACATTTATGGAAACCATCCCTGAAACCTCAAAATATACCGCTACAGCTGTCCTTGAGGAAGCCATGGCTGTATCTGCCCAACAAATGAGATGTGGGAAACATACATCTGACTCTGCCACCAAATGTCTTAGCTTTGCCGTAGCCTTTAGACGCCATGCCTGGCTTTGAACTACAGGCCTAGCAGACGATACCAAATCAAAGATTCAATGCCTCACTTTTGAAGAACAGGGCCTTTTCCACCCTAAAATTGATGAGGTAATGAATGAACTCAACGCAAGCCACAACACTGCTAAGAGGCTGAATCTAGTTCCGCCAAAGCAACAACGGCCCTTTCAACATCAGTGGAAGAAGCCCTACAACCAGTCTTTTGTTAGACAACAACCCAGGTAAACAAAATTTCCCATCTCTACCATCCTCCAACTACTCCGCTAAGGGCAAGCAGTCTAAGTCTACGTTTCGTTCTTCCAGCCTTCAACACGTCAGGAGGTCCAAGAGAGAGTTCTGACAAAATTCGACTCTCCCCAAACCTTCATGTCTGGAGGACTATTACCACCAACAGATGGGTTCTCTCCATCATTTCTTCTGGTTATCGTTTGGAGTTCCATTCCATTCCTCCACTGGCCTCCTTATTTCTACTCTTTCTGCAGACTTACAAGAGGAAGTGATCTCTTTTCTCAAAAAGGGAGTGATCCGACCTTTTCATCCCATGGACACCGCTTTGTGACACTATTCCCCCTATTTCACTGTTCCCAAAAAGGATGGTGGCCTCTGCCCCGTACTAGACCTAAGGCAGATCAACACCTATGGTACGTCATTATAACCCAGTTCAAAATGGTGACACTCAAGCCTATCATCCCCCTTCTGAGATAGGTTCAGGATAATAAATATCGAAGATGCCTATTTTCACATCTCTTATCTACAACGACCATCAGTGCTTTCTCAGATTTCGCCACCGTGGACCAGATCTTTGAATATGTGGCGCTCCCTTTTAGTCTGGCAACAGCGCCACGCATATTTATGAAATGCATGGCACCCATAGCAGTTTACCTAAGGACCAGAGGTGTCATTATTTTTCCCTACATCAACAACTGGCTCATGGTAGCGGAATCACAGTCACAAGCTCTCTCCCACATCCAGCTTACTTTGTCTGTACTACGCACCCTAGGTCTTTGTATCAACCTCAAGAAATCGAAACTTTTCCAAGCCCAAAGAATCAAGTACATAGGAGCTGTATGGGGACTCTATTTGATCAAAGGCATTTCCCCCAGACACACGCATTCGGGACATTATCAACATTGTCCCTCAGTTTTTTTCCTGGTGCCCTGGTCCCAGCCAGCCTGGTCCAATGACTCTTGGGCTTGATGGCATCCACAACGGCTGTTATCCCCTTGGCCAATCTTCGGATGAGACTTCTACTATTCTGATTCCTTTCCCAATTTTCTCCAGAACTAGACCCTCCGTCCAAGCAGTTGCTAGTCACTCCTCAGTTATCCTCTCTCCTCACCTGGTGGACCAAGCTAACCAACCTGAATGTAGGCAGACGCTTTTGGTCTCCCTCCCCCTCCATCAAAGTCACGTGAGACGCTAGCCTGACAGGTTGGGGAGTGGTTTGCAAACACCTTCGCATCCACGAGAGATGGTCCCCTCACAAATCCAAGAGACATATCAACGAGTTGGAGCGTCTCACTGTGTTTAAGGCTGTAAAAGCCTTCCTCCCTCTCCTCAGAGACCACGTCATTCAGGTAGTAACCGACAACACTACCAATATGTTTTACATAAACAAACAGGGAGCACCCCCTCTCCCTCCTCTTCTACATCTCACACTGAATTTTGGGGAATGGTGCATATCACACAAAATCTTACTGATTGCCATTCATCTATCCAGAGAGCACAACCCTACAGCGGATCACCTAAGCCGAATGACCGCCACTTCTCACAAGTGAGAGCTCCATTGATCCGCATTCTGTTAACTAACGAGATCTTCAGGTCACCCTTCAATCAACCTGTTTACGACCAAGGACAACTACAAACGTCACCCATTTTGTTTGAGGGCGGGAATAGGCGCCCACTCAGTAGGTGAGACCTTCATGTTTAGATGGAACAAGCATCTTCTCTACGGTTTCCCATCAATTCCCTTAATTCATTGAGTGGTTGCAAAATTTCAGTGGGACAAATCAAACATCATCCTAATAACTCCTTGGTAGCCACGTCATCCGTGGTTTGCACACCTCCTCAAGATGGCATTGGACCGCCTACCTCCGTCTCTTTCCCTCACTACTCTCCAGAGATCTTGGGAATCTACTTCATCCTGACCTCCATCACCTCCAACTGACAGCATGGAGAATTCACCCTTAATTTCTGCGATTTGTTCTACATCAGGAAAACCTTTCACCCACAACTTACTAAAAAGGGAAAAGATTTCACCACTTTGCAACTTCCCACAATTTTCCCCCAATTAACCCATCATTGGACTCCATACTACTTTTCCTCCTTCACCTCAAGGACTCTGGCCTCTCCCTCTCTTGTGTTAGAGTTTTCCTCTCAGCTATCATTGCCCATCAGTCCTTGGGCTCCCCTGCTTCATAATTCTTCCACCATCCTCGGAGGAAGCTTTTCCTTAAGGGCCTGAAGCATACCTTCCCAGACCAACATCCACCACCTCCTCAGTGGTCCCTGTCCCTTGTGCTCCAAGCCCTCACTAAGCCCCCCTTTGAACCATTAATGAAGTGTAGGCTTTGGCTCTCATCCTTTAAGAGAGCCTTACTGATGGCCATCACTTTACCTTGCAGAGTAATTGAGATAGGCACTCTGTGCCATGACCATGACTCTTCATGGATTTTTTCAAGGAAAAAGTCGTCACCTACCTTGTTGTTTCCTTCCTACCTAAAGTGGTCTCTTCATTCCACACCTCACAGTCATCTCCTTCATCGACACTAGAACAAACTCTTCATATTCTAGATCAGTGATGGTGAACCTTTTAGAGGCCGAGTGCCCAAACTGCGATTCAAAACCCACTGATTTTTCGCAAAGTGCCAATACAGCAGTTTAACCTGAATACAGATGGCTGTGAAGGGGCGATGTCGGGTGCCCACAGAAAAGGCTCCGAGTGCCACTTTTGGCACCCATGCCATAGGTTCGCCAACACTGCTCTAGATGTTTAACGGGCCCTGGCCTTCTACATATCAAGAACTTCTTTTCAGTCTACTTCAAAACTATTTCCAAGTTGCTCAGTTCCAAGTTGAAAGGTTCTCCAATTTCACCATAGTGGTTCTCTGGTTGGGTTGTTTCTGCAATTAAACTCTGTTACGCTTTGAGGAAACGTCCTCTGCCCTTTCCTTTCAAAACTCATTCCACTAGAGCTATAGCCTTGTCAGCAGCATTTCTCAAGGGTATTCCCCTAGAAACTATATGCAGTGCTGCAACATAGTCTCAACCTTTGACTTTCATGAAACATCGGATGGATGCCCGGGCCAAGTCGTCAGCACCGTTCATGAGAACAGTCCTTTCTTACATGTTGCCATGACTGCCCACCATCTGATAAGAGATAGCTTGGTAATCACCCATTTGTGTGGCTTCATGGAGGCCACGAGGAAGAAGAAGAGGTTACTTACCTGTAAATGTGGTTCTTTGAGTAGTCCTCCTTGAAGCCACACAACCCTGCTCACCTCCCCTCTAGTCATCACATCACCTTTCGACTACTTTTTCCTGTGGCAGCTAGAAGGAACTGAGGTACTTGGTGGGAAATGGTAAGAGCGTGCACAGTGGGAAGGAACGATGAAAGCCCACATATGGTTTGCTGCAGACAAGCAGACTAAGGACATGAATTTCTGGAACCATGTCCTGTGGTCCGATGAGAACAAGATAAACTTATTTGGTTCAGATGGTGTCAAGCATGTGTGGCGGCAACCAGATGAGGAATACAAAAACAAGTGTGTCATGCCTACGGTCAAGCGTGGTGGTGGGAGTGTCATGGTCTGGGGCTGCATGAGTGCTACTAGCACTGGGGAGCTACAGTTCATTGAGGGAACCATGAATGCCAACGTGTACTGTGACATACTGTAGCAGAGCATGATCCTCTCCCTTTGGAGACTGGTCCACAGGGCAGTATTCCAACAAAATAACACCAAACACACCTCCCAAATGACCACTGCCTTGCTAAAGAAGCTGAGGGTAAAGGTGATGGACTGGCCAAGCATGTCTCTAGACCTAAACCCTATTGAACATCTGTGGGGCAATAGCTAGTGGCAACCTCTGAAGCTCTAGGGAACTCTATGCCCAAGAGGGTTAAGGCAGTGCTGGAAAATAATGGTGGCCACAAAAAATGACACTTTGTGCCCAACTTGGACATTGTCACTTAGGGGCATACTTGTTACCAGTGGTTTAGACTTATGGGTGTATTTGTTACCATTGGTAAACACTTAGGGTTGTTTTGTTACCAGTGGTTTAGACATGAATAGCTGTGTTGCTTTATTTTGAGGGGAGAGCACATTTACACTGTTATACAAGCTGTATACTCACTGTTTTACATTGTAGCCAAGTGTCATTTCTTCAGTGTTGTCACACTGAAAGATACACTAAAATATTTACGAAATGTGAGAGGTATACTCACTTTTGTGATATACTGGCTGACCTAGCTTTTATTCAGAGTAGTGTTTTTTTTTTTTAAAAAAGGCTCAGTTTTAAATCTTCCAATTGTTTTTTAAAATATAGGAATAGACTTTGCTATCTTGAGGAGATTGTTCAGGCTCAAAATAAATGTTTGTACCTTTTGTTTGGCCCTCCCCTCTCTTTCTTCCTCAGAAACATCCTGATTTTCCCAAGAAGCCTCTGACCCCCTATTTCCGTTTCTTCATGGAGAAGCGAGCCAAGTATGCCAAGTTGCATCCAGAAATGAGCAACTTGGATCTTACCAAGATACTTTCCAAAAAGTACAAAGAGCTCCCAGAAAAAAAAAAGGTGAGGAATGCATATTTAGACCCGTGGAAGGTGCCAGAGAAGGATTGTTAGGGTTGCGTAAATGTAACTGGTCTAGTGAATATAACCTTCATTTCCTTATTGGAGAATGTGATGTCATTTCTTTCCCATTTTCTCTGGGTTTCTGCTGACAGAGTCTATAAAGTATAGCATTTGGCTTCAGACTACGTTCCATGTAAGGAAATATGCCCTTTCCTTGAGTTCTCACTGCACCTGCAGAGATATTAATAAGCCAAGGCAGCATTATGAACCCCAGATAAGTGTCTGGAATGATCCGAGATTTGAGCCAGTCTGAAGATCTATTAGTATGGTCAGTTGTCCTGGGATAAGTGACTCTAGAACTCTTTAGCCCCTTAGGTTGTTTTGTAATGTTTAAGGGGTGTGCTGGGAAAGGAATGTGTGGTGTTTGAAAGGGGTCTTAACTTCTCTCATTTGACCACCATGTAAACAGCAGCAACAAGATAGGTAGTTACAGAATTCAGCGATTACCAGAGAAATGTAGAAAGCAAAGAAAGTTGCAAGATAGGTTAGCTCAGCATTCTTTCTGTATTGACAAGAGTTCTGGTTTTAATGGTAAACCCTGGCATTAAAATTAAAAGAGAAGCACCTTTGCATTTATGTAAGAACATCCTAATTGGGAGCCCGGGCTTATTCACTGGGGCAAAGGCACATTTCTATATGTGTGGGAAGGTTTCTATCCAGGAATAGGTAAACTTCCCATTGCCGCCCAGGCTAGGCAGGAGTTAAGTATCTTTCTAAAATTTTAAGAGAAGTGTTGCTCTTTCTTTTGTTTCAGTTTTCCTGGCTAATGTTCTTACTAAGTGGGAAGGGCTAAGGCTCATTTGGCAGCAGTGATGAGAGTTTACCTGTCTGTGTGCAGACTTGAAAGTGTACAGTTATATCATAGGAAGCAAACATTCCTAATTAGCTGAGAAATTAAAGCTCACTGACACAGGAAGACTCAAAGGAAGAAGCTCTCAAGATGGTATGGCTGGGAAATGATGGAATGTTTATAGGGGTCGTCCTTGCTTAGAATGTAGGAAGCTGCCTTATTTTGAATCCTGTTGCTGGTTCATGTAGCTTGGTACACTGGTACCTTGTATAAAGGAATTAATTCGTTCCAAATGATATTATGTTAAGCAAATTTTCCTTTATACAAATTTCCCATAGGAATGCATTGAAAATGGAGTAATCCCTAATTACGACCATTTTTACGTTGTACAGATTCACCCCATAGGTGATTCTGTTAAGCAAATTTCCCCTATCTCTGGAATTTATGTTGTACAGATTTTATGTTTGTTATACGAGGGTCCACTGTATTTTAAATCTAACTGGCAGCGGCTTTGTCTCTAATTACAAGCAAGCAGGCTTCCTTTCTAGCCTTACCTGAAGTTCTTGATATTCACTGGTGTTCTCCCATCCATCCCATTAGGCCTTATTCTGCTTTTGTTTCACAAATTAGACTAGATTATTTCAGAGTGTCTTGGTACCTATAGAGAGTTGGTGAACGGTTGATTCCTAAGCACCAGCCTTTGTAGGTAGCTACAAGCTTCCCTTGAGGTCTCCTGTTCACGGAGGTGTGGGCCACACAGACCACTGTGGGGGTTTTGTGAGAGAATGATGTGCAAGAAAACTCTGTTAATTTCCTTTGACTTCACTGTAGAGCTGCCGTGTTGTTCTTCATTGTCTTTGTGAAACCAGATTAATGGATTTTCTTGTGCAGAAGAAAATAACAGAATCTTTTGAACTCTTTAAAGAGTATCTATCAATCAGGAAAGGTGAGAGGAATGAACAGTTGTCTCTTCTCCTTCTTTCGTATGTGGTGTTTAAATGGGATTTCAGTGTTTGCTTTGAAAATAGGAAAGGGAAAGACCCAATGTTTACTTCAAAAATTAGTGTGCTTGGCTCCTTCCTGTATCACACTTTACAGAAAGATTTTGCGTTCTGTCAGTCCTGGAACCTCAAACAGCCTTCCTCTTCTTTCTCAACCAATGTAATTATTCCATTTTGTCTTTCCTTCAGATGAAGTATATCCAGGACTTCCAGCGAGAGAAACAGGACTTTGAGAGGAATTTAGCAAGATTTAGGTAAGAATTCATGGAGCAGCAGCTTCATATCTGTACAGCTTGGAGGTTTGGCATCCTTGATTATGGATGTTACTTGTACCTACCAAATGTTACTTGAACTTTGCTGTGGGAAAGTTGTTTAGTTTTCCTGGTAGTGCAGGGAGGGAGCCAAGGAAAAGTGCAGCCAGAAGGCACCTTGACTAAGACATACCATGTCCTACAAACACAATAAACCAGGCTTGTCTGTTTTCAAAGCCAGATTATGGAATGGTAGCATGCTTATAAGTGAATATATTTTCAGACAGGTAAATAATTTGCTTCAGCCATCTAATGCAGGCTTTTGCAACCTTGGTTTGTCAAATGGTAAATGATAGTTTCCACCACCCAGGACACGTAGCAAAACAAGGCTTGGAAGAAGAAGCTCTTACCTATCATGATGTGTATGTCTATCATGATGTGTATGATGTGCACATCCTCTTAGATTTCTGGTCAAGTGTCATCTTCAGCCCAGAGAATTATGTCTCTGATCTATTTTACCTGACCTTTTGTGAGAGGATGTACAGCAATTGGAAAGTTAATGGAGCTTTAAAGGTATCACTATGAGTGCTTCTTTAAATTCATGTCCCGTTATTGCTGCTGCCGTAAAATCTCATTCTCTTTTGTTACTCTTGTCCTGTGAAGGGAAGACCACCCTGACCTCATTCAGAATGCCAAGAAATCTGATATCCCAGAAAAACCCAAGACCCCTCAACAGCTCTGGTATACCCATAAGAAGAAGATCTATCTGAAAGTACGCCCTGATGTAAGTAGCTCTCCCAGATTGGATGAACAAAGTGTAGGAATTAGGCTATAAAAGGGGCACAAAGGAAGGAAAAATAATGGTGGAAATACTAGGAAATGGGCAGAAAAAGGATAGAAAACAGACTGTAGCTTCTGTATGTAGTAAATCAACATTCTGCCACAGAAATGTACTTCGGAGGTGGAGAACTTTTGGTTTCTTAGGTGTTCTGGATTTGGCTTTCTTTTACCTTTGGCCATGATGGCTAGAGGCTTCTTGGCATTGACATCTAGAATAGCTGGAGGGTCTAAATTTTCTCACCCTGGCATACATTGTGCACATTAGTTTTTCCTCTGTTTAGGAAACTTGAACAGGAGTGGTAAAAGACATTCCTGGACTGTAGTTTTGGAACTCCTGGTGGGGGATGATGCATTTAAGTTTACTGTTTTCCCCCATAGTTTGGCCATAGGGATAATCAGCATATCAGAAAAAAATGCTAAGCCTGGCTTTTTTCTTTGCCATGCCATTCATAGATGGATTTGTTATGAGTATGGGATTCAGATAGACACACTTCATTGTTTGAAATCTGAAAGAGATACAATGTAGGGGGAGGGACAGGAAAGAGCTACTAATATTAATAGGAAAACAAAGGACCAATGGTCATGATGGTTGTGCATGGATAGAAAATTACTACGTGGAAGGTGCCAGGGGTCTGTGTGGCCTCACAGCTTAGAGGGAACCTTGATTATCACCCATTGCATTGAAGAGTTAAGGCAAGGAACTCTTTGCCATAGGATGTAGATTTATTTATTTATTTATTTATTATTGTATTTATACCGCGCTTATCTTTCATACGAAACTCTAAACTTTCATACGAAACACAGGGCGAACAAGCGCCAATAAACACAAACAATAATTATATAATATACAACAAAGAATAATTAAAACAATTAAAAGCCGGTGCATCCAAGATGATGGGTACATACAGAAATATCCTTAGTAAAGAATTATAAACAGCTTTGTAGAGAATGTAGTTAGTTATAACAGTGAGGTTTTAGAGGATAGAGACAAATAATTACCAGTAGTTGGCTAGGATGGATAAATGAGGTTGCTAATTCTTCGTTGCACTGCTCATGATGTTCCTGAAAGCATGTGAAAGGGCCCTGTTGATATAACTTGTATCTAGGATTGATCAGCTGTTGAGTATGATTCAGATAAACTCTGGATCTCAATATCCTTAGTGTTCACATGTAACACTTGTGTGCAGTTCAGATTATTTGTGTAAGCTTTGTTTCCCTTTTAAGATTTTCCATATAGTTTGACCCTTTTGGTCAAAAAGGAGGGGGCAGAATGAAAACAAGAGCATAAGAGCCACATGAACTTGAAAGCTATGAGAATTAGGAGCATAATTTGCATTTCAAAATGACCTTAAGATTCTTAAGTGCCAGAGTGGGTGCAAGGTAACAAGATTCTCCACTTACCCAGCACATTAGTGAACATTATAGATCAAAAAAATACCATATAGGAACTTTTGGACTTCCTGCAAAACGAGATATTTTGCTCCCTTTGAAGAAACTAGAGAGATTTTTTTAAAGAAAATTTGCCTTCCTGAAAGTTTAGCTTAGCTCACTGCCATACCACTAGGGTGGGCAGTGTTTCCCCACTTCCCACTTCTATTTTTTCTTTTTGCCTAATTTTTTATTTCCCCCTCCCCACATGGGTTTTTCAGGCCACCACGAAGGAAGTGAAGGAGGCGTTGGGCAAGCAATGGTCTCAGCTCTCGGACAAAAAAAGGCTGAAATGGATTCATAAGGCTCTGGAGCAGCGGAAGGAGTATGAGGTAGGGAACATTCAACAGTTCCCATCCATCTTCTCCCCTCTGTGCTCAGCCCGGCCTTGTCGCGGCTGCTGAAACCCAGCCGCACTCCGAGAGCCGACTTGAGGTTGTCCCTCTCTCTTCGTCAGCCTGAAGGGAGTTGCAAAGCAACTCTGCTAAGTGCAGTCCAGATTGGTCAGGGTCACACAGGCGGGTTCTTTCTGACCAAGTCACAGCCCTAGAGCCTAGGGAGAGCTTCTTCCTGCACTTCTTGTTTCCCTCTGTCATGTTAACTGACCTTTTATGTCTGTTGCTTACAGGAAGTGATGCGGGATTATATACAGAAGCACCCTGAGATGAACATTGAGGAAGGGGCACCCCCTCGTTCTACCTTAACAAAAGCAGAGAGACAGCTGAAAGACAAGTTTGATGGGCGACCAACCAAGCCCCCTCCGTAAGTTAATGGAGTCCTTGAAGTGTTTCCCATCCTCAATCATGGAGCATTCCCGCATATGCAAATTTAGTTTATATTTTAGAACTGTATGCCAGTAAAAATATATGTAAGTGAAAGAGTAGCATGGGCCACTGTTACTTACACTGCATGTGAGCAGTATGGCAAGGTAGACATGATACTGGACTTTAAGAAGGAGACGTATAAAACTCGGTAGGTGACGAGTCATTGCCTACCAGCTGTATCTACTTCACAGGGGTGTTGTAAAGGTAATATGGGAGGGTCACACTTGATTTTTGGTTACCATGAATTGTTTAAGAGCACACCTGCCAGCTAACCACTTTGCACTCCCCTGATCCATGACATCTCCTCTGCTGCTGCATCTTCAACTTCCTCCAAGGCCTTGAAGCCAGTGATCCTCCATTTGGTGTTCTGAGGCTTCTTCCTCACTTGGCTCAGTTATAGCAGTACCATTTCTTTTGTGGGGAAAGAGGGACAAGAAGGGGAAATAACCCCTTGTCTCTTTCTATCTCCCAGAAACTTTCTTATGGAAAGCAAGCCACACCAGGTTCTCTCAGCATTTCCTTGGTATTCTTCACTGACAGTCATGGACATATGCCACTTCTTCTCATGGTCTTCATGAATCACATATGTGGGTTTTCTACACCTGCACAAAACTTCTTGGAATATACAAGAGAGTCATCATAAGAACCTTTCCTCTATTGTGCATGCCCATTCATCCAATGATCATCCCTCAGTTCCCTTTAGTCACCACTGAGAAAAGTTCTAGGATATTTGCTAGATCTCCTGTTTTGGATTCTTCAAACTGTTGTAGTCATCTTCATCATCCTTCCTACCACTCTCCTCTCCATGTGTCTCCCTAAAAAGAGTGTGTGAGGGAACTTTGTGAGTTAGTCCCTCAAATCTTCTTGCTTGAGGCTTTACTGCATCCTTTCCTCCTCAGGCCTCCCCCCCCCCTGTTTTTGTGAGGACACTCCTGAGCTTTATGGCTCCAACATCCCATTGAAGAAATGTGTGGTTTGCAACAATACATTTCCCCTCTCCTATGGTCATCATAATAAGTGTTTATGCTGCCTTGGTGAGGAACTCCAAACTCAATCACTGCCTCAGATTTATTAAGGTGGCAGTCAAGAACTGATAGTCAGGTCTAAAATTCCTTCTCTGGGAAAGGTCCCTGCAGACAATGGGTTTGTTATCTCACCAAATCACTTTGGTTGCAGCAATGGCATCTAAACATTCGTGACTAGGTACAAACTTTCTTTGATGCCACTGTTCTAAGTCCAAGCCCGTGGACAGAAACTGCTCTATTTTCAATTCTGTGTTTTTATTTAGCATAACTGACAACTGATCCGCCACAACTTCAAAGGGTTCAAACTGCCCTTCAACAACAGGCGTTTGTAATGAACTATGTCCTTTCCCCCTTGTCAAGGGAAAGGGGGCTCTTCACGCTTCTTTTGGGACCTAACTGGGAGTTGAGAGTGGGGCAGCCCTGAACACAAATTGCTGCAACACAGGTGTCAAGATCATTCCCACCCAGCTCCTGACTCCCATCCTTCTCTCAGTGTGGTGGCCGTCCCCATTGCTCTATCATTCTCAGAGCTTGACATTTTGTTTCCCTAACCTCTCACATTTTCTTCTGTCTTTCTCCTCACAGTAGGAAGGTTTGTGGGATGTGATGGTGCTTTCTTTTCCCTTGTCTTATCTCTTGACACCTTTAGTTTCATATTCATACAACCCCAGCCAGGAGTCTTCCTTTATCACCTACTCCTGACCCTCACATGGCTCTTAATTGAACAGCTTCTCCTTTCACCTTCTCCTGCCTTTTCTTTTTTTCCAGCTTTCTTTTTTTTGCCTTTCCTTTTTTTTTTTTTGCAGGTTTTAAAATTCTCCTCTTTCATACCTGACTCCTTGCTCTCTAACTGTTGTTTCTTTCCTGGGGGTTTCTTCTCTTCTGTAATATCAGGTGTAGTTGATATCAATTCTAAGCTCCCTTTCATCTCTGGACTATCTATCCTGAGTGAGGATTCTATGCACATATTCTCGATAATATATAGGGGAGCTAGTGCTTTCAATATCCATTTCAAAAGGGGCTGCCCCTTTGATACCCCAGGTTTCATTGCTGTCAGCTCTGAAAGAGAGGAAGAAGCTCAGTGACGTTGACTCAGATTCTGCTGAAATATCAAAGCAGAACCATAAGATTAGATCAAACTAAGAGCAATTGAAAGAAAAGCCTGACACTCCTAAGGACTCTCAGTTACCACTAGCCAGTATTATTACCGAGCTCTTGAGCATGGAACAAGAGAACTTAGTATAACTTAATTCAGCAATTTGTGGAGGAGATTCTGTATCTGAAGTTCGTGTCTTGTCTCCAGATTGGAGCCATTCTCTTCAACACTCTTCAGTGGTTTTCTTCTTTGTGAGATCATCCCATCAAAGGTTAGGAATGTTGTCCAAAGCAACATACAGTAATACAGTACCTTGGTTTACGAGTGTTTTGCAAAACAAGCAAACATTTCTGATCAATTTTGCCTTGATCAGCGAGCAGTGTCTTGCAATCTGAGCACTGATGCAGGTCACATAATCACAAATGAACCTTCTCTCTCTCTGTCTGTCTCTGTCTCTGTCTCTCTCTCTCTCTCTCTCTCTCTCTCTCTCTCTCTCTCTCTCTCTCTCTCTCTGTGTGTGTGTGTGTGTGTGTTTCTCAAACTTATATGACCACAATGATAAGTCTTGTAAGGAACAGATCCACTATCAAGAAATAAAGTTGCCTTTAGCCAGTGTAGAGGCCTCAGTGTCTTGGGGGTCCTGATCATCTTGTAAAAATAGAAGGCTTCTTCATCGTGGCCTTCGTGAAGCCACACAGATGGGTTCACAAGCGCCTTTGCGCGAAGGTCAGACTTCCCTAGCAAATAGGAAAGTTCGTTAGTCTCCTCCCACTCGCACTGAGCATGTGTGAGCAGGTTCCCACCCAATGCCTCAGTTCCCTCTTACCGCCGCATCAAGAGGTCGCGTTCTCATTAGTCTCCTTGGATTGTTTTTTTCTTTTCTTCGGTTTTGGATCTTCGGTTTACGACTTGGATTTGGACTTTGACTATCGTATTGGACTTCGTTTATGGCACAACAACCTCCCTTTAAGCGTTGTGCCACGTGTAACGCAAAGATCCCTCATTCCGACGGGCATCTGAAGTGCCTCCATTGAGAAATAAAGTTGCCTTTAGCCAGCGCAGAGGCCTCAGTGTCTTGGGGGTCCTGATCATCTTGTAAAAGTAGGAGGCGTTTCCAGTTGCAGGAGTATCACCTTATTCTTGTATCCTTGGTCCATCATAAGGGAATGGATCCCCCATGAGACTGTTGAAACTCTTTGGGGTAATGATAATCTCAGCAATTAACTCAGTGCCCTGGGATTGTTTCCACTCCCACTGTCCTCAGTGGATGTTGCTATCACACTAGCCCTCTACCACTCAATAGTTTAGCTAGTCTGACTTTAGTAGTGCTTGCCCCAGTCTTGCAATTCTTGCAGTAGTGGGAGAATGATTATAATCTGACATCAAGGTTCCATAAGAGAGCCCATGCTGGTCTACGTTACCATGGATGACAGTCTGTCTGTTGGTGGCTCACTATTATAGCTACTGCGCAGGGCCTCCGAAGAAGTGAAAGAGTTCAAAGTTACTATTTCGCACACGGCCTTTCCAGAATTTACAAGACAGGATCTGTTTCGGTGCACAAACATGACTGTATGTAAGATTGTCCGCTAACCTAAAGCATGTGTTTCTTCTGTTCTATTCATCGTCACACTTGTGAATAAGGCATTGTTCTTAGTAGAGGGCAAATTGGGGCAGTGACACTAGTGATCCTGTGATTTCTGGGTCATCTGCCAAGAAGACAATGTGTCCCACATCCTACAGATAGGCTGATCTTCTCCTTGCTATTTCTTGGTTCCTGGCTGTAACATGGAGGAGGTACACAAGAGCCACATTCCACCTCAGATTCTGAAAGGTGGCCTGCTGAATAGGATAGCAGTTTAGTTTTATGTTAAATGCATTTAATATATTTAATATAATTATGTAAAAATTGTAGATATTAAGTAGCTATTGAAATTTCAACAAGGATTTTCTAATATTTACAGTTGATTAATTAAGATTCCAGCAGCCATTTTCATTCTATAGAGAAGACGGGGGAAATGGGGTTAGAGCACTAAGCTGCATGGGAGCTGTAAGGAATTAGGTCTCTGGTAGTTTTTTGAAAGACACCTATGCAGAATATTATGGGCAGAGACTAATACGTATAACTAATGTTTACAGCTTTAACAGAGCTCAGCCCTGCCCACCCATTTCCCCAAGACTTCTCTGTATAACAAAAACATGACTGCTGGAGTCCCCGTTAGCCATTTGTAAGTGGTAGAAAATACCTGTCAGGACCTGCATGTCTTTAATTAAGGGCACCCAAGAATTCTAGCTGAGATAATTGCTGCTAAATTCTGGAGGCTGAAGTCCATAAAATTATGAGGATCCCATACCTATCCGAGGTTACCTGTGAGAAAACCCCATTTGAACAGAGACTTTTGAGGATATGTGTAAAGGATTACACTTAGAAGTGCTGTTTGGAAATTATTAAACATAATTATGGTATGATTGGAATATATTAGACTAGACAATCTAATCCCAGATTAAATGCATTTTTCTACAGTGATGTGCAAATGGCTGTTTTTCAATAATTTACATTAAATATAGTATTTAAATGATAAGATTTAACAATGTATGCATTATATCATAACACTAATGTTTCACAGCTCTGCAAGATTTTCTTAACCATCATACAGGAGGCTGTCATCCCTGAGAGTAACATTTTGTTGCAAATTTCACAGTGAACTGATTTTTCTTGGTAGGCACTTTGTAATATTGTCATCTAAGGAACAGTAAACAATATATCCATTTTTCAGCTACTAACAAGCATCAAACCTCTGGAAAAAATATTTTGACAGATCTGTTACATTTTCTTCCCCTCTTTCTAGAACAACTAATCTCTTTGAGTTATTGTCCAGACTTTCAGTAAACAAGATAATAGCTCTTTACAAGCTAGCTTAGTCTCAAATTGCATTTAAAACAATACCATAGAAGCTAAATTACTAAACAGAGATTTCAGACATTAAGGCTTTGTCAGGTTCAAGATAAAAGTAATAATTCTTTTAAAGCTGGAAAGCACTTCTAGAAAACTAATCTGACACTCATAATTAATCAGGGTATATGCTGAGATAAGAAGTCTAACGTAGGGCACTATCATCAAATATTCTCTCACTATTTGCCACCTAATTTATTTTAGAGGCTGTGCCAGAAGCAGTTGAATCTGTTAAGTATAATTGTGGACACAGTCCAGCCTTTAATTTTTATCACAGTACTTCTGCTTGAGCAAAGGTTTCAAACTTCCCTCCTTCATTTGCTTTGAAGCAGATATGACTGGTGAGATACCCAATGCATGCATCAGTCACCATACTTATCAGTTGCTTTGCAAATTTTGGCAGACTTGCAGTATTATTACTTTAGTTTCAATTACCTTGTCCTGAACTGAATGGGAAACTCAAATTTCGTAAAGCCTAACTCTTATTCCCCCCCCCCCCCGCCACCACTTTCCCCTGCATTAAACTGAGATTAGGTTCTATGTGAATAAGCCTACAAACTAATAAAAATCCTACAAACTAATTCCAAGCTTTTTGTTCTTATCTCTTATCCATTCCAAGAGAGGAATTTGAGCTTAATGGATGTTTAAAATTCATAATCTCAATTGATCACATTATTTCCTTATATTTTAATCCAAGCTGAAATGGGATTTAGACTCAGAACTAAAAGGAAAAAAGTAGTGTGGGAATATAATGTAAGTCCCATTCATACACCTGCAGTGAGTGAGCAACACAGATGCTTTCCCATCCCACTGTTTTTGCTGGTTACTTAGGAACAACAGAGGTAAAAGGAATGCCATTGTGATTCTCTCCTGCCTGAAAGCTGTCCACTTTTTTTTTAAATATGCTTTTGTTTTTGTTTTAGCCTGAGTTTGCTTTTGGTGATGCTAACCAGGAAGGAATAACAAACACCAGTTGTGTGTCTGATTGTTCTATTGACTTGCATAAAGCATGCTAAATACTAAACGTGTGGGATGGTACTGTTCTACATAAAGAAAATTATCATTTTAGAAATAGTTACTCCCTTTACTGCGCTGAGCTGATGGCAAACATGAAAGATGTCCCAAGCACGGAACGGATGGTGCTCTGCAGTCAGCAGTGGAAGCTTCTCTCTCAGAAAGAAAAGGATGCCTACCACAAAAAATGTGATCAGGTGAGCACAGCCCTCAGGTATCTGGGAGAAGGTTCAAAGTATTGCTTGGAGAAATGGTGGATACTTTCTGGTTGTCTGTGGAGATTCCCAGTCATCCAGGTGAGGTTATCAGCTCCCAGATCCCTGTTTTTGTATGTAACTTGGAATACAGTTGAACAAGCACAGCTTTATTAAAGTAAAGCGAAAACTAAAGTAATGCGGCCTTAGATGTGATGTGTCGCAGTATGGTGGTGCAATGTATTAATGTGGCTGTTTCCTCAAATCTTTGAGGTACAAAATGTTGCCTTCTTCAACATTTTAAGGTGCTAATTGACTTCAGTCATCCATTGGTTTTCATGCACAGGTACAAAGTAAATTAGCACATTTATAGTAAATGTTGATGTAGAAAACAACTGCTTGTGGATGTCTGGCCTGAGCTGAGCTGAAATAATTGTTTTGGGTGTGTTGAACAGTAATGAGTTACCTCAGACATTCAAGGGAATGTCTTAGAAACAATCATTTGTTTATAGGGGGGCGGGAGTAGAAGTCCAATCTGACGTGAGAATTTATATGGATTCTGAAAGCTGATTCGGAACAAAAACAAGGTGAACCTCCGATATTTGGAAAAGAAAATCTCCCTCAGATGCCGTTGCAGAGATTTTCTCTCCCTTCTCCATAGTTGTTCCTTTCTGCTTCTCAGACAAAGATGTGCCGTGTGCATCCTGTGGAGGGAGATCCCACCTGGTTCCATTGCTGCTTGATTGCCATGGCAACATGTTTTGCTTTCTTCTCAGAAAGACTTAGTTTTCTGTATTCACTAAATTAGGTGATGGAGGGAAAAGAGTCCCATCTGCTGGATTCCTTATCATTTTATCACAGATTACCCATTTATCTAAATTAGTTGTTTCCATTCACTGGTTTTCATTATAGATTGAGCCAGTGGGTTTGTCAGTGATGGGGTTACCTCAGAATTGCACTCTCTTCAGCGTTATTTCATTACTACAGAATTAATGGATAGCTGTGCCTCGTTTTAAATTTGTTGCAACCCAAATTCCATTGTTTGACCGACATAAAAGGGAAAACAGGAAATTGCACTTAGTTCCCAGGGTGAGCAAGTGAGAAAAAGGGCAAAGCAAGGTTGAAATAATGAATTGAGTGAGAGGTTTCTAGGGGCCTTGAGTTTAATATAGGCCTTCTAATGCTTTGCTGGTTTTAGTGGAGATTTCCACCTTCTCCCCTTGATAATGGCAACGGTTATGGTAGTAATTAAGACACTGGGCCTTATGGCTCCTCTTTATCACTGCCAGAAGATCTGGCGGACATTTTAGGCCTTTGCAGCACGGCTCAACAGCAGCAACAGGAAATGGTGCTGGATTTCTGTTCTTTTCATTGCCATAACCAGTCTCCATTCTCACAGGCTTGAGCCACACTTGTTTTATTCACAGTATCCCTTCCCCTATTATAGCTTATATGTAACTTCCTCTTGGTGTTTGTAGGTGGATTAACAGGCTTGTTTTTAATGATGTAAGGGTTCAAATTCACAGAATGAGAGTACTTCATAAACTAAGCATGTGAGAAACATTTCTCCTCCTCCTTACATATCATCACAAAACAGTGCTACTTGCTTCCACCCCGGTCCCTAATGGTCTCATGCAGCTGAGGCGGTGTCCTTAGTTACTGGTTGTAACTCACTTGTGTAGCAAAGCCAAATAGTTATACATTTTTGAAACTGGGAATGCTACATAAAATAACTGAGAGCAGTACCTTTGTGATATGACCTCAAGGCCATAGTGTGAACGAACTGGCCTTGGAATTTTTTGTTTATGGCAAACTACCTTTATTTGGGCGGGGGGATCTCCTGTGATTTCTATATAAAGCAGTTGGGGAAATTGAAGGTATATGGGCATATTGTTTCAACAACATACAGTGGTATCTCGACTTAAGAGCAGAAAGCTGTTGGCATTTTAACCGCCACCTTTCAAATTTTAGATATCGTCTGCTCGACTTACAATCTTTTTATTTTTTATTTTCTAACTTATTTTTTCTATTTTTAGATAGGTACCCCGACTTAAGAGTAGTTTGACTTAAGAGCATACATTCGGAATGGATTAAATTCGTAAGCTGAGGTACCACTGTATTTCAGAGTTCTAAAATATCTTCCTATCCAATGCACCTTTGTGGAGAGGGGGAGGAATATAAGAGTTCTTGTATCCAGAACTTTTTGTTATATATTTTTTTCAAAGTCAGCTTAATTCCTAGTTGTCTGCTTTAAAAACCATACTGGAACAGTCATACCTCAGACCAAAAAAAAAAAGAAAAGAAAAAGAAAATTCAAGGTTCAGTGGCTAGGAAAGTGGCTGGAAAAGACACAAGTATAAAACTCTGGAGAAATGCTTTCAGTCAACAATAAGGAACTAGATGGACCATAATTCAGAATAAGACTGCTTTTATATTGATACGAAAGTTCAAGTCTTCTAAGTCTGAATGATCCCTTTTGTTACCTTTCAGTGAATAGCAAGATTTATTTATTTATTTTATTTTATTTTATTTTATTTTATTTTTATTTATTTATTTATTTATTTATTTATTTATTTATTTATTTATACCACATCATCTACCCCAAAAGCTACTCTAGGTGGTTTCCAGAAAAGTGAAATACAAATTATAGCTGTTGTGAATTTTTTTGGCTGTTTGACTGTGTTCTGGAAGTTTGTCTTCCTGACGTTTCACCAGACTCTGTAGCCAACATCTTCAGAGAGCAAGGAGCTCAGGGAGCTGGGAGTTCTCTCTGTGCTGTGGGGTATAGAATGAGTGATCTTGTGGGGTTTTAAAGGTGTGGGAAAGGGGAAACTTGTCCTATGCGGGAGAATAGATGTTAGTCATTGTATTGTGATGGAGGGATTAAGAAGTTTCACTGCAATCAGGGGTGGCATCAGTCCTTCTCTGTGCGGTGATGGGTGTTGTTAGCTGTTCTGTTGTGTGAACTGATCAGTGGTGCTTGTAGCTGGGTGGAAATCATTAAACTCTGATCTTTTGCAGGCTGTAGTTTTCAGTACTGGAAGCCGGGCGTTGTTGATTTTTAGACTTTCTTCTTTTCTGTTGAAAGTTTGCTTCTGTTTGTGGATTTCAATGGCTTCCTATGCAGTCTGACATAGTGATTGTTAGTGTTGTCCAGTACGTCTGTGTCCTGGAAGAGGATTTCATGTCCATTTTGTTTCAGTTTGGAGACATGGAGCTAGGAGATAAGTTCTACAGTGCTCAGGTGTCACTTTGTGCAGCTGCAGAACCAATTGTGTGACTACAGATGATCACTCAAAGAACCACTTACAATAAGCATCCTGCCATTTCTCTCAGTCCCAACCTAGTAAGGCAGTGTAGAAAGATACCATGTTTGCATATACTGAATGCTTCTGAAAGTAGAGGGTCAGGCCCAGGTGGGAGAATACCAAGGTCACACTTTTAGCACAAGCTGTTGGGCCCTCTAGGATAGTTCTTGCTTGTAAAACCAGAGTTTAACTCAGGTTGAAATAGATCTATATCCTGTAATATATATCTTCCAGAGGCATTTGGAATTAAGAGGCATATCCCTCATAGCCTCAGTGAGTGCTGGAGCCCCTGGAGCAAGTATGTTCCAGTTTTGCTGTGAGAATTAGATAAAATATCCTCATTTGGGCTAAAGTTGTTGATGGTAGCTTCCATAGATGGCTGAGCATGGCTGTTATCCCTCCAAAGGCACTAGAAGCAGCAGAACAAGAATTAATGAACTGCAACTTTTTGCAATTTTGTAGAAGTGAAAAAAAAAGTTTAGAATGTTGGGGTAGAAGAGGCAAAAACTGACTTTCTGCTCCTGGTTTTTTCCACAGAGAAAAAAAGATTATGAAATTGAGCTGTTGCGTTTCCTGGAGGTGAGTACTGATCCAGGATTTTCTGCCAAACTGATAGACGAGGAAGCTTCCCCGGCTTCTCTGTGGAGCCTTTCAGCTACTCCTGCCTTCAAGATCACAGAGGGGCAGGTGCACGTCGGAATAGAGGCCAAGGGGCCTGTAACCCCTTTCCTGTGTGCATGGAGGGCTCAGAAATGTGCCCCTTTATGGGCAATGGTTTTCCAGCCCTTCCTTGGCAGAATCCTGGTGCCTACCCCCTTGCGCCACTTTTTGAGTACAGCTGCCGTTCAAGCTTCCTGGGTGGTGGACCAGGCGGTGCAGGAGCACGCCTCCACAGCTCCTGGTCCACTGCATTTCCCAGCGGTGGTGGTGGGGTGTGGCTTGCCAGGAGCAAAAGGGCTGTGCTGCGTGGTGCAGCTTTCATCCCCAGCACCCCACCCTACTCCGCTGATTACCAACTGCGGATAACTGAATCCGTGGCTGGTGAATCAGCAGATACAGGAGTTCTGCTGTAGTTGAGTTTGACATTACAGGTCACTTATTTGAGACCCTTCTGAGTAGGACATGATCTGAAAACCTAAATTTTAAGTCAGGCGTGGACATGGGTGTCTCATTTCAGAAGGGGTCCGGTTCCGGCAGGAAACACAGCAGCACAGCTGGGGTTCAGAACCAGGACCAACCCTCTGGAATGAAATCAACCACTGACTTACCTTTCTTTGGATCACGCGGGGCAAAACTTCAACAAGGAAGCAGCCTCCACCACGTCATCTTTCCTTCTCCCTGGTGCTGGCCAATCAGGAGCTGTGCAAGGACATGCATCATCCCACCTCCCTGTCTGGTTGGCCAGCGTTAGGAAGAAGGAAAGATGATGTGTTGGAGGCTGCTTCCTTGTTGGAGTTTTGCCCTGTGGGTCCCAAAAGAAGGTAAATCAGTGGTTTATTTCATTCAGGAGAGTGGGTCCTGGTTTCGAATGCCAGCTCTGCTGCTGTGTTTCATTTTGGAACCGGACTTCTTCCAAAACAAAACACCCATCTCTAATCAGGAGTGTCGCTGAATTTCAACTCCCCATGTTCCTCGCCATTGCCTTTGCTGGCTAGCATTGATATGAATTGCAAATAAACTCCTGGTTCATACTGTGCCTTGGGTTTCCAGGCTTTTATCAGGAAACCATGGTCTATTGTTGCTTGTCTGCGTATGGATTTGTCATTCAGATAGGAAGCCAAAGCTGTAATTAAAAGGCCTTAACTATAGTTTTCCATGGTGCCCATTGTGGCCCACTACCTTCCAAGTGTGTATAATAAGCCTAGTGATAAGGTAAATCAGTAGTTAGCTCAACTGAGAAATGTTTGAAGCACTATTCAAAACAGTAGCCCTGTTAGTTTGTGCAAGCACATCAGACCAAGAAAAAAAACAAGACAAAAATGTTGTGGCACCTAGAGGCTCATTGTTGAATTTAATTTGAATTTTCATGGATCAAGTCTACTTCCTCAGACATTAATATGAAGTACTCACATAACTTAAACACCTGATCATATGTCCATGTATAAATATGGCAGTCACATAGTTTCATTCTAACATCTGAGAAAGTGAGCTTGATACATGAAAGCTCACATTAAAATATAGTAGCTAGTCTTTAAGATGCCACAATGTATTAATTTCTTGTTTTCCTGGTTTTGTTTGGTTAGTTTTTATCTGATAGAATGTCTCTTTCCCTGCTTCACCACCACAGTATCACATTATATAAGTAATGAAGTTTCTGAATGGTCTTTACATGTACAAGGCAGAAAGAACCCTGAATAGTCCAGTGTTTAGAAAATCATGGACTTTTTCTTGTTTTCTTCCAAACCTTAGAGCTTACCTGAAGAAGAACAGCAGAGGGTTCTGGGAGAAGAGAAAATGTTAGGAGTAAACAAAAAAGGTGCCACCAGCCCAGCCTCTAAGAAGTCTTCACCAGATGCTGCCAAGGTGAGTGACACATACCCTTCTAGGGGTAAGGGCAGTGAATGGGATTCATTCTGGGTGTATGTAGTCTTGTGTTTTGACAAGTGGATGATTCCTTCTAAACCAGTCTCAAGACTTCATTTAGAGTGGCTGCTAGATTTGCTTTGGAAATTCTAGTAAAGATGATTTAATAATCTGCCTTATCATCAAGTAACTAATTGATTAATAGAAATTTGCATATGTCCCCAGATCCAGTACAGGGACCTTTTTGAAAGTTTGGAGGAAATGTGACATAACTGATAATTTAATAAGTTACCACTCTCATTGCTCTATATAATAACCATCTTTTTTTTTTGCCTTTTCATTCACTTCTTATTATAGTGATGTAGCTGAACCAAAATAACCTTAAAAGATACACATGCTTCTTTCTAATGTGAAGCTCCACCAGTGAAAATTTGTTATTGCCTGTATAATGGCTTTTCCCATCATCTAAAATGTTAGTTTATTAATCTTCTGCTCGAAGCTGACGGTCCCAAAAATAAGCCTCCCTCTTTTTCCACATTTCATTATTATGATTATCATTTGCCATTTTCCATATTGCATAAAACAAAAAACAAAAAAAAAACAAAGATATAAACCCAGAGTTCCACAACCACGAGATCCCTTTGTGCTCTTTAACAGGGAGGTTCTGAGAAACCAAAACGGCCCGTTTCTGCTGTGTTTATCTTCTCGGAGGAGAAACGCAAGCAGCTGCAGGAGGAGCGACCCGAACTGTCGGAGAATGAACTGACCCGGCTGCTGGCACGGATGTGGAATGATCTTTCAGAGAAAAAAAAGGTTGTTTAATCCATAATGTGTATTCTCCTTACCATATTTTTGTGGGGGAGGTTTAAGGGGAGCATGTATTCCTGGGTACCTCAAAGTCAGCTGGATTTTTCCCCCCGTTGACTTCAGCGAAGCCAGGATCTTGATGCTCTCCCTCACCTTTTTTTTTTTAAAAAAAAGAAATAAATAGATTTTTACTAGAAAACTGTAGAAGGTTCTGGAATACTCCAGAGCCACCGGTTTTATCCAGAAGGCATCAAGCAGCTCCGTCACAGCCTGGGCGCTCCTGCCATTCCATCTTGCATTACCTCTGCTCACTTCTGCCCCAGTTTTGGGTGGGGTAGAGGTAGCCATCTCTCAATGATGTCTTTAACTGGTGTGGACGTGGACAAAGTCAGAGCCCCCCCCCCTTGTGCATTCTTCTATAGTAGCCACCATCCAGTGCATCTGTGAATATTGCACAGAGTCCAAGGGAAGAAGTCTTGAGGCTTGGTTTTGGAAGCCTGAGAATGAAAGTGTGCCGGGCTCTTTGAGGACTTAGTTGGACGCACTGTGATTCAGATGAAGACCTGTTAGGGAAAAAAGTTCCATTTGACTAGGAGGAGGGTGGTTTGGGCACATGCATTAAAGGCTGACACTGTCATGTGGGATGCAACATCTACTCCCAAACTCAAGAGGATTGTCCCATATAATTTCAACCCATTGGAAATCCAAAACTTCTGTTTTTCTCTGGTCATAGCACCCTCAAGTGATGATATATGGCCACGTTTATTCCAACACTTTTTCCAGGGTTTTCTAGGTACAGAATACTCAGAAATGGTTCACTATCCCATGCTTTCTGGGCCCTTTTGGGACCATGTGGCTTGCCCAAGACCCCATAGAATGGGTCTTCTTTTGCAAGGCATAGTGAGTAGTTGAACTTCTCTCCCCTATGTCGCTGCTCACCGAACTGTCATACAGGACATCAACTCAGCCAGTTGTATAGTCACGTGTTGTAGTAGCTTACCAGGTACCACCCAACTTTCATACAAATTTTAAAAATTACAGATTAGGAGCGGGTATACATGAAGGTGCATGGGCTGGACATGTATGGTAACAAGGAGATAGAGATATGCTAAGAAAACATTATTTCCCTAAACATATGCACCACCCACTCATTCCATTTTGCACCATATGTACAAAACCTGAAAATCTGAACAAAAATTTAGATTCTTAGGAATCGAAGCGTGATTAGACCAGGCCACCTTTTTCCTATCTTCTATAGAAATCTAGCATTGACGTTGAAGATTATGGTTTGTTTTTGAAGTGTTGATCTACTAACATGACCCTTATTTGACAAAGTATATGTACGATTTCAGTTCTGATCCAACAAGAAAGTTTTCTTTTATACGTGTAAGATGTATATAAGAAGGTGTGTTTTGTTGATATGAGCTTCTAGTTGACAGGTTGAAACCTTGCTTTAGTTGTGGTCTGTGTAGGAGAAGCGTCTTCTTAAGGGAGAACCCCAAAGTTGTTAAGATAATAGCTTCAGACCTAAGCCACTGGTGACGTCTCTCTGTGAAGGAGACATCCTTAACAGAAAGTAGAATGTTTATACCTACAATATTGCTTCAATTTGGAGTTTGCATGTCTAGGTGGCAATGATGGAAGTAAAAAAAGTTTGCTATTTTGCTGTCATTGCTATAAGGGAAAGAAAATCCAACAGCAGAAAATGCATTGTTTGGGTGAAAATAGTCAAGAATTAAGATTAATTTGCAAAGCATTAAAATGAGTTTAAATATGTTGGATAACAAAATGCAACATCTAGCTTTATTTTGTAAAGATAATAATATTAGAAAATAGGTCTGAATATGAAATTCTTATTTTTGTTTATTTAAGCTTTGGGCTTTTTCAGAGCCAATGAAGCTGTTGATGATTTTTATTTATAAATTTGACAGATTATATGCCCTAATTGTATAACAGATGGCTAAATATGTTTACTTATTTATTATATTTTTTTTATTTGTATATTGCCCTATCATTACAATGCACTATTTTGAGCAGTTTACAACCTAGTAATAAAGCTGTTGACACATAAAATGTCACTTGTGGCTAAGTAAAAAAAAAAACTTAACATAAAGAAGCAACATAGGACATTATACTGTATATGTTATTCTGAATATGTGCAGGGTTCTTGCATGGCAGGGGGTTGAACTGGATGTTCAGAAACAATTAATTGGCACACAACTGATAGAGTGATATGATCTTTTCTTACTTTCTCCTTGCTTCCTGACATTTTCCTAAGTTATTCTTCTACTCATGTAGTGATGTTTGGAGTGAAAATGTGAAAATAAATAGAGAGCAAACCCCTGTTTTATTTTTTTTTCAAAAAACAAAAACAAAAAAACCCTGTTTTATTTTTGATTGTACAGTTTAAATGAAAGTAATGTGACCTTTTGATTACAAGTGATATCACTTTGGTTGTCCAATGTTAGTTCCGCTATACCT
Organism: Phrynocephalus versicolor; assembly: GCA_023846285.1. Taxonomy (NCBI): domain Eukaryota; kingdom Metazoa; phylum Chordata; class Lepidosauria; order Squamata; family Agamidae; genus Phrynocephalus; species Phrynocephalus versicolor. The sequence goes on along the minus strand of JAHTLZ010000111.1, from coordinate 5,435,119 downwards.
GAATTTCGAGGTGTTGTGTTTTTTAAAAAGGTTGAGCTGCATGTACAATTTATGAGAATGCATTCATTCACTGTACAATTGTCTTCCTCCAAACTGGTGACACTGCTTCCTCAGGCCATGTCCTTTGTACCCTGATTGGCTCCCTGTGAAGGAGAGGCGTTGGGAAGAATGTGTTTGGATTGCAGTTTCTTTTACTGTTCTGGAAAAGCAAACCTATTCATGTAATAAAATAATAGTCTGCAAAGTTTGTATCTTTACCTTCATTTGTCTGCCGCCCTTCTGCGTATGATTCTGAGACATTTTGGAGGGTATAAAGACAACTTGAGGAGAAACTGACTAGATTGGTGAGGCCCTGTTTTTTCCTGTGTGAACTAAATGGGTGTCCTACAAAATATCCAGCACTTGAATGTAACTATGAATTACAAGGAGGGGCTGTAGTTAGTGATCACCCTCGATCACTGGCAGCTCTATCACTGAAGTCTCCAAAGTTTCTGTTGGAACTCCAGGTTTCTTCCTAACACAGTGCAGGGCATAAAAATACTGATTTTCAGTGGACTGAATTTCTCTCTCCCCCCCCCTCACCTGTGAATTCTGGTTACCTGCAAGAGATTTGATTGCCGACCCTGTTTCTTCGCTTAGGCCAAGTACAAAGCTCGTGAAGCTGCCATGAAAGCTCAGACAGAGAAAAAACATGGTTCTGACAAGGAGGATCGTGGCAAACTTCCTGAGTCACCCAAGACTGCTGAGGAGATCTGGCAGCAAAGTGTGATTGGAGATTATCTTGCACGCTTTAAGGTAAAGTGGGACAGTAGAGAAGGCAAGAATGACATTAGGACTGAATAATACAATTCCTGCCCAAATTTTGTTGTTTCCTGAGCATAATTGATTCTGCAAATATCCAGGGTATACTGCAGATAGCACACAAAAGTTTGCTGTCTTGGTACAAACAGAGTATGGAAGTCGCACAGTGGAAAGCCATATTTGGGAAGATGGGTGGGGTATAAGACTAACAAATAAATCAATAAATCAATAAATAAATAATAGCAGGCTTAACAATAAATTGAGTCTGTAATCTACCCAAATTACTAGCAAGTTGTTTCAAGCAGAAAGAATGTCAGGCTTCTTAACAATCCCTGGTAACACCAGCAGGGCCTCTTCCTTGGGAGATGAGTTTTCAGCAGGAAAGTTGGTAGCGTGGACAGGGATCTCCAGTAAGCTGTTTTTGTTCCAGATGCCATCCACTTGCCATCCCTGGCACAGAATTATCATTCCAAGTTACAAGTTCTGTTAAAGGGGTTTGGCATAGTTTTTGTAATAGGCTTGTAAATGGGATGTTGTTTCAGAGCAGCAGACAATTATTTATGGCATTTCTAACCTATACAGTAATATGCTTTCTTCTGTCTCAGAATGACCGGGGAAAAGCACTGAAAGCCATGGAAGCCACCTGGAATAACATGGAGAAAAAGGAAAAGCTGATGTGGATCAAGAAAGCAGCCGAAGACCAGAAACGATATGAGGTTGGGAGTTGGGATTATTATTATTGTTTTCTTAAAGGTTGTCTGCAATCCATCTGTGTGAGGAGATAAGGAAGCCAATGATTTAGCTTTGTAAATAGTAGGTTGTCATATATACAGAATGCTAGATTTAGTCTTTTCCTTTGCACATAATTTGGATTGTCTGCCTGATACGTATATCTGAGATTGCTGTGTATTGACCAATTTCAGTGTTCAGTTTTAAAGCAAATTCCTAGTATCTTTTGCTGTCTAACAAATGTTGCTGTTCTCCCATGAGTGCTCAGGTATTATAGGAGAAATCTCAGGCCTTCATAACTTTCTGTTTGCTTCCCATTGTATCATTCTTTTCTTTCTGTTTTTCTTGCAGCGAGAACTGAGTGAGATGAGGGCACCACCAGGCTCAACAAACGCTTCCAAGAAGATGAAATTCCAGGGTGAGCCGAAGAAACCCCCAATGTGAGTATTGGTAAACACTTTTTTAATTCTTAGCACAAAAAAAATGAAAAAGGAAAAGGAAAAGAAGACAAGTGGGCCTTATTTGGAAAGAGAATTCATGTACTAGAGCCACAACTGAAAAAAAAATGCACATTCTTCATAATAATGTTACATCCATAATAGATTGTGTCTCAATAGCATTTTTTCTTTATAGCAGCCCTCACCATCCTCAGAGTATCTGAATTTCTCTGATCTTATGAAGACTCCTTCGTTTAATTCCCTTTTTAAGTCAGAACTACAGACGCAGCAGATGGCTAGAGATTTGGCAACATAGTATATAAAGGAAAAATCTTGTATGTTTTAAATACCACTGAGAGTTGTTGCATGCCACTATGCGGTACTCAGAGATTTGTTGCACACACATCATGCAGGGACTGTTATCAAATGCAGTTTATGAACTGGTGCTGTTTACCTGGGAATGAATCTTACCATGAACGTCCAAATTGCTTCTAGCCTACTGATCATGAAGTCTGTTTTGTTAACCCCACAAAGGAATGTGGTCTTTGATAGAAGAAAGATAACTTATTCCAATATAGTCCATTAAAACTGCTGTGAAAATAAAATTGGAAGAGACTTTGGTGTGTCTGGAATCAAGTGGTGGGTTGTTTGGAACCTGAGAAGCAACACTGTGTGCTGCAGGGTTAAGTAGGCCCTGCCATCTTTCTTTTTCTCTCTCCATTGACTCACTTTTTTTTTCTTTTGCTGCTTCCTTATGTGCCCTTACCAGGAATGGGTATCAGAAGTTTTCTCAGGAGTTGCTTTCAAATGGCGAACTCAATCACCTTCCTCTAAAAGAGCGGATGGTAGAGATTGGGAGCCGCTGGCAGCGTATCTCTCAGAGCCAAAAAGAACAGTATAAGAAGTTGGCTGAAGAACAGCAGAAACAGTACAAAGTGCACCTGGATATGTGGCTGAAGGTAAGCTGTAAATTGGGGAAAGGGAGGAAGCAGCTCCTTATTTATTAGGCTGAAGTCAGAGATAAGAGAACCTGTAGTCTTCTGTGTGATAGGTTACAACTAGAGATGGGCGTTTTGTTTCAAAAGGGGACTGGTTCAAAATGAAACATGCCAGCACAGCTGGAGCTTGGAACCCAGTCCCATCATCTGGAACAAAATCAACCAGTGTCTTACCTTGCTGTAGTTGGTGCTGGGCGAAATTCCAACCAGGAAGCAGCCTCCAATGCGTCATCTTTCCCTCTCTCTGGCGCTGGCCAGTCAGTCAGAGAGGCGGGATGATGCATATCCTTGCACAGCTTCTGATGGGCTAGTGCCAGGGAGAGGGAAAGATGATGCATTGGAGGCAGCTTCCTGGTTGGAATTTCGCCCAGTGTAAAATACAGCAAGGTAAGACTGGTTGATTTTGTTCCAGAGGGTGGGACTGGATTCTGAGCACTGTAGTGTGTCGTTTCGGAACCAGTCCTCTTCTGAAACAAAACACCCACCTCTAGTTACAACTCTGTTATCTTGTGCTATTGGCCATGGTGACTGGAGCTGATGGGAGCTGGAATCTAAACATATGAAGGGCCATGTGCTATCTAGACCTCCTCTAGGTGAAGTAGAGCTGTACTGATATATCAATCTGCAACCAACGTTCTGTACATATAATGATGCCCAATTCCTGTCAGCAGCACACCATCCTAGACACTGTATGAATTTTTTAAACCAAATGTTGCCTGATAGTATAGTTTCTTCAGCTTTCCTGCCACACGGTTCATGTTGCATGAGAGAAGTTCTTGTTCTTTTATATTGCCATAGATTTTCATTTTGTTTGGTTTTGTTTCTTATATACACAAGTCTTGTTGCCTTTTGGAGATTATGTATTCATTTTTGGTCCCTGTAAAATGCGAATAATAGTCCATAATGAAGGATGGTACAGTAAATGCTTTGTCAGTACAATACAATGCAGTGCAGTGCAGTGCAGTGCAAAAGTATGATGCAGGCTTAAAGTGCCTTTCAAGAATGATCAATCAATGATAAAACATGGTTGTCCTAAAAAGGGACTAGCGAACAACTTCATTTTTCGCTCGCTCATGATGTATCATTTTAAATGTTGGGTTTCACCCTTTCTTTTTGTGTTTTTTTCCCCCCCAGAGTTTGTCACCACAAGAGAGAGCTGCATACAAAGAGCATACCTCCAGTGTTAGTGTCATGCAAGTATTTGGGGTTAATGAGGTTGTGGGACTGGCCAAAAATTTTATTTGTCTTAACCCTGAAAAACTGTGTAGCTTGGAAGATTCTGTAACATAGTGAAAGGAAGGAAACAGTTACACACATCAGGTCTCAAATTCATTGTTTTGTATCTCTAGCTGAGTTCTTTGCCTCATAGTACTTGGGAATATTTAAGTTTTCAGGCTGGAAATCATTCATATTCTGCTGTAGCTTAGGAATGGCAGTACTGAAATGATGTCAGCTGCATTGGGTCCCTTTGTTAGGAGAAAGGTGACATATATATATACAACAGATAAATAATAGTAAATAGTAATAAACAGTACTGCTTACTATTAAATTAGTTCCCATCAATATAATGGCTCTTACAAATAGGGAGAAGAGATTGGACATTGGGCTGCACATTTGTTTAAAATATTTATTTATACTTCCCCCTCTTTTCAAATCTTAAGAGCTATAAGAATCTTGAAATTACTCTAAGAAGTATAATACTCATCAGCTCCATGGGAATTGCAAGGCATTATTAGGGGGTGTTCGGAGTTTTTTTGAAATACATCCTCCTTGGACCCCAATGAGCAGAGAGACGACCAGAACCTTGATGTCTTGCACTTCTCATGGAACTTGGAAAGCTCTACCCATGTTCTCTTTCTTCATTCCTGCTGCTGCTTCTGCTGCAGAGAGAACCATGCTGAGGTACATGTGCATACTGAAACTCCTCTGTGGTCTTAATTTTTTTTCACCAACGCTTCCAGAATTCCAGCTGGGAGAATTCCTGGTGAATAATAGTAGCTGTAGTGAAGAAAACCCCTCAACCATAAGAATGGGATATTTTGTCTAGGAGTGCATTTCAAACTATATCCACTAAGAAGGAAAAGTGAAGGGGAGAATTGTCCTCCTGTTAGATGCAGTGTGGGTATTCTTTATTTTGACTTTCTTTCTCTTGTTACTGAAACTCTCTACTAATATCTTAACAGAAGCGCAAGAACATGGGGAAGATGCGAGGCCCAAATCCTAAGATGAAACCTTCTGTACAGTCCAAGTCGGTAAGTGCTCATTCTTCTCCTACAATCTAGATATTCTTACAGAATATTTCAGATGACAAAGACCAATGGTTGTGATCATTTTAAAAATAAAACTGAACTAACTGATCATAGGGACATTTTTCCTCTCTTTTTTAATGGCTTGGATAAAATGGCAGCTATACACAATTTATTCTTTATTTTTAGAAAGGGAAAGAAAGGATTTTGTTTTGTTAAGCTGAAGGACCTTCATGGCGGCTGCTGAGGCAAGCCGGGCATCATTGCAGCCCTTCCAAATCAGAAAGGGGAATCCAGCCTCCCTGTTGCTGTGCTTGCTGTCATCAGTGAGAAGAGGATAACTAATATTTTATATCCAGAGCTATTTGCTTTAAGAAACAAGCTTTACCACGGGTTTGGGTACCCTGTGATCCTCTGGAATCTGAATTCCTAATCCCTTTGACTCAGGACAAGATTAGTAATGGTCCAATGTGATGAGGGGTCATCATAGTTTCATGTTTTTCCATGATTCCAATGAAATTCTTCATGTGGTCCATAGGAATCAGAGGATGATGACGACGACGACGACGATGATGATGATGACGATGATGATGATGACGACGACGATGACAATGCTGACTCTTCTGAGGAGGGAGGGGATTCTTCAGATTCAAGCAGTGACGAAGAGAGTGAAGATGGGGATGAGGTGAGCCTCTGTTGTGTGAGTGTATGCCTATCTGCCTGTACAGAGACACTGCTTCTAGTACTGCCTGGGGTCTCCAGATGCCCCATGATTGCCTTTCCATCTCCTAAAATGGGCTGCTAATCTCCACTCACAATTGCTTCCAAGAAGACATGTTAGCAGCGGGAATCAACAAGGATTCTTTAATTGACAGAGTTGCCATTCTTTGATGAAACTTTCTGGAAAGCCTCCATTCCACCTGGGTGGTGTAAATGTGTCTTAGGTGATCTTTTTGAAGAACCCTGCCATACAAACAGAAAAATACCCTTACACAGTCCGTTCACATCTATCCTGCAAAACCAATTGCAGGCGCTTCTTGTTTAAAGCCAAATCTAGGTGTTGGTATTAGCTAGAGTAAAATAGATTGAATGAACAGGTCTTACTTATTCAAGCACTTAGATAAGTCCCTGTTAATTCTGCGGGTCTCCTCTTGGGAACCAAAATTGGTGATGATGATCACTGAGCTTAATTCTGCTTATTAAACAGTGGGAGTTGTTCCAGATAATTGGCAATAACAGTTATAGAAGAGATTCTGCCCTAAATACAGAATACTGAATCCTCATTGTTTGTACCGTGCATGCAGTCAGCCTTTGTGGGAGCAGGTGTTCTTTCTTGGTATTTGTGGATAAAGGTATTTGCAACCTTTCTTTGTACACAAAACTTTATTTCTTTTAATAAGGCTGTCTTCAGCTCATACTGTTGCAACCTGGAGATCACAGGAAGCAGTGCACCTGTGTGGTTTATGCTCTTTATTAACAGGATGTTGTATTTGGCTTGAGAATCTGATTTCAGTGCCAGTGTTTTGCTTGAGAACATGGGAAGTAGTGATAGAGAAGAGTGGTTCTGATTAGGGACAAGAATGCTTTTCCTCAACCATTAGCAGCAGCAACCTGTCCTTTTCCATTTGAAACAAAGTGAACAGGTAGGGCATCTATGTTAGATACTGTGAAATTCTGACTGATCTGAGCGATGCTTCATGTTCAGGGAGAGAGGTGCACTGATGTGGAGTCACTGTAATTAGCATTATGTCTGTTTTGCACTAAAGAAAGTACTGTATTTTTATCTCTATAAGATGCACTTCCCCTCTCAAAAGTAAGGGGGAATGTCTGTGCATCTTATTGAGTAAATACACTAGTCCCCGCTACATATATATCACAGATTTTCATTTTGAGAGAAGTTACCTGAATGCAGCCTCTTCCACCCTGTGCTGCAGCGGAGATTCCACAGTTCCAGTCACCTCGCTTGCAAAGAGGCTTCCCCCAGGGAGTCTCTCCCCACCCCTCCCCTTCTGCAGCCAAGATTCCCCAGTCAAAAATTACCTCGTTTGCAAAGAGGTCTCCTCCACAGAGCCTCTCCCCTCTCCTTTTGCAGCTTAGATCCACAGTCCCAATCACCTCTTTTGCAAGCCTCCTCTTTTGCAGCCTCAATTCCCCAGTCAAAAATCACCTCCTTTGCAAGGAGGCCTCCTCCATGGAGCCTCTGCCCTCCCCTTTTGCAGCCAGGATTCTCCTGCCATGAAACCTTGGGCTAAACATTTGTTCTTGTTTTCCTCCTCTAAAAACTAGGTGCGTCTTATGGTCAGGCGCGTCTTATAGAGCAAAAAATAAGGTAATAGTAATGTGCCAGAACAATGTATCTCCTGTGCCAGGGACATCTGGTTTCTGGAACCTTGTTGCTGCTATGCACTCTCAAATAACATCCAACAAATTCCTTATTTTGCAAAATTTTATTCCACAGTGCTTGTACTTTAACTAGTTGTTTACAAATGGCCAGGTGTGCAGTGTATTATTATTCTGACCTCTAGAAATCCTGGACAATCACTTTCGTATGCTTTTGAGCTTTAGTAGGTAAGGTCATCATATTTTCATGCGTTGATGCTAAAGCAGTGATGGCAAACCTTTTAGAGACCAAGTGCCCAAACTGCGATTTGAAACCCACTTATTTTTCACAAAGTGCCAATATAGCAATTTAACCTGAATACAGGTGGCTGTGAAGGGGCGATGTCGGGTGCCCACAGAAAGGTTCCCCAACACTGACCGATGTCGCGTGCCCACTGCTATAGGTTCACCAACACTGTGCTAAAGTGAGAGCACTACACATTTTACTTAAATTGTAATAAAATTCTGATATTCTCAAGAAGCCATAATCTGTTCTTACCGCCACAAGTGGCATTCAGTACCATTCAGTACTGTCATGAACCCACTCCCCACACTAAACAGACTATTTCTTCTTCCCTCCCCAGAATGAGGAAGAAGAAGATGATGATGATGACGACGACGACGATGACGACAATGAATCTGAGGGAAGCAGCAGTTCCTCATCTTCTTCTGGAGACTCTTCAGATTCGGACTCCAATTGAACCGACCCCTTCCTCTGGCCACCTTTCTTGCTGTACTCTTATTCGGTTTTTGTTTTTCCGGATAATAGTAACATCCATAGCCGGAGAGCTAGGATGGGGAGGAAAGGGGAGGGGAAAAATCACTGTGGTTTAATTATTTTCCCCTCCCCACAGACCTCGCATTGTACTTAACTCTGTGTAGTTGTATGTGAGAGCAGTGGGGGGTTAGGGTGGAAAATAGCTGACAACCAGCAGAGGGATTTATTTTTACTTGTTTCTTTGGGGTGTGGTGGTGATGGTGTGAGAAGAGAGTTTTATTCTGTACTCCTCACTTTCACACACCCAGTTAAATCTCTCTGGGGATTCCCCCCCCCCCTTTTGTGAGAGGTGGGAAGGGGTCATTGCAAAAACCAGACCCCTTTTATTTTTCTCTCCACATTTCCACCTCTCCCCCACCCTAATTCTAGCCACCAGCTTGGGACTCTGTAAAAAAAACCTTTTTTAAAAAACAAAACCACACACACACACAACCCAACAACCTGGCAATGAAAGACACCCCCCACCCCAGTATAACAGACAGCTCAGGGGAGATGGGTTCCCAGAAAGAATGAACCGTGGAAGGTTCTGGACTTTGTCAGTGAGACCCACCTCTCCTCAAAGTGGACAATCTTGTACAGTCTCAAAATTCCACACCTTCGCAAAAGAGAATGAGGACAAAATGGCCACAGCTGCACTTAGCTATTTCCTGTGATGAACTGGATGCCCAGCATTTCCTGCTGAGGGAAATGGGAAGGGGGGAATATATTTCATAAGAGGCGCATGGCAAGGGTCAGGGGTTGGAGGAATGGAAACACAGGTTTGTTTGTTTTTTTGTATTTTGTTTTGTTTTTGTTTTTCAAAGGGGTATATCTGGCACGTTGTTCTGGGGAAGAGAAGATTTCAAGAGCTCCAAGGGGATTTGACTTTTATTTTGCAGGAGGTGGACGTTTTCTGTCATTTTTCTGACCAGCATTTGGGCAAAGTCAGTAATGGCCAGACCCTTTTGGGTTGTTGTTGTTAATATATCTATTTTATTTTTTTTAACAATGAAGTGACCAATAATTGTACCAAAATGGGGCATTTTGTTGACTGTCTTTAGGTGGGGCGATTGGTTTTGGGGGATCATCTGTGTCATTAGCATTTTTTAAAAATAATTTTTTATAAACCAAGTAAGAAAACCATTTTTACAAGTTATCTCTCCCATCTTTGCCATCAGATGCTTCTTATGTCTCCTACACTCATGGAGAGTCATGTAGTACAGGATCTTGGGGTGCGGTGGGGTGGGGTGGGGGTATATGTATATAAGAGGCCTGCAGTGGGGTTTCATTCAACACATCTAAGTTTTACTCAAGAGTGTACTTGTTCATTGGATTTGGGCAGAGGTTGGGTGTAAAGAAGAGACAAATTACTAGATGCATTTTTGTCATCTTCTGTTTAAAAAACCAAAAATGCAAAAAACAAAATGAAGCCACACATCCTATACCAGTGTTGGTGAATCTATGGCATAGGTGCCAGAGGTGGCACTCGGAGCCCTTTCTGTGGGCACCCGACATCGCCCCTTCTCAGACACCTTTATTCAGATTCAATTGCTTTATTGGCACTTCGCGAAAAATTACTGGGTTTTGAACCACAGTTTAGGCACTCAGTCTCTAAAAGGTTCGCCATCACTGTCCTATACTGATTAGTCCATTTGTTGTCTTAATAACACCAAAACATTATGGCTGTCATAAAAAATTATTCACTGTTCTCTCCTTGTAATGTCAAGTTACGTGGAATGTGACATACTGCAAATTCCCCCCTTTTCTTTGGAATAACCAATATAATGAAGCTGGAAAGGGAAATAAGTAGCACAGTGATGTTACACTGCATATTTTGTTACAACTAGACATTATCAGAAGAGAGGTTGAGATGTCTGCTGTCATTTTTAGTTGTCAGCTAAAAAAAAGCATCAGACCCAGGCCTGATCTGAACATGATACTAATCTGTTGCTCAGCACATCTTTCTCTCTACCTGATCCTTTCCACATGGTTAAACTATGCCTTATGCACGTATCCCAGACAACATAGCCAATGCCACAGGAGTTGTAGTCCGGTACATCTGGAAGGTGCCAAGTTAAAAATCTGTAAAGGTATAAAACAAGTCAAAGTTTCTCATTTCAACACAAGAGGAGAGGGGATACACAAGCGAAAGGTTTGTGAGCAAAATGCTATATCACCTCTTTACTAAATCAGTTTAAATGAACTTGGTGGTGTTGGTTGTCTTCAGAAATCGGCATCTAATACGTTGCACACTGAATACCCAGTTGTGATGTAGTGGACAGAGCAATGGACTTAGGACCCTGGAGGCCTGGGTTCAAAACCACTCAGATATCTCACCCTAAAAGTCCTGTTAAGGTCACTACAATTCACTTCCTGCTTGAAGGCACATGACAACAGTGTTGCAACCCACTGTTGAATCGAACACAGGTAAAGATTTTAGAGCACTTTTCCATCTAGTCACAGTTGGCCTTGTGTTCAGGTGCTCTTTACCCTCTTTTCCATTTTGCTTGAGATTTTTACACCCAAACTGTTAGATGAGTGGTGTCCAAACTCTGGCCCTCCAGATGTTTTGGACTACAATTCTGGGAGTTGTGGTCCAAAACATTTGGAGGGCCAGAGTTTGGACACTTCTGTATTCATGCAGTATCCAAGTCATTTATCCTTGACTCATTTTTATTAGTGCATTATTTGCAGTATCGCGTGGTATGAAGTCAGATTTTTGAAGGCTGTGGCAAACAAAAACATCTAACCCAATCTGGCCTGTCCCACTCATTCATTTCTCTTCCTTGAACCCATCCTCCTTAAGGAGAAGGGAAATGAAAACTAAACAAACAGCTTACACTCCACTTGAGTTTTCCATCAAGGAAAACCCTTTCATTTCCGACCCAGGAATGCCAACACCTAACTCTCCCTGGAAAGCATGCTGAGGCACTAGACCTTTTTGACTAAATAGCATCTGGCTGTGGTTGTAAAATAGGAAAAGCAAGCTAATTCTGCAGGTTTTAAACACTCTATGTGCAGATCTTAAAGCCTTGTGGTAGAGGGAGTGAAAGGAGGACCTGCATGTCTGCAAAAACTAGCAAACAGAAAGCACGCTCACAGAGGTTACACTGTGGAAGAAATACTCAAGGAAAAAACAACCCCAAAACACTTGTCTTTTTTTTTTAAGTGTCATTTGGGAGTTGCCCCCTCTATTTCTCCAAAGCATTTGTTGCTTGCTGTGCCTTAAAAACATTTTTAATTGCCCCACAAAAGGATTGGGACACAATGCAGCATATTCCAATACATTGAAGTCAATGTTACGTTCCTGGACCTTAAGGTTTTGAGGACAGGATTGAAAGTGAAAAAGGAGTAAAGATCATTTCCAGTGGTTGGAAGAGCTTCAATGCCCTTGCAGGGATTGTCTTACTCTGTGTTTTTGACTTAAAGAAACAACATACACTACACATTTGAGTTCTTCTGCAGGCAGCATTTTGCTAACTTGACACAAACTCAATTCAGCCCATCTTTGTACATCAACTTGGAGGCATATCAACCCTTACATGCCCATTTTAACCAAAATTGTGATGCATGAACAAATGAGCCACATACCCTTTTAAAGTCAAAGCAGGTCTTTGGACTTCCAAAGGTTATTTCTTGTTAATTCCTTGATTTTTCCATCTTAAGTACATCAAGTCTTGAGTTTTGGAGGAAAATATGTACTGTATTTCAAGGATTGATTTTTCCTGTAGTTAAAAAGCTGGCATTGGCAATTATCTACCAGCAAAATAATGCCATGATATAGACAGACAATTACATGAAGATGTTTTTATTTTTGAGAGCAGATCACATCTTGTTTCTATACTAGTAATTCAGAGCAAAGGTAATGGATGAAAAAGAAGAAAAACCTTTTCCCCTTATTTCTTTAAGCAAAACACATTTTTCTCACAGTAACTAGTTGCAGAAAAACCTAAAAATTAACCTAGTGGCTTCAAAATCAATACTGTATACTGTTTTTTCAAAATTTCAAAAACTCCATTAACCTTTTCTTTTTCTACTGTCCATGAGAGTAGAAACAAAAATACGAAGGGCAAATTGGATAGAGAGCCAATCCAAGTCAGGACTCAGGAGGGATCTTGAGAGACCGTGTGTAATCAGGTGCTTTATGGGATATTATGTAAGTTTTGGTTTCTGTTTTTATTAAATTCAAAATAGTATGTCAATAAGAAAATTAGCAACTTGTACATATTATGAAAATACATATTTAGATTTCCTTTTTTTAAAAAAATCCCTATTTTGTTAATATGGAGAGAGAATGCAGGATTGTGAAGTACTGTACTCTGAAGGTGGTCCATTCTAAATTAGAAATCTGTAATTCCTCTGATTATTGTCAAGTTACTATTAGCTTTAAGGGGTAACAATACATTTTTCAAAAACCAACAATTTTCCCCACCTGGATGCCAAAAGTATTCCCATTTGCCCGTTAGAAGTATTTTGTGTCTTCTAGAAGACAGTGCGATGTGTCTAGTTGCTCCTCTTCAAACCAACAGTTAAAATAAATCCAGCCTCCTTCACAAAAGATCCAGAAAGTTATGCCCTTATCTCATAAATAATAATTTATTGTCATTGTGTGTATATACACAGTATAGACATACAACGAAATTCACACACCCAGAAACCAGATTCAACACACACACACAAATCTCCAAACACTCTCACACACATTAAAAACAAAAACAAAAAACCCTTCAACACCCACACATAAAAATCCCTGAACACTCCCCCACCCCCCACCCCTTAAAAACACAAGCATCTACACAACAGGCTAAGTAATCCTGTCCAAGTGCTCACTACTGGTGGTTCTTGAGTTCATTATTAAGTGCAATTATAGCTCTGGGATAAAAACTGTTCAGAAGACGTGTGGTCCGAGTTTTAATTGTTCTGTATCTTCTGCCAGAAGGCAACAGTTCAAAGAAATTGTGAGCAGGATGAGTAGAGTCCCTCAGAATGTTGTGTGACTTCCTCAAACAGCGAGATGTGAAGATGTCATCCAGGGTTGGTAGCTGGAGCCCGGTAACATTCTGGGCAATTTTAATTATTCTCTGTAAAGCTTTTTTGTCCGCTACAGAGCTGCTCCCATACCATGATAGCATGCCATAAGTTAGGACACTCTCAATGGTGCTGTGATAGTAAGACAGAAGTAGATGCTGAGATAAATTCATCTTCCTGAGCATTCTCAGGAAATACAGCCTCTTATGTGCCTTCTTCACAACCATATTGGTGTTTGCAGTCCATGAGAGGTCCTCTGAGATGTAAGTGCCCAGATATTTAAAGCTACCAACCCTCTCCACCTCCTCACCATTTATGTACAATGGTAAATGTACATCTTTCTTCCTCCTGAAATCAATTATAAGTTCTTTAGTTTTTTTTGGTGTTAAGTATAAGATTGTTTTCTTTACACCACTGAGTCAACTCATGTTGAAAATAGCGCCAGTTTTTTTAAATCAGTGGACGTTTGCCTCACATTGCCTGTTTCTAGTTTTGAAGAAGAAAATACTTCATCTAAGCAAACAAACTTTCTCAAACTAACCCACAGAGATTGGATACGCCTTACACACATTTGATTTCAGTAGCCTTCTGGAGAGTGTGTTTTTGAAAGGCCAGGAGTGGGTTGATTTGATGAGGATATTTTTGTTTTTTTTTTTGTTTTTTTGTTTTTTTTTGGCAACCTCCATAAAGAAGTACAGGTAGGGATTTGTTTTCCTCTGTGCAGTCAGGCACCTGAAAGACCATTTCCCTGAGTATCAGCATGTTAAAAAAATTAATTAGCCTTGTTTAGGAAGAAGAGTCTACAGTCCTCAGCATAGAGCCAGGAATTTGTATGTGGAGGTGTTTATGCAGATGCACCCTTGGGAAGGTTCAAGATCAGGCCTTTTGGGGTTTGTTCACTAAAGAATCAAATATCAATAAACACATGCAAACAGAAATTGATGAACCAACAACATTGTGACCTCAGTAAGGCATTTCAAGGGAGAAGACTCTTGAAGAACGTTCTGAATTAAGGTGCAGTACACAACAAATGTTGGTGTTATATGCATTTCATTAATACGGTAAAGGTCACTTGTTCTTGAGGTCTCCTTTAATATATAGGTAAAACTGAAATTATACAGACGTCCAAAACTTTATTAACCCAGTAAATTCAATAGAGATGTTTTTGGGCAAGAAAATTAAATGATTAAAAAGCAAGCATTTATGGGTGATATTTTAGTGATCAATACTTGATTCATTTGCCATTGTCATTAAAATGCTCAAATTGAAAATAGTGCCATTGTAGTAAGGATTCCATAAAGTTCTAAAACTGAAAATGTTCTGGGTTACTCAGCAAATTGTTTGCATCTGTTGAGTGAGTTTAGATTGATGCATACATGACACGTGAAGGACACTGAACCTTGGCAGGATTCTGTAGGGTCCAGCATGTCACATAAAGGCCCCTGGAGATGTAAAATTTCGGGAAATTTTGAAGCTTGGAAAAAAAACCCTGGGTTTTTTCCACCCTACCCCACCCCGGAAAAAAATGGAAATTTTTGGAAAAGAAAAAAATGCTACATTAGCACCCCCCCTTTTACAGCTTAAAAGTCATTCTGTTATTTTAGAGGCATAAAATATGACTATAGACAATTTGACTTGGCATAAAATTATCACAACTAGCATATTAAAATATAGTGTATCCAAACAATTATTACAAATAGAATTTACTTTTAAAATAATATTTATTTGTAAGAATTATAACAAATGGAGTAACAATCTCAACTGTTTACTAGTTTACGTGGAACCAAAAAAATTACAAAACAATGTTTAAAAATGCAGAATTAACAATTATTCATATTTCTTCTCCATAGTATTAAATATAAAATAAAAACCTCATTCTCATAAACAGAATTGAAGAGAGGTGAAATGCGTAGAAGGGAGTGAGACTAAGCTTCAATGAATGGGCAAGAAATTTAAGCACAATCATTTTCTGAGCTGTAATTATCAGTATCAGTTTCAGTCTCTGCTTCTGCAGCTACTCTGTTGTTTCTGTCACTTACACAGTTATTATGGACTTCTAAAAACCCAGATTGTGACAATAGCAACACCTCCTAAAGGAAGAAATGCATCTTGTTCTTGCATTGGAGAGTTCAGTTTGTAACCTAGGACTCACTTGTCCTCAGTGCACAGAAATTAGAGTAAAATATTTTATTCATCATGTTAAATTTTTAAAAATCCATAATAATTTTTTTCTTTTTCTTTTTTCAATTTTTTTCAATTTTGGGGAGGGGAAGGCTTCAGGAAAAAAACAGCATAAAAACTGGTTTTGCCCCTAAATTTTTCCAGTTTTTTTCTGGGCCTTCACATCTAGTCTTGACCAGTGGGAAGCCCCCTGGTAATGCTGCATTCATGTGCTAGTGAACTTGGGCCAAGATATGCTGTTCTGACATGCAAACTTTGCACATAGGTTATGTGCTCTGTAAGCAAGAGGTTGATTGATTGGTTACTACTGTATATTCTCCAGATCCTCTATAAATCACCTGTTTTCTCTCCCATACATATTGAATGATGCCCTCTAGAAAAGATGCATAACATTTCAGAAGAAATTTGCCTATTGCACCCTAAGCAGAGGTATGGTTGTGCTAAGCTCTTAACATCCTGCTAGCTCCACTGCCTTCTCAGTGTTATGTGTCCATTCAGTGCTGCTTTACTCATTACATGCACTACACCAAAGCCATCAATAAATGTTTTTTGCACTGGAAGGGACCACATGGAACCATGCAAAGGGCAGGCATCAGTCTGTGAAGATCCTTTACTCCATTGCCACACATTTCATAAGAATCAAAGCTGAGACATTCCATCCAGCTCAGAAGAACGTTGGGTAAGTATCTTCTAAAAACTGACACTGTTTTTCCCTAGAGTTGTTTCTTAGTAGACATCATGTCATTAACGCAATGTGTCCTCAGCCATACATGTGCACATACGTTCGGGAGTAGATGGGAAATCTGGTGTCTTTTAAAATTCCTTTTTATTTTTATTATTCTGTGGTCCCTGATTTGTCTCTCTGGGGGAATGTATATAGTGGTCTCTTAAGAGAATTCCAAAGCTGCATCAGATGTGGGATGACAGTATGACATACAGAACATTTGAGGGCCCATATACCTTGTCACTTCAAAAAAAAAACCACCAACCTATATTATTAAAACTTGATTATTAAATATGAATTCGGATGGCTGCCCCATGATCCAACAATGGTGACCGCATGCAGGAATTGATTATGCTGAGTATTAGTTCAAGGGCAAGGGGGAAAGAGTGGTGTGCAGCAACTGGGTAAAACACAGTGATTCTTGTGTAACTGTTCACGCGGTGGTGCAACAGCCTGTGCATAAACCAATATTCTAAGCACTGCTTAGCTGTAGGGTGATACGCACACTGCCTCCTGTTGCTTCAGTGAATGCTACCCTGTTTCCCCGAAAATAAGACCTCCCCCAAAAATAAGCCCCAGCAGGATTTCTATGCATTTGTTAAATATAAAGCCCTACCCTGATAATAAGACATCTCCTGAAAATAAGCCCTAGTGTGTCTTCTTGAGAAAAAATATAAGACAGTGTCTTATTTTCGGGGAAACACGGTACCTGCTTGAGATCTGAAGAATACCCTAGCCATAGCTGTAATCTGGCTAGATTTCTGCCCTTGATCTTTGCTTTTCATAGCCATGTGTGATACGGTATGAACAATTGTACATCTAATTAAGCAAACCCCTGTGTCTTCTTTCCACCTTTGTGATACTCCTAGACTCTTATTTCTGATCCTTCAATGAACACCCCCCCCCACACACACACACACAAACACTTTCTGTCTCACTCTTCTAAAATGAGACACCTGGTTTGATTTTGCTGAATGTACCAGCTCTGTTGTATTTTAGTATATGTGTTTTTAAGTAAAAGAAAAAAAATGAAAAGAAAAATCTTGTTCTTTAAAGTAAAATTCTTACAGTACTTATGTCTTTTTTTAAAAGAAAAAAGTGTTATGGGATGGGATGGGGCGGCCGGGGGGGGTAGTTTGTACTGTAAGAAAGAGGAACTGAGTGCATTTTTGCACTGTCAACAAAATGTGATATTCCAAACCGAAGTTCTTGTGAAAAGGAATCGTTTTTTCTAATATTTAAAAAGTGTTTTTGTAGATTTAAAAATCTTTAAAATACTTTTAAAAAGCAAGTACCTGATTTTCAGTTTCTATTGTTAAATGGGACTTGGAAAGCTAAGGACACTTTGGGTTTTCTTAGAAGTTTTTTCCTATTTGCAATCAACGTGGCTAGGACTTCAGTCTCAAGTCTTGAATAGACTTTAAAATGTGGATCTTCCCTTCATGCCCTTTTTTCTTTTGTATAATAAAGTACAAAAACAGCTTTTGTTCTCATGTCGTTCCTTGAAACAATTAAAAATAAGCTGCAGGAAACAAGGATGCTTCAACTGTTTTCTTATGTTGCTCTGAGTTGGTCTAGTTACAACTATAGGTTCCATACATTTTCCATATACAGTGACCCCCCACACCTATCATGGGGGTTAGGGACCCAACCTGACCCGCGATAATTGAAAATCCACGATATGCAGATGCAGGTTGGGTTGGCCCTGGGGCACCTAGCTGGGGACTCTTGTACTTACCCCCCAGTCTGGTGCTGCCCTGAATGGGCCTGCAAGGGCCTTTTCCAGGTCTTTTGGAGGCCCCAAAAGGGCCTCCCTGTTAACCAGAAGTCATTTCTGAGGCCTCCAACAGGCCCTCCTCCCTTAACCCAGGCCTTTCCCCCCTTACCCCAGGGGGTCTTTTTTCATATAATGTGGTCCCACAATATAGCGGGACCACAGTATATGAACCGCGAATGGGCGGGGGACCACTGTAGTCATTAAAGTTTACCATTTCTAATTGACATAGCTTTTGGTTCTTCATGACATTTGGGATTGCACGTGTTGGGTTCTTTGCGCCTGCGCAGAAATCACCAGGAGTTTCAAGTTCTAGCGGAGTTTGGGACCTCCTCTTCAACGTGCTTGCTCCTCTGTTCCCGCACTTGCAGCCTCGGTTCCTTTTTCACTTGTCTTTTTGTGAGCTCCTGCAGAATTAAAGGAAACCCTTTACTTACTTTCTTCATTTTATTTTATTATTTTAGTTTTACCTTCACTGACTTCCTCCTCCAGATATTTCCTTTGTTTTTCTCCTTCGGTGAGTTTTGTCCCCCACCCCACCCAAACTGCATCATATTGTGGCCCCTGGGGGACTATTCAAGCACTCCATGGCTTGTCCAAATAAGATCCCTCTCACTGACGGCCATGACCAGTGTCTTTAATGTCTGGGAGAAACCCATCAGCCCTCCCAGTGTGCCAAGTGTAAAAAATTAACAAAACCGGCACTTAAACAGCGCCTCGGCTGGCTCCGAGTGCACCTCTGGGGGGGGGGGGGAGAATATCCAGTGGAGCTCCAGGACCATGCTGAGCATACTGCTCAACTGCCTTCTCCACCTCCAAAATCACTGAAGTCCAAAGCTTCACAAAAATCGTAAGTTGGCTTCTAAACCATCAGCTCTGCTACCAGAGAAAAAAGGAAGGGAAACCACCCTCTTTGACTCCTATTCCTGAGTCGAGATCATTACAAACTGCCTCGAGCACTGCGCTCTTGTCGATCAGAGTTTTCATCCCGACATAGACAGAGTCTCGACACCAGGATGACTATGTTCTCCAGGCTTGGCAGTCGTAGGCACTGTTTCTGACATGCAGCCGCTCAGGCAGCTGGGGAGACAATTCTATGGAACCAACAACTATCTTGGAAGTGCCTATTGCAAGCCCTGTCTTATCACCGGGCTCAAATCATGAGCGTACCTCTCGACCTCAAGTGGAGGATCAACCACTACTTCCTCTGGTATCTAGTCCTCTGAACCACGTTCCGCAGCCTTCTGACACCGAGGCTGTCCTCCACGTCAAGGAAGAGTACTATTCTCCGCCGCTCCGACACTGCACCGGACCACTTAAGCGTGTGGAACAACCATATTTGGAGGCGTCACCTCCAACATCGAAGTGCCAGTCTCGACCCCAACATAAAACGTATTATGAAGCATTGCATCTGACATCAATGCGCTGGTCCCGACTTCAAGAGGACTCCTATTACGAGACATTGCCTCAGACATCAAGGCACCATTCTCGATATCAGCATAGTGACCCTAGACATTGTTCTTACTAGACTGGTGACTCCTCGCCATCCTAATCTCCTTCTCAGTATCGACCACTCTCTCATGACACCTATAGAGAACATTTGCCGACCATAACCATTGACGCTGCAGGTACATTCAAGTTATATCATGTTCATCTGATGATGACTCCGACATCAATACTACCATTTGATATCGATGCAAAGCATCATCAACCTCTCCTACCTCTCAGCCACCATTGAAACATTACAAACAGCTACCGCCTGCAAGTATGTTGGTACCAATGGACCCTTTGACATCAACTAAGGTACCTCCACACTCTCTACCTCGAGCTATGAGCATTCAGTCAACAATTTAGGGCTTGAGATATCTCTCCGTCACCCAGACAATCGCCCTCGACACTACGATACCACCCTCAACACCGACATAGCTACTATGATGTTGAGTCATTGGCATCCTCTTCACCTCATCCTCAACACTGCGCCTGTGATATGGAGCACGTTCGTAGATGCAGGAGATATATCCAAATTGTCTCCTGCTCTTCCGACTCTGAAACGGATGCTAACATCGATACACCACCAGTAAGCTAGCTTCTTCCACTGCCTTTTTGAGAGGAATCGTCATCCCTGATATATGTAAAGCTGCCATGTGGTCAACTCCATCCACATTTGCCACCCACTACAAGCTCGATGTCAGAGCACAAGCTGATGCAGCTTTTGGCAGGGCAGTCCTCTCTTCTTCTCTACTGTTATGTCCCACCAACGGTATGCTAGCTTGCTAATCACCCTAGGTGTGCATTCACAGATGCCACTAAGAAGAAATCTTAGTTACTTTCTTTAGTGACTTCCTTTAGTTCTTCGAGTGTGCATCTGTGAATTCACACTACCCACCCTGTCTTCCTCTCTTTTTTTTTCTGTTAGAGCGGCGAATTTCTGGGGAACTGCCAAGCCAAGCGTGGGAAGAGAGGAGCATGTGCAGTGGAAGATGGAGGTCCTATCTCCACAACAGCTTGAGATTCCTGGTGACCATCACGTGTGCGCTGTTAACCCTATGTATGAATTCACAGATATACACTTGAAGAACTAGAGTTACAGGTAAGTAACTAAGATTTCTCCATGTACTTGTCTAATCCTTTCTTAAAGCTGTCAAGGCTGACAGCTGTCACCACTTCCGGCAGGGAGTTCCATAGACCAGTGATCCTCTAGGCAAAAAAGTACTTTCTCTTATTTGTTTGAGATCTAGCACCCAAAAGTTTCATAGAGTGCCCCCTAGTTCTAATGTTATGCATCCCTTCCTCTCATGATCATTCTCTCAAAAACTAAATTAAGCCAATCCCATTTTAACCATTTCCTAATTTCAGCATTCCAGCATAATTTTTACGGGAAATGTTTCTATGCTGTTTTTCATTAGCAAAAAAAAAAAAAAAAAAAAAAAAAAAAAAAAAAATCCGGGTGTAGTTTTCAACACCATAATTATTTTTAATCAAAAACACTCAGGAACAATTGATGACATTTTCAATCAAAGTCAAAATATTGCAGTGCCCAGTACTAATGTAATGCACAGGAAAGACCATTATACAGAATGATTGCTATGGCACGGATAAATTTTAGTCTGCAGCATTTTAAAGCTAGCTTAGTATCAGACTGACAGCCAGTATACACCCTTATTATTTTTTATTTGTGTATGATATAGTATGTCTCAACATCACTAGTAACTGATTTGAAGAAGTAGGTTGTGTTCTGTCAGCTTATGAACCTTGCTGGTTACCTAGGGTAATAAAACCCTCTTAGCAGTCAAGCATTATAACTGCTCCTAAGCCCACCCACCTTGCTGTCAAGGGCTAAAATTCACTAATTTGGGCAAAATTAGTAATTACGATGCAATCCTCCATCTTGGTCAGGCATTATTTCCTGGATATTTGTGTGGAGCATAATATGGCATTCGGGAGGACAGTTCTTTCCCTTCTCTTTCAGTGAACCCTTCCTGCTTGCAGGGAGTTGGGCTGCCCCTGCGATTCACAAAAACCAAGGAGGGGTGGGTTACTTGCCTGTAAAGGTGAGTCTTCAAGTGGCCATCTGTGTGCGTGTGTTTGTGTGTGGGGTCACACCAACACCCATCAGCATGTCTGGGTTGCCATAGCCTCAAACTCAGAACTGCTCCATGCCTGCTGGGTTGAAAGAACACGCCTTCCTGTAAAAATCCCAGGCTCTAATAGCAGTACTGCTGCACAGGTACAAGACCACCATGCCCATGATTTCACATATTAAGACTTGAAGAGCCACAATTACCACCCAGCAGCGGACGGTAGGAAGGCCTGGCGAGCTCTGGTCCATGAGATCACGAAGGGTTGGACACGACTGAATGACTGAACAACAGAAGAACAACAAAGCCTGTTCTTATATTACTGAACAATTGCGTGGACAAGCCTCAATTTTGCCTTTTTGTCTAAAAGGTTCTGAAGCATTTATGCTTTTTAAGTAGTTATTTCTTACTAACACTTTGGTTGGTGCTGTCCGGAAATGCTGTGGTACTGATTTCCTGTGGTACATGTGCTTATGTGGGAGACCGGGTCTGTAATTCTTCCAGCTTCTGCTTGTTCTGTGTCCTGCTTTTGTCCAGTGTCCAGTAACTACACATGGTGACACATTCTACTTCAGTGTTTTGCATAGCCCTCTGCCCCTCCCCGCAACTGGCTTACTGGGAGGCCACTTGGGTTGTGTGGATGTTGGGTTGAAGTTCAACCGACTGCTGATAGGGGCACCTGGGTCTCTGTCCTCTTTACATATTGCCTAAATGCATTTTTAAATTTCAGGACAATTGTACTTTTATCCACATCAAAGTAGAAGTCTGCAATCTGCTCTTCAAGCTGTAAGGAGCCATATCATGGATGAAGAGATCCTTTGAAAACATTTTTTCCAGAATGAAGAAGTACTGGAGCTGCTAAAACTCACCATCTAATCATAACCAAGAATAAACTGGTTCCATGACAGAATCCTACGACAATTGCCATTTTAAAGTGCGGTAGGTATTAAAATACTATAAGGGGAGTGATAGTATTGAGCCTGAGGTAAAGTTGACAGCAGCATTTACTCCAGGCTTTGTTTAACAGGATTCCAAAGTACATTTATAATGTTATACACCTCAGCAGCTCACCTCCATGAGCAAATAAAAACACTGTCTAAATCTGTTTGGTTCAAAGTGACAGAAAGAGATTAATGTTTATTTTGCTTCCATTCAGAAGACCTTTTGCTCATGTCCTAAGAATACAATAGATAGTGGATAATCCCCATGTTGTTAGTCTCATTCTACATTTACTTCAAAATGCCAGTTGCAAAATATGGCCAAAATATTATTCAGTAAGTTGAAGGCACTCTGATGCTTAAACTAGGTGAGGCTGGGATGACTCCAGCACATCACACACAAAAAGGGTTTCTAATCCATAAAAAATATTATTTCTTGTTTTTCTCCCACGAAACGTTGGATCAGATTCTGGATGCTATCATGTTCTGGCAAATGATGTCGTGTTGCATCTGAACCGACCTTCTAAGTTCTTTAGCAAATAAGTTTTCTCATCCTTGCATGTCTTTCCCCATTTATTTTACCTTGATTAACTAGAAAAAAAGAAGATGAAGAAGGAAGAGAAGATTCAAGAATACTGGATGGTCCCGGGGGGGTGGGGGGCACTTTGTAGTGTTTCATGATATTATTGTCCATGATTGTTCATTATTGTTTATTGTGTGTTTGTATGTCTGTAAAAAAATAATAAAAAATATAAAAAAACAGCTATAACAGTGTTGGCGAACCTATGGCACAGGTGCCAAAGGTGGCACTCAGAGCCCTTTCTGTGGGCACCCAACATCGCCCCTTCCCAGCCACCTGTATTCAGGTTAAATTGCTGTATTGGCAGTTTGTGAAAACTTAATGGCAGTTAAAATTAATCGCAGTTTGGGCACTTGATCTCTAAAAGGTTTGCCATGACTGAGCTATAACCATAAGTAGACTTCAATTCTCATCTCATGGCTGAAGCATTATGGCTTTAGGCATTGCATGTGCTTCATGATTTCTTGGTCTCCATTTATTTGCTTTTTCATTGGTCATCCACTCAAGCCAACAAATCTTTAGCCTGCTATGGAAAATCCACATTTTAAATCCTTTTTACAGTAGCTTATCTTAAAAGTCACAATGAACATAGTATACAGTAGAACTTTGAATGCACAACACATGTACAATTCACATTCACAAAGCTATTTTGCATTTTACATTCTTTGTCTTGAGGAAGCTGCTCTGGACGTCTTTATTATGACTTTTATTTTATGTCTATAACCCACTTACTCATTTAACAAATTATAGGGTTCTTCTATTTGCCAACACACCTCATACATTCATTTTGGATTTTCAACCTGCATTTCTTGAGGTGTTTGTTTCTAATTGATTACCATGGACCTGGTTTTCATAACATTCAGTTTTAACACATTTTTCTGCATAACATGTAGACCACTTAAACTGTTAACTGCATCTATTGTCTGCATTCTAGGTGTTGCTGATGACTTCTTCACTGACAATTGTGCTATCATTTGAATTAGAAAATGCTTTTCTATATATATTCCTGGAGAACAAACTGAAAAGCAGAGGGGAGGATATACATATTTGTTGTAATTAGTGTCATCATAAGTATTCTTTATTATAGAAAAATATTGCTATTATTACACTTAATCCTTATGAGGGGCACTCCAGACATGAAGGACCATTGATGAGACAAAATAAAACAAACAATAGTGACCAGATTAGCCACACAAAATAATAGAAGTAATAAAACAATAAATGAAGTAACCACTGAGGAGAAGCAAGACCAGAACCAGCAAGCAAATGCATCTAAATTAAAATTTTCCAGGCAATAAAACATCTACTGTACAACATAGTGTCTGATATAGTGTTGGGTAACTGTTATGATAGTCTGTTCAGTTCAGTTTTAAAAGGCATCATTCTAAAGTTGGGTTGCCTAGCAACTGTTGTGAAGCAGCTAACCGCCAGCGTTTCAGAGCATCACAGTCACAGTGCACTTCTGAGAGAAGAAGCACATATTGGACAAAATTAGGTTCAAAATTAGATCATAGGAATTGCGAAATCCTGATACTGGAAAAGGTGTGTATTATGGGAATTGAAAATGAAGATATTTAGTTGGTTTAGAATAGAAGGACTGAAAGTTGGAGATTTAAAACAAAGATGTAAATAGAGGATGAGTATGGTTCCCTGGACTGACTGTTAGAAGCCTGAGCTTTAGATATGTCTTCTTCAGACTTTCCTAGGTACTACTGATTAAATTACTGTGTTCGATTCAGTTTCTTAATCCATAGAATGGACACATGAAAGAAGCTTGCCTGGCATTTAAGGACGAATCATCAAATTTAAATCACACATCTATATATGCAGGATTAAACTGAACATAATTGAGAACTATTTCTTCTTATTAGTAGAGATGCCACTTACAGCTTGTTTAGATAGCCAGCACCCCCTTCTATTGCTTTTTAATTTAAAAATCTGAATGCAGTTTACAATAATAGGAAAGCTAATAAAACCAGCCACTGAAAATGGAGGATTTTATTCAAATCTAATTTATGATTTACATTTTTTAAAAAATTAGAATTTTGATTATTTAAATTGAAGAATCTTTACTGAAAATAAGAATTTAAAAAATGAGTAATTGACAACATTATCACCATCATCATAGGCATCCTTCAGTCTCGAGAGACTATGGTATGCATTCTGTATAGAAGTCCTAAAGCAACTTCTAATATGGCTAAAAAGGCCAATTAGAGAGTGAAAGTCCCTTCCACACTGAGTACAGATACAGTCTGTCCCTTTCTCAGCCCCCAGATTTCGCTGTTTCCAGGACTGCCTTTTTATCTCAGCCTGTTGAACAACTGTCCCTTCAAATTGTAGAAGGCCATACTGTATCTTTTTCCTCCAGGCTGAATGATTGGAGGTCAAGGTTTCCCATCTGTTAAGGTCCATTCCCAAAGTCTTCAGATCTTTCTTGCAGACTGGACAACATTAACTATCAGGAAAATGTCTAGTAAACAAACTAGCTGCAATTAGTGGCAAAAACACTCAGCACTGAGCTTTTATCTGCTTTCAGTGGTGAGATGATTTCATGAAGAGCATCACAGTGGGCACCCGGCTCCTTTGCATCATAAGTCATAACCCAAGACCTCTTGCTAGGCTATGGTATTGGAAGCAGAGGCTTCCCTCTTCCAGAACATAAACAGCAGAGGAAGACAGCCTTGTAGCATAGACTTCCCCAGCCTTGGTGCCCTTCAAATTTGTTAAATTACAATCCACAAGATTATTTTTCATGGCCTCCATGAATCACACATATGGATATTCATAGCATGCATGTGCAGAGATTCAGAACATTCTAGTTCTTAAAGACAAAGACCATTCACCTCCTCCCCCTGCTAGTGCACATGTACTGGTGCACAAATGCCCAACCCTCTCAGCTATGATTCTTATCCAATAAGACCATTGGTCATGGAGACTTCTGATGATGGCAGTTGGCAGAGGTTCTTGTAAGACATTCCAATTAAAGAAAGCTTCGTTCAGCTAAAACTGAGGTCTCCCTAATAGACCAGAAACATTAAACTGTGTGATGGTCCATCTGTTTCCCTCCACCTGTACCACTAATTGGTTTTATTCAGGTGAAATGTTTAGGGCATTACTAAAAGCAACCTAAAATATATTTGGTTTAGTGTTCATTTTTCATTTGATCTTCAAAAGAGCTTCTGCCTTTTTGGCTGAGGTGTATCAGTGTGGTGGCTCAGCATGGTGACTCAGCGGATGAGAGCGCTGAAATGGTCGGCTGCAAAGTCGGTAACTTGGCAGTTCGAATCCCGGGTGCCACACTGTGGAGTGAGCTCTCATTGTTAACCCCAGCTCCTGCCAACCTAGCAGTTTGAAAAGTGGAAAGGTAAACAGTGTTCCATCCTCAGCCATGCTGGCCACGTGGCCACGGAGTTGCACAACACAGGCTCTTTGGGATGAAAACGGAGATGAGCACCACCCCTAGAGTCCGACACTTCTAGCACGCATGTGCGGGGGGGGACCTTTACCTTTAACCTTTTTATCCGTGTGGAGCATATATTCCAGTTGCCCAACATGAGAAGTCTTCAGACTAAGACAAAACTAGAGAGTTCAAGCAGCTGAGAGGTTTGCATATAAGTTGTGATCAACTTATATAAACTTGCAAAGCCACAGACCTTGGCATTACTTGAACTGGGTTTTGATTCCCACTGAGTTTACTGTACTTGGGTCCCTCTGAAATTATTGGGATGCAGCAATTACTTATATCCCACAGATTTCAAAGGGAACTGAGTGAAACTAATACAGTCCATTGTGCATAGTCCAATGCTCAGTTTTCTTTAGGACACTCTTGGGCCCACAACAGACTTACAAATACATATGAATAAACAACCAAAGTTAGTTTATTCATATATATATAAATAAACAAATAGCCTTGAGGACATGCCAAATCACACACTAAATTGTCATATTCAAGGTGCCACATAATTACAGCTGGACCATTTTTTCCTTTTTTTTAGATGTTAATATTAAGCTCCCTGGGTCTGTACCAACTTTTTAAATAGCTGTACACAAGATAAATTAAAAGTGTGCACACTTCCAAAAGGCCATGCAGTGATCATCCCTTACAAGATGCACTAACATAATTACCAGATTTTCCCAGATGGGAAATCAAGGCGTTTAACAAGGAATAGCAGACAACAAAATACAGAGAATAATAATAATCGGTTCCACAATATGACATAAACAACAAAAACAAACCCAACAACAACCAATAGAACCAAAATTTAAAAAGCTAAAAATACAAAACATTACTAAGGCAAGATGGCCAAAAAAAGAGCAGACAAACAAACTCATAACACCTACTTATAAAATAAATCAACCTCCTTTAACTGCTAATTTTTCACACTAGTGAAAACCAAGTTCTAAACAACTTGTTTTCTGACAAAACTGGGTACAGCAAACATTGTAACTGTAAACAGGGAGGTAAAAGTTCAAAAAATGTTTAGAACTGTGTTTTTCAAAACGGAACTTGAATTTCAGTAGCTATATGCCTGGTCTGCTAACTGGCTACCTCATTGGGTTAAATATCTGGCTACAGAGCTAGAGGTTAGGAGTTAAATTCTCCACTGCGCATCCCAAAAGAGCTGGCCTGTGTGACCTTCTTCAAATGGCACAGTCCCAGGATGCCCCCAGAAAAAGAAAATGGTTAACCATTTATCAGAACAGTATACCAAGAAAAGGAAAGGGTCGCCATAAGTCAGAATTGACCCATCTTGGCACCAGTATAAGCAGGAAACAATAGATTAATGGGGATTAATGGGTGGATCTGACATCCCTTCCCTGCCCGCTTCCCCCGCTTTAGAGCCCTTCAGAGATGCTGGAGTTTTAAGCAGAAAGTCCAATGCACTTGGACGTAGCCCGCCTTGGGAACGATGTAGTTAGTTACAAAGAAGTAGTGCTTCCCACCCAGTCACTGTGCCCAAAATCGAATGTCCAGTTACAAAAAACAAGGTCCGAGCAGGAACCCTGTTATTTCGTTCCTCATGATGACGAATGCACTCTGCATTTGCTCAGAGGCACTCCCCCCCCCCCCCCGCCATCTGTTGTCCCCGAAACTGAAAATCTGCGCAAGTCAAACCGTGACTTCGGCTTCAGTTTCCCCGCCGCAAGACCATGACACAAAGGCACGTGCGTGTTGCCAATCCGACCCACCCACATAGATACCCCTAAATTGTCTGCATGTGGGTCTTTCCACCCCCACCCCCACCCACACACACCAACCACCCCGCCCCTCTGGGGAATCTCCTGACGTCCTGCACCAAGTGCAACAATGTAAACCGGCAGCAGCACCGCCGCCAAGCAGCAGCAGCAGCAGCACCAGCAGCCTCTGTGCCTCGCGCACAACCTTGAATGACAGGGAGACCGGAGGGGTGGGGTGGGGGGAAAGTAGGCGAGGGGAAAGAGTTTGGCCCCGATTGGTCGCCTCCTTTCCTCCGAGCCTTGTGATTGGGCCACCCTCTCTGCGCCTTTCCTTTTCTCCCCGTCCTCCCACTGGGCCCGCCTCCATGCCGGAGCCAGCAAGCTAGATTGAGTGCCTATTGCAAAAGGTCTCTCTCTCTCTCTCTCTCTCTCCCCCCCCCCCTCCCCATTGCTGCCTCCACCAATGTCGGCGCTGTCGCGGCGGAGAAGGTGGACGTGCTAGGCCGAACTGCCGTGTCCATCCCGACCCACCCACCGGGACCCCCTCTGTCCCCTTTTTCCTGCCGGGGGCCTTGCGCTGAGCTGGGGCCCGGCAGGGAAGGGGACATGGCTGCTTCGCCCGGGGCGCGGCACAGTGCCTGGGGGGCGGCAGGCAGGGGCCATCGGGGCGGGGGGCCCCGCCGGGTGTGAGCGGCCGCCGCCGCCGCCTGTGCCCGCCTCTGGGCGCGAGTGCATGTGTGGAGGTAAGTCCGTGGGTGGGGTGGGGTGGGGTGGGGGGTAGCTCGGGAATTGGGGGGAAGACCTGGAGGCAAAGGGGCGCGGGTGACCAGGAAGGCAAAGGGTAGGGGGGTGCCGTAAGCAACGCGGGGGCCCTTGGAAGCATTTGGGGGCGGGGGTGTGTGTTGTGCTACTGAAGGGTCAGCAGAGAGGAAGGAGCTGGGAGGGAAGGGTGAGACTGAAGAAGTTAGGAGGAAGAAGTAGAGGGGATTAGTGGAGTTGAATTCAAAGAAGATTAGAGACATTATTTGAGGACGAGTTTCCAGCCCTGATCTTTTGATCGAGCCCGCAGGTGCCACTGCAGTATACCTCTCAGTATGGAGCCCTGGGTGGGGTGGCAGATTGGTAAGGGAGGCTCCTGCAGCCCCGGTTTTAGGTTTCCCATAAGTGTTTTTGGCAGGAGATGGCTGGGAGTCCAAGTGGTGCACTGCTGAGACTTTTGGTCTGATCTGATCCATCAAACTCTTCTTTTGACTTGTAAAGAATTAAGGAAACTCATGGTACTCTGAGCTCAATGTGAGATAGTAGTTGGAATGGCGGACTCGGTTGCAGGGGGTTCAGATTCCCATTGTTGATGGTAGGTGACATTGTCTGTTTCTCTCTCTCTCTCTCTGCCCTTCCTCATTATTTGGTCGTGGGGATAGAATGGAAAGAGGACTCTCAGTGCCACTCTGAAATCCATGAAGGAAAGACAGGACTTGCCCGTGCCTATGCTCAAATGGAGCATTGCTCTCAATACCCTGAAGCTGGCGACATACAGTGAGGAGGGGGGCTCTTAAGTTTTTATTTTATTTCATCTTCTTCCCAAGTATCTTCTTGGCTATTCTCACAAACCACTACTGAATTTGGCATGCCTCTGATCTGCAAACAGGCAAAAGATGATCTGGCTTCTCCTGGAGAAGTATATATGATTTTTCTGTTTGTGGAGTGAAATGTTTCGAACACAGGAGTATGGAAGGTTTGGTCTTTCAAATGGCCGTGGACTACACCTCCCAAGTTGCTTTACCACCCAGATGGGGTGGATGAGAGAGTTGTAGGCCAAGGCATCTGAATGGCTGAAGATGCTGGATTAAAAGTGTGTCTACAGGGGTAGCAAGGCAAGGTAGTGTTGCAGTGATCAAGGAAAGGGTGGGGCAAGCCAAAAAGAAAGAAAAAAGAAAAAGAACAAGCTGGTAAGCAGCTATGAGTGGGAAGAGGAGGTTAGTGGTGGAGGGGAAGTCCGGAAAAGAAGAGAAAGGGAATGAGTAAGCAGCCATTTAATAAAGCATGGTGTTTTCATTTGGATGCTGTGAGTCTACCCTGATAGTATGGTAGGACCCAGGACACTGGTCAGGAGCTAAGGGTGGTTAAAATATGCAAAGGGATTGATGTTGTCTAGAGATAAGTAGGCAAGGGAGGAAGCAGTTGCCGGTATGCATGAAAAAGTGGTGTGGGAACTTGGATTTTATGAGGCAAATTTCTTCAGCATGCCGCATCCACATGTGTTCGACTATGGATCCCAGCAAGCTAGCTAAGGATGTTCGATATTGCAGTGTAACAATGTGTGGGGAGAGGGCAGAGACTAGGGAGGGTGGTGGACCTGGTTGGGGCAAGCTGATCCACAACTTAATTACCATCGGCTGGCTCTGTTTGCAGAAGCGTGAAGAACTGAATCTCCACCCGATGCTTTTAAAAAGCATCATTTCTTTTGGAACATGCCCTTTCCTCTCCAATCCACCATTGCCTGAGCCTTGTGTCTTGGGTGTAATTCTGACTGAGGCTCAGCCCCAGAATGTGCTTCCAGTGGCACTACCTCACTCTAAAATGTGGGAAGGAATAGCCTTAAAGGTAAGGATGCTTCCAAAGGCCAAAAATGTATTTCTATCTGTTGAGGAATCCCAGCCTTCCTTCCTTTAAGTACTGGGCGTTAGAGCCTTATGTGAGTATGGATTTTAATTCAGTCGAAGTTTATGCTTCAGTCCCTTTCTAATATTAGTTTGGAAGAAGGTGTTTAGAATAGGTATATCCTAAATCAGTGTTGGCAAATCTATGGCATGGGTGCCAAAGGTGGCAGTCGGAGCCTTTTCTGTGGCCACCCCACATCATCCCTTCACAGCCACCTGTATTCTGGTTAAATTACTGTATTGGCCCTTTGCAAAAAATTAGTGAGTTCTGAATCGCAGTTTGGGCACTCGGTCTCTAAAAGGTCCGCCATCCTAAATGGTAGGTTTTCTCCTCATTAAAGCAAAGGTTAGTGGGCTGAGATATGTGATGGAGGGGATGGCTCCACTGAAAGAGTGCAGAAGTCACATGGCAGGATGGGAGAACAGCTGCTTTGGGGCATGTGTTGGGAATAGAGTGTCTGAAAGAAGATTAAGTAGGATGGGACAGAGATGGAAAGAGGCTTGTAGCAGGGGAGAAGGCAGTGGTCAAGGAAGTAAACTAGTGGTTTTCAGAGCCTGTGTCAGGCTAACATTTGTTAGAACCAGCATGAATTATCTCGTTCAGATCCACCAAACCTGTTAATTCCACCACCATTGGCAACCCTTGAGATGAAGATTTGGAGAGGACAGAACAGGCTCTCAGCTGGACCATAAAGAATTTAGGACTAAACTGGCCTTCTTTCTGCACTGGTCCAAACAGTTGAGAGGAGGACACACTCTAAGAAGGAGTCTGTTGTGTTCAAGTCCCCACTGAGACAGTCCCCCCTTTTGGCAACTGAGTCTAGACTTGGAATGGGGAGAGGCCGTGATAGAGGATAATTCTAATTCCAGATGGCTGAGTGTTGGAAAGTCATTGGATGTATAGGAGGGTCCTGGAGTGTCTGGGTTTTCTTTGCTCTTTGTTAGGCTAATGATGTCTGTGTCTGATGTTAACAGCAACCTTCTCTCAACAATAGAGAGAACCCCCCAATAGCTGGGAGGCCTTACAAGCTGGCCTGGTCTTTGTAAGCAACCTTTTCTCTTTCTCCCCCTGTATGAAACAACAGCTGATTGTGTTCCAGAAGTTACTTTCTTTCTAGGCTGGCTGCAGTGGCTGGTCTCTGCTCCAAAGGGAAATCCATCCTGGAACAGGATGTGCAAGGAAGACGTGGAGTATAAAAGGCATTTCTTCCTATCTCCAGTTGTCAACTTGTTTAGCTTGGAGACAGCACATGCTGGCATTTAGACTTTGTCCTAGAAAGGGAAAAGTTGAGGAGTTTGTTTTTAAATCTTTATTTTATTAGTGTTGATAACAAACCTGATATTGGGCATATTATAGCATTGGTTTTTTAAAAAAAGGCAAGGAGCCATAACAAAACACCAGCCCGACTGCAAGGACAGAACTTGTTTTGTTATGAGATAGTCTTTAAAAGGCAGAAGGCAAGGTTTGGCTGTTTTAGTGCATTCCATGCATTTTCTGTCCTATGTCGATGTCTACCAAATCTCAACCCCGTTTTCTTCGCCCTCTGTCTCCTTGTAAAAGTGGACAACTGATGACTTACAACTCAGTAATATGGAGATGTTTCTTTTCCCCTCCTGCTCATACGTGAAGTGACAATAAGCCTAAGTGAGCCAGTATTGACTGGTCCCATTCTTACAAAAGAGATTCCAAGCACTTTTCTTTTCTTACATTGTTTCCTTGCTTCTGTTTGCACTGACACAGGCTGCAGCTTTCCTGGAGGGCTTGGCCATTCTCAGCAAGAGAGAGTGAGTCAGCAGATACGTTTGGGTCTTGGACTACAGGTTTCTTGGGTCCAGTGCAGTACAATTTAGAATGAGAGTTGCTTTGACGGCTGGGTGGATCATTGGTCTCTGCTCTGTGAACCACACTCTGTCTCTTCTTTAATAATCCCCTTGGAACACGTCTTGTTTCTTCTCCTTTGTGCCTACGGATTCTGTAGAAAGTGTTACATATGGTTAGTAGACCAAGCAGAGGACCTTGGTGGCGAGGTAGGGAGGATATGTAATTAGGCAAGACAGTAGTCCCAAAATGGACTATAATTCTGTTTCATATCACTGCTTCTCCCCTTGCTTTCACTATCCTGTATGTATTTGGCAAATTGCCTTGCTGTAATCTGTTAGTGTTTCCCTGAAGTGTGTTTGTGTGCATGTGTGTTACATGTAAACGATATGTTAACCCAGTGCCAGCGTTGCTAAATAGAGGGACAGTGGCCTAAATACAATCTGACAGTGCCAAAGTGAAACACTCACACACTTCCCTGGGGAGTTACACTGGGTTGAGAGATTATGCAGATTCGTGGGCACCATTGCACAACCAAGAAAGCCAAGAACTAGTTGCACAACTAGATTTGGAGCGCCTCTTTGTGTGAGCTTAGAAAGCGCACAATTGTGTGCACAAAAGGGAGTTGCTCAAATGTAACGCAACAATTGGACACTGCCGTTTAGTTTATTGCCTTCCTTACAGGTTCTTGTAAAATTCAGGCCCATTAAAGATAATTGTGGCCTGTAGCTTCTGTGCTTCCCCTCACTTTGCCCTCACTTTTCCTTTGCTGCTTCATCCAGAGTGGATTTGATTCAAGTCAAATTGATTTAAATCACAATTTAAATCTTTTTTAAAAATGGATTTTAATGACTTAAAACATCAAAAAATAATTTTAAAAATCATTGTTGTTTTTAACAAATCACTGGTTTTTTATCCGCCGTGCCTCACATTATGGCACTCGGCATTGTGCAGGCAGTAGCCCAATAAGACTTTTGTAACTAGGTTTTGGTGGTTGCATTTTGTTCCTGCTTAGGGCAGCTATTTTTTTTAGCGGAAGAAGCTAGGTCGTCTAATGACCCTTCTCCCAGGTTTGGCTCATATCCTGTCCTGCTGCCTGTTTGTAATTTTCTCTAACAAACTGATCTGTCAGGAGAACATAAGAGTCCTGCTGGATTGACCGAAGGACTCATTAGTCCAGCATTCTGCATCCACACAGTAGCTGACCTGATGCCTCTTGACAGCACACAAGCAAGAGGTGAATTTGTTTGTTTGGTTTGTTTTGTTAAAATATTTTACCCCTCCTTTCCCCTTAAAGAGGAGCCAAGGTTGCATGCAACTTTAAAACACAGTGTTTAAAGCTAAAAGTAGTAAATATATAATTACTTTTTAAAAATTCAGGCAAATGCTACATTTTAAAAATGGGAAACAAAAGCAACACCAAAACCACGCCCAAAGCAGAAATATATGACAGTCTGTTTAAAATCCTCACTTAGGCAGCCAGTTGGTAAAGGAAAGCCGGCATATAGAGAAAGGTCTTTATCTGCTTGCTGAAGGAGACAGCAAAGATGGCGCCAACCGGGCTGCTCTTGGGAGGGAATTCCAAATTCTCAGAGTGGTTAGCAGAGAAGGATCTCAAGAAAGCTGGTGGTACTGAGAGATAGGACTCCCCTGATGATCTTGTCCTTGAGATAAAAGTGGTGCTTTTACTCATGTATTTCAGCAACTGAATTCCAGAGGCCTGTTATTACCCTTGGTACTTAGGTTGGCATGAATACTGTGTGCTGAAACAAGACATTTTGAATCAAGAAAATGTTGGCATCCATAGCCTGTAGAAAATGTGGACCGTGTTTTTTTTTCCTAATTGTCCCCGCTTTGCACAATTTATTCTGTTCTTCCCATGGAATATGTGCTCACCATTAACTACCATCTCAAAGGACTAAATCTTCAGCTTCGGAGATTTCAGTAGGCATATATCGGTAACCCCTTTTTGTTTCTTTTTATGACAGCTTTGAGATTTCTAGCAGCCATTTGCCACAATCTACTCATTATGTTGCCTCAGGATCATGAATGTACAAATCGTAGCTTTTCGTCCGTTCAGTTCATTCTTTGAATAGTTGGCAGATTTCTGTCTATTTCCCGGTTCTGTGAGAGGGAAAGTAGTTGTGCAATTTGAATGGCGTGAGCAAACGTGGAACCTCATGTTCACTGCAGAATTCAGCAGGCTGGATATCTCTGTTTCTCATGACATGTTAAAAATGTCCACTATGTACAGGCTGTAAAAAAATAGGTTTGAAAATACATAGTTGGTGGTAAAATCTCAAGACGCTTCAAGGAGACTGGACAAGAACATTCAGTTCTGGGGAGGTGCCTTGGCGTGCTGTGTAGCAAAAGCGAGGCTTGTGGTACCTGGAAAGCTTAACCAGTGATCTAAACTCTCGCAGGCAAACCCGGTCTCGTTTGTTGCATGCATGAAAGGGCAAAAATAGATGAATGCATGCACACACAGCGATTGCGCAGTTGACCTGTGAAAGATGAAGTTACTGCACTGCCAGAAGCTAAATTTTGGCAGTGGGTTTGTTGTTGGTCATAGCTAACACTGAGGTACAACTTGGAGAGTCCCTTGTTCATTTAGCCAGGTTGTTTTTGATGAGTCATATTCCACCCACCCACTCTGCCCCAGTGTCCTGTGGCAATATATAAATCAGTAGTTCTCAACCTGTGGGTCTCCAGATGTTCCTGGACTGCAATGCCCAGAAATCCTGGCCAGCTCAGCTAGTGAGAAAGACTTCTGGGAGTTGTAGTCCAGGAACATCTGAAGACCCACAGGTTGAGAACCACTTGATATAGCTGACAACACTGACTTTATAGGGTTTTTTGGAATCCGGGCAACAAGATAACCCATGCAAAAAGCTTTGAAGGCATCTTGGGGCAAGCTGGCTACTGGGGAGGTATACAGGGGTGGAGGAGTAGGACAGGGAGATGATATATGACGGTGTGTGTATTTGCATGTACGCACATACTCCGAACATTGTGGCATGCTTGGAGATTGTTTAGTGCACTGGTTCTCAACCTGTGGGTCCCCAGATGTTCCTGGACTGCAACTCCCAGAAATCCCTTCCAGAACAGCGAATGGTGGAGGCTTTTGGAAGTTGCAGTCTAGGAACATCTGGGGACCCACAGGTTGAGAACCACTGGTTTAGTGCAATGTGAGCATGAAATACCTGGTGTCTCCTCTGACAGTACTGGAATGCTTGGAAGTACTCGGCAGATTAGAAGGCCCTGGCACAGTAAAGGGTAGGTAGTGGGACTTGACAAAGTGAGTGAAAGAAGTAATACTGTATATACATTTGAGGTTTAAAATCTCAATGTATGCTTAATCATTTTTAAAATGTGATATTTATATTGTGTTGTTTTAAATTCTTACCCGTTGTGAGCTGCCTTATGTTCCCTGTGAGGAGAAAAGGAACATATAAATAATTTGAATATATAAATCATTCATAATACAGTATTTTTTAAAAAAAAGAATGTGGAAATGTGTCTCATCCACCCACAGAAATGGGACCACGTACAGAAGATAATGAGAAGTACACTGCACTAGTGTGCAGAGTGCAAGCGATCTGGTCAGAGTGGCGTGTTCTTTGGGCATTCTCATCTAGCCTCGCTCACCATGTGAGATGGGGGATTGGGTCAGCCCTGACTTTTTCCATCACTGGTCCTGTGGGCCACCCCCTGCCCCCCCCACCATCCCATACGTGTGGATGATGAGAATCTGAAGTCGGAAGGCGTCACTTACCAGTGGAGACTGTTGGGATGAATGGGTGCCTTGAGTTTTCAGAGTTCCCACGCACACAGAGAGTCTTCTAGGGTACTGTTGCTTCCCTGACTTCAGATTCATCACACAGAGGAGAGCAGAAGTGATTGCAGATGGAAGTGGGGCTAATGGGGTCCTCTCCTGCTGTGTAGACAATGCAAATCTGGAGTGGCAGATTTGCATCGAATCCTGCTCAAGGTCACCAACCCTTCCAGAGATTTGGTGGCAGGGACCCATGACAACTATCAGAGATTTCTTCAGCATCCTGCACCTCCTTGGGTTTATTTATTTATTTTTTTGATATAACGTGTTTCATGATTCCCAGACTGACACCTAGGCAGGAGGGGAGTCCTTTTTCATAAACAGATTCCTGGGATCTGCTGGAAGACCCTCTTCCTGTTGGAGGTGGCTGGCACATGCAAGCGTATGGCTAACGGGTCCTCCATTTTGTTCCAGGCGTGGCAATTGGCTTAGCCACTTCAAGCCTTGATTACCTGCATTTAGGGCTTCAAACTCAGGAACAGCAATGCGTGAATGGCAGCCAGAAAAACCTCTGCCCCGAAACTAAAATCGGACACATTCCACAGAACCTTTTACAATCTGTTTTGTTACAAAATCGTTTTTAAATGCCATACCAGGGATATAAACTTGCAGTTGCCTGAGCTTGAGAAATAAATTCGTTTATCATCTGTTTTGGTCGGATCCGAAGGTGCCTTCAGTCAGGCTGTAAAAATCACATGTTGTAATAAAAATGGCTGTAAAAGCTGCAGAACGCAAGAATCTCACTTTTATTTTTCATGGAGGAGAATACATACATACATTTTTGGAAGTTGTGTCTGGTGTCTTCTGTAACATGTTCATCCACCACCTGCTGAAAACTGGGTGTTTGTTTCTGGAGTGTATAATGTGCATGTTAAGATACCCAATGTGGTGTAGTGGCCAGCGTGACAAACTATGACTATAGAGATCAGGATTCGAATTCCCACTCAGCCAAGGTAGAAGTGTGGAACTGAAAAAACTACTACTTAAATAACTCATTTACCATGAAAGTCTTTTTGGGGTTGGTGCCGGTCAGTTCCAACTTGACGGCACATGGCTAATTAATGTGCCTATGAATTAATTTTTGTACACCAATTTACTCTCCTCTCTGGCTTTCTACCTGAAAAGCTGGCCGTTTCGTCTTATTAAAGGAAATTTTCCTGCTAGTTGCTGAATCCGTCTGTTGTCTGTCTTCCCGCAGGGGGATCCCTTCCCGTTTGAGCCGGGCCTCTGCTATGTTGCGTTCCCAGCACCTTCTTCGATAGCTTTTGCAAATGAAAATGGAGGAAATGACTTTGTCAGGCCTGGATAACAGCAAGTTGGAGGTAAGGTGCCTCCCGAATGAGAAGAGCCCTTTGCCAGGGTTTCCGTAGGAACAAGACCCGTGAAACCCAGGTTGGAAGGAGTAGGTTGGTGGGGAAACCCATTTTTGGGGGCGACATGTGGGAAGTGGAGTTTAGCATTAGCCAGGGCTTATCCCTTGACTTGCTGCAGCGGTGGGCAGCTGTGGCTCCCTGGGTGCTTCTAGCTCCTAGTTCCCATCCGCTCCGGCCACTGTAGCCAGTGGTGAGGAGGTGGTTAGGGTTAGGGTTAGGGTTAGGGTTAGGGTTAGGGTGATGCCATCCAAAGACACCTGGAGGGGCCCGAGTTGGTCATCTCTGACCTAGAGCTTTTATTTAGTACTATGAATTACCAACATAATATTTGAAATAAAGATATATTGTTAATGTTCTTTTTTGAATGAATATATTCATAGTCTGGAATACACAAGTACAGTACATTGCAACTAGAGTAGCTCTGTTAAAATCAATGGGGATTTGGGGGGTCAACTCCATGGTTCTCATTGTTTCTGTCACTCTATAATAGCTGCAGCTTATTGCCAGATTTCAACCAGAGTAAATTAAACAGAACATTTTCTGTTCTATCTATAATTTTATATAATTTTAATGTTTGCTGTTTTATAGGAAAATTGTAATACAGAGGCTACATGTATTTTTAAAAAAATCTGTTGAGTTATGTCTCTTGTTCATCCCCTGATCTCTTATTCCCCCCCCCCCCCAAGTAATATATGTCTCCTGAACTTCATTTCCTATTTCTTCCTGGTGCAAACTTGCATGATTTAGCTTTGGCTAAAGAGAGAGGCAGAGAAGTACAAACCAGTACAGGATTTACTCCAGTGGTGGCAAACCTTTGGCACCCCAGATGTTTTGGACCACGACTCCCAGAATTCCAAGCCTAAACTGCCAATGACAATCTGTCAATGACAATGTTGTGGTCCCGAACATCTGGAGTGCTGAAGGCTCACCACCACTGATCTACTCTATTTCACACACCAGCACCCACTTGATTTTGTTGTATGGTGCTTTGTTTTAACAATGGTGTATGTGTGTGTGAATGGAATTTTTAAAGAAAGAAAGTATTTGGTTGGCACACAAAAAGGCTGAATCATATTAAGGTGGAGGGGGGAGGGAGTCAAGTGACTGAAATTATAAATTGTAGACTGTTATTATAAGTCTGAGAACCAGACTCAAAGGGGAACATGAGTCTGTTGTGCATATGAATGAAACTCCTGCTACTGTATACAATATTTTTTAAGGTTGAGCTGTAGACAGATCTGATTCCAAAGCGGAATCCCAAGAGATGAATTCCGCTCCCAATTCAGCCTTGCTTACATACCCTACACGTGTTTCTGTTGTTATATTTCCATCTTCCTGCTTTCCAGGCTGTGGCTCACGATATTTATACAGACTTGATTGAGGACGCATGCCTGGGCTTGTGCTTTGAGGTGCACCGGGCTGTCAAATGTGGCTACTTCTTCCTGGATGACACAGACCCTGATAGTATGAAGGACTTTGGTGAGTGCATATTTGAAGGCCATAATTCTTTTTATGCCTGTTTTCCAGACTTCTAGTGTAGGTTCTAAGGGGCGCTGCTTCTGGTGCACTGGATCCAGATCAATTCTAAGCTGAGATACAAACCCAATCTTACGTATACAAGCGTATCTGTTAAGTAGTTTGTTTTGTTTGTTAAAGATACTTTTTTTAAAAAAAAAATGCCTACTTTCCTTTCTCTGCCCTGGCTTACTGAGGCATTTGGATTACCTGCTGAATTATGTAGTTGGAAGGAACTAATGTTCGAATCCAGACTACATTGTAACAAAGGCAAAAGGCACTTGCACTGGAAGAAATGACTCTGTGATGGCTTTGGATAAGCGAAGGTACATGCTGGAAGATGAGATAGAAACTTCCCAGGATCTGCAGTCAGTTTGAGTCACTAGTGGAGTGGAAGAAAATACTAACTCAGTCTTAGAAATCAGAGTCTTAGAGATAACTAGAAGCCAACATGGATTTGTCAAGAACAAATCCTGCCAGATCACCTTATTTTTTAATTATGTATTTTCCCTGGTAGATGGTGGGAATGCAGACATAATATATCTTGACTTCATCAAAGCCTTTGACAAACCCTACCATGGTATTCTGATTAGCAGGCTAACTAGGTGTGGGCTGAATAGCACATGTGTCACGTGGCTACACAGTTGGTTACAGAATCATACTCGGAGAGTAATCAAATTTAACAGGGATCAATGCAAAGTTCTTTGCCTAAAGGCAGGGTGGGGGAGGCTGCCAGATGGACAGTTCCAAGATGAGGGATGCTTGCTCAGTAATAAGAGTGAGAAGGAGCTTGGAATTGCTGTAGACCCCAAGCTGAATCTAAGCCAAAAGTGTAATATGGCTGTAAAAAAGGCAAATGCTATTTTAGGCTGTGTTAACTGACGTATAGTCTCCAAATCCAATTAAATATTAATTCCTCTTTATTCAGCACTGATTAGACCTCCTCTTGAGGATGATGTCCACTTTTGGAGGCCACACTTTAAGAAAGATGTACCCAAGATAGAACAGATTTAGAGAAAGGCTACAAAATGATCTGGAAGCCAAGCCCTATGAGGAAAGACTGAAAGAACTGGGCAAGCTTAGCCTTGAGAAAAGAAGACCGAGGGGAGATAGGAAAACACTTTTAAAATACTTGGAAGGCTGTCATACAGGGGAGGCACAGGATCTGTCCTCATTCGTACCAGAGTGCAGGGCACGTAATAGTGGTCTAAAGCAGTGGTTCTCGACTTGTGGGTCCTCAGATGTTCCTGAACGGCAACTCCCAGAAATCCCTTCCAGCACAGCAAGTGGCAGAGGCTTCTGGGAATTGAAGTCCAGGGACATCTGGGGACCCACAGATTGAGAACCACTGGTCTAAAGTTACAGGAAGCCTGATTTAGGCAGGACATCATGGAAAACCTCTGAACACTATGACAGTGAAGCCAATTAGCTTGTGAGCCGGTGAGTGTTCCGATATTGGAGGCTTTCAAAAGAAAATTTAATAACCGTCTGTCATATTTACTTTGATTTGAATTCTGCACTGAGGAGAAGGTTGAACTCAGTGGCTTTGTAGGCCCCTTCCAACTCAGTCATTCAGCGATTCTACGGTCACTTAAAAATTGTGCTTACGCCACACTTTCGACATGTTATACCTGCTGTGCATAAAAGGGAACAGCAGATTGCACGTTCTCATATCTAGGTAACATTTGATGCTACTTACCTTTGCATTGGACAAGAAGTTTTATTAGGTAGCCTAACAATACTGTTTTAGGGAGGAAGGGGATTTTACACTGCTGGGACAGGCTATGAGGCACTGGCTTTATATCATTCTAAGAAGGGGAGAAGTTGAGAATTCTACTCCCTGGAGTAGGGGAGACAGTAGGGATGCAAAGAGAGGGACAGGTATCAAGAGTACCAGTTGCTGCAAAAATGAAGGACATGGTGAATGAAATCTAGAATCTGAATAATTGCATACGTTGAGGGTGATCCTCAGTGGTTTCTACAGCAGTGTGACATTTAGTTTATTGATGCCTGACGAGATTCACAGAACATTTTATTTGCTCCCCAAAGAATCGCTCAGTCCATGCACAAGCTTTTAGGCAATAGCTCTGCATCGTCTTTCAGCTGCACAGATACCTGGAAGGGAGAAGGGGCACAGTTCTCTTCTAACTTACGAAGGCTTTCCTGCTTGGTGATCTGGGGCTCTTTCTAGCAACTGGGGGAAAAGCCTTGTAGCACTCATTCTCCAACGCACCCTTCCAGAAGGTGGCCACAGTCCTGTTAGGGATGTTCACTTGCATAGGTTAAATTGCATAACTCATGGCAGAAATTGCCACTGACTAACTAGGCACGCCTGATCTCACAACATGCACCAAGTAGTGCTACCAGCATATTGTGAATTAACAGCAGCTCATCACAGAGAGTTAGGCAATTTTACTTCTGCATGTGTAAACCAGCAACAGGATTCTGGCCACTGTGTGCTCATTCTGTCACATGATGGAGACATGTTGATAACTTTCTAAATTCTACCATGACAA
Organism: Phrynocephalus versicolor; assembly: GCA_023846285.1. NCBI lineage: Eukaryota > Metazoa > Chordata > Lepidosauria > Squamata > Agamidae > Phrynocephalus > Phrynocephalus versicolor. The sequence continues at coordinate 5,393,073 of JAHTLZ010000111.1, read as the reverse complement.
ATACTGATTGATGGAACCTGTCATTTTGATTACCTGTCTGCCTGTGGCAGTTATGTGCCATTAAATCACATCCCGTGTATGGCAGCCCTTTTCAGGCTACACTATGTGAGATATTTAAGGCGGTGGTTTTACCATGACCCCCTCCAGTGAGTTTCCATGGCCATGCAGGGATTTCATCCCAGGTCCTGAATCCTACTCTAAAACTGAATCCGCTGCATCACATTAGTTTTTAATTGTCTATAGCAGTGGTGGCGAACCTTTGGCACTCCAGATGTTTTGGACCACAACTCCCAGAATTCCAAGCTTGTATTGCTAATGACAAAGGACTGTGGGAGTTGTGGTCCAAAACATCTGCAGTGCCGAAAGTTCATCACTACTTGCCTGTAGCCACTACTAATAATGTATACTTGTGCTTTGCCTCTAGCAATAATGGATTTTTGCTTTTAAATGTTGCCGTTGTTGCCTGCCTTGGTATGTTACATGTAACACATAGTCTGTAAATGTTCTAAAAATTAAAAATAATGAATATGAGGAGAGGAAGCAGAAAGTATGGATAAAGGTGAAGAAATGTGATGGAATGACTCTCTTTAGTATCCCAACTTTTGTGTGTTAGAGGCAGTCTGCCTTCTGTGAATGGTTGCTTCTCCCTCAGGAGTTGAGAGGTCTATGTAGAGCAGCGGTGGCGAATGTTCATCAGTCCAGATGTTTTGGACCACAGCTCCTCCAGTCCTTTGTCATTGGCAATACAGGCTTGGAATTCTGGGGGTTGTGGTCCAGAGCACATGGAGTGGCAAGGCTTCCCCACCACTGATGTAGACGATGAAGCTGGCCTGGCTGCGGTGATGGTGGTTCAGATCTTCTAATGATCCCCATCTATAAAATATTACATTTCATGTTCTCCTGTGGGTCTCAGCTGGTGTCCATCAGTATTTGGCCTTGCCCATCCCAGGCATGGAGGTCTTTTTCCTATCTCCACCTCTGCAGAGACATGATTTCTCTCTCTCTCTCTCCCCCACCCTCTCCCCAGAAATTGTAGATCAACCCGGGCTGGATATCTTTGGTCAGGTCTATAACCAGTGGAAGAACAAGGAGTGCGTTTGCCCAAATTGCAGCCGAAGTATTGCCGCCTCCCGTTTCGCCCCACATTTGGAGAAGTGCCTCGGGATGGGACGGAACAGCAGCCGCATCGCCAATCGGAGGTGAGGTCTTGAACGGGAGGAAAGGGGGAGGAGAAGCAGGCACTCCTAACAAAACCATCACTTCTCGGGCAGGAGAGGACCGGATCGAGATTGCTGGGAGCAAAAATTAGTGCAATATTTTAAAATCGTCTTTTAGTTCCCAGGACTCAAGTCCGTTCCGACTGTGCATGTCATGTGATTAAACGAATGTTTATACAGTACATTCTTTGCCCGGATGCCCCAAAACTCTGTGAACTCTGAGTTCACAAATGGAATATCTTTGTACCCCTACTTTTTTGTCTGATAACCGTGAGTGGAGTGGTGAAAGGCAGTGGAGAATTACCGTAATATCTGGTAAACAGAACTCCCTGTCTGTGTGTCATGTTTGTCCCCACAACGCAAAACCCACATCTTGCCGCTGCTGAAACTTGACCAGATACGATCTAGCGTTTCAAGCCCAGTCTTGCAACCTGAAACTGTTTTTAACGATGAAAATGTTTCTTGCTTTTTTGTTGCAAAAGCAAGAAACTGATCACCAGGTTGCAAAATATTGAACCCAAAGCTCGATTCCATACTGTATGTCTGTGCACGATTGGGAAATACATGTATCCCAAATCAATGATTGTGATCTCAACTTTTCTGGTGTGATATCCTGACTAACAGGCTGGGCTACAGTGCAACAGGTCCCAGGTTCAGGTCTAGCCTTTGCCCTCACCTTGAGAAATCAAGATGGCTTACAGGATCTCCTGTTGTTCTCCATCTTCTCCTCTTCTTTCCCATAGTAGCTCCACAATCTGCAATATGGGGCTGCTGGGTCATTTAAAGAATTGGTGAGATGTTTCACACAGCGTGCTCTGAAATGCTTAAAAGGCACCTTGAAGTGCTTAGAAACATGAAAAGGCCACATTTGACTATGGAGGAGCAGTGGTTAAATGCTTATACTGCAGGTAAAACTGTGCTCACGACCTGGGGTTCAATCCCAGGTAGCAGGCTCATGGTTGACTCAGCCTTCCATCCTTCTGAGGTTGGTAAAATGAGTACCCAGCTTGCTTGGGAGGGGGCAATGTGTAGCCTGCATACTGAAATTAAAATTGTAAACCACCCAGAGACTACTTGAAGTGGTATGGGTCAGTATATAAGCAGAACACTTTGCTTTGCTTTATTTGATTCATATTTGGTTCTCCTTGCTCTGTCATGTCTGCAGATCATTTCAGGTTCATATCTTGAGGGAACCCTTTCTCCATTTCCTTTTCTGGAAAGATTCCAGGAGATCTGGGGGCTTGATCCGAGGCGCACATATGGAGCTTGTGCATAGCACTTGCTTCCTGCATGTGCTTGTCTTCCTCACTGCCTTGTGGGGAGAAAGAAATGGCCGTCACTACCCGAAACACTCCCTTGAAGCTGTGTGTTGCAACGAAAAATAATCTGCGATGGGAAGAGCTCTATCAAAGAAGTGCATCCCTTATTGCTGCTCTGTTTATGCTATTTATCCCGGCAAAGCTGTACCGCTTAGGTTTCCTTCCTTCCTATTCCCGTTGTTAACAGGATAGCAAGTAGTAACAACATGAACAAATCTGAGAGTGACCAAGAGGACAACGATGACATAAATGATAATGACTGGTCATATGGATCTGAGAAGAAAGGTACGCTAGAGAGAGGTTTTTGGACAGGGACGAGGAATGTATGTATGTATGCATGTTTGTTTATATACCACCCATCTTCTAACCATCTTGATGCATGCATTCAAGTAAAGAGGAACAGGAGGGCCTATTGTCAACAGGAGTCTTTTGCTATAATTGTAATTCATGCTGAATTTGAGGGCTAAACCTATCAAAGGCTGGACATGCACCAAATTCCTGGAGGTACTAGATAGGATGCCTATATATTGCTCCTGTATTAGAGGCATCGTGTCTTGGAGTTGTTGGGGAGTGGTGCCAGAAGGTGCTATTCATAGAATCATAGAATATTGAAGGTGGAAGTGGCATACAAAGCTATCAAGTCCCACCCCCTGCTCCACGCAGGAATACACATCAAAGGATATCTGTCCAGTGGTTGGCCAGATTATTATTATTTTTTGGAATACGTCAAGTGTTAAAGCACTCACCACCTCTCGAGGTAATTGGTTTCATTGCCGTACTGCTCTAACAGTTAGGAGTTCTTCCTGCTATCCAGCCAAAAGCTGGGTTCTCTCAACTTGAGCCTCTGGGATGATTGAGAACAGATTCTGCCCCTCCTCTGTATGACCGCCCTTCAAATACAGTGATACCTTGTATAACAGACAGCTTGTATAACAGAAAATTTGTACAACATAAAAAATTCCGGAGATAGGGGAAATTTGCATAACATAATTGCCTATGGGGAAAATCCGTACAACATAAAATGGGATTACTCTGCTTTCAATGCATTCCTATGGGAATTTGTATAAAGGAAAATTTGCTTAACATAATTTCATTTGGAACGAATTAATTCCTTTATACAAGGTACCACTGTATTTGAAAAGTGTTACTGTGTTCAGGAGTCTACTCAGGCGTGGTCTGGAGGCATCTGGTGAGCCACTGTGTGACCAGAGTGATAGACTAGAGAGGCTTTTGATCTCATCCAGCAGGATGGTGGTGGTTGGATGGCATCCGAGACTTTGTTAGTACCTGGGACTTCAGGGCAGAAATGGTCTAATAAAGGGGCAGAGGAGTAGCATCCTGGGGAGTTTTGGAGTGCAGTCAATGAGGACGGGCAGTTTTGGCTCCCCTCCTTTCTCTCCATGCAGGAGAGGGAGAGGGAAGATTTCCCAGCTGGTACCTACAGGCCCCAGCTGAGCCTGGTCCTTAGGATCAGCGAGCATCAGATGAGAGTCCTTCTTCTACTTAAGCTGGGATTCCACAATGAATGGTTTATAGAGAAAGCTATCAGGATTTTTGTTGACTAGTTTAACAGCGGTATTTGTTTGATCCTTTAGTATTGTACACTCGCTGTTGTTAGCTTTACATACGGTCTTTTAATTATGTAAGCCATCTTGAGTTCTTAATTGAGAAGGAAGATGGGGTGAAAATGTTTTAAATAAATTAAAAAATAAAATAAGAACTGGCCCTTGCAAAAGAGGGGATTGATGTGTTTGTGTAACAATATGCTAAAGGATCTCTCTTTCCTCCTTCCATTCTAGCAAAGAAGAGAAAATCAGATAAGGTATGATCATTTTCTTTAATGTGGTCGTGGCTGATTAAAGGTATGCATTTCTTAATTTTTTTCACAGAAGGTCTGTTTATGTTTCTTCATGGTTCAAAAAGAAATTCTCCTTCCAGCATGAAATGCTGATTTCCAGTTCAATTGCCATAAAATTTTGTAAACTTACTTGTGCCACAAAGCTTTCTCCTTTTGCTACTACGAGGCAGTATAGCAGCACTGTTGGCTATGGCAACATATAGTGAGGAGAGTTGGATTTATTGGGCTGGATGTTAATCTTTTTGAAAGAGAGTAATAATATCTGAATATCTGGAGTTAGTTATTTTGATTTACAAAGTTGCTGATTGTTTTTCTTCCTCCCATGTTTCAGAACCCCAATTCACCCCGAAGATCCAAGTCCATGAAACATAAAAATGGTGAGTGTAATAAGGGACTGTTCCCCTACCACCCAGGATTCCTCAAAAGTAGATTTCCCAAGAAGCTCCTGATATCCAATAGTTTCCCTCCCTCCCTCCCTCCCTCCCTCCCTTCCTTCCTTCCTCTCTTGGTCTGAATTATTTGTCTGAACAAATATTGGAAATACATTATTGCATCTGAGAAGAAATTAGCAATTTTAATGCAGTGGGACCCCCATATCCATGGAGGATAACTTCTAAGCTGCCACCCCTATGGATGCCTGAGACCTCAGATAGTATCAAACACTGCCGTCCAAATGCAGATTCATTCCAAATACAAACGACTGTCCTATTGGAGGAAACAAGGGCTCAGCTCTTGAAACAGCTTCCGGGAGGATGCACCACTGCTCCTTGGCCCAAAGAGGCAGAAAAGGAGATGATGGCGCTGCTGCCCTTCATTTTAGAGTGCCATGAGCTATGGTTAGGTGAAACCACAGTAACTGAAATGACTGATAAGGTCATGGGGGCTCTATGATAGTAGGTTAAGAGTGACCCTTCCTTGGAGGTATATGGCATCTTAGTTCCGGACAATATCCTTTGCAAAAAAAATTGCATGCAGGCGCTTTTACACGACCTCTAAAATCTGGTGGCAACTTAAATTCGGACCAGAGATCGTGGGGGTTTGTCGCTCTTCCTGTATTCCCACCCCTCCGCACTCCATTGTTCCTGTCTGCGTGAGGAGAGGGAGAAAAAAAGGGAGAAAAAAATGCAGGCTCACCTCCGTCTGTCAGTTGAAGCTGCCCCGAGCAGCCCCGTTGTGATTCCTGTCTCTTAAAGGGGCGGCAGGGACAAAAAAACAAACAGAAGGCGAGGGAGACTGGCATTCACAGCTTTACAATTCACATTGGAATATTTTTTACCTCCTGGAGGCCAGGTACTTGAAAAGTGCGCTGGGGCGTGCTTAGGTGGGCGTGGGCGTACTTAATTTTTTTAAAGTCCGGAGCTGGTGGGAAAACATTTTTAAGCTCTGGATCTGGGAGCCCCTTGCCTCGGATTTTAGGGGTCGTGTAAAAGCACCCAGAGTGAATCCATTTGCTGGGGCTCTGTATCAGGAGTAACTGATGTAACTATCCCTTATGCAGAAATGCCTCTTTTTAGGAATGTCAAGGGCGGGGCAGCAAAACATACAGAGGTGTAGCGGACAACCCCATCTGTGGCCAGGCCCTTGGATGTTTTTAATTTTGTATAATATGTTAATGTTGTGTTGTTTGTTTTAACAGTGCAATAAATAGCATCCCCCCCCATGATCAGGGAGTTTCTGGTTTAAGAATACACAGAGAAGAATCTAGAGATAGAAACCCAGGGTTGTGATGCATAAAGTCAGAATATTTGATTTTGTGTGTGTGTGTGTGTGTGTGTGTCAGTCTGGTAGGATTTCAGCTGCTGTTCATTTATAGGTGCTGTCTTCAGAAAACAGTATTTTCCCTCAAAGGTTCCAGATAGTCCAGGGCGTGACGAGGAAAGCACAGCATGCATGATGCTAACCTTCATCTGTCAGTGGGAGATGTAGAAAAAAGAACCATCAGTGCATCTGGAAGTTGAGTCATGGCAACTGGACTTCTTTTCTTGAGAGATCGAAACGTTTCACTACTCATCCAAGCAGCTTGGACTGACGAAGCTGCTTGGATGAGTAGTGAAACTTTTTGATCTCTCAAGAAAAGGAGTCCAGTTGCCATGACTCAGCTTCCCGATAACCTCACCGGGATGACTGAGAATCTTCACAAAACATTGGGGCAGTTCAAGTGTGGCCTCGTGGGCCATATAGTTGACTGCTGAGAATATTGGTTATCTGACCCTTAGTTGGCAGAAGTACACGTAGGCGCAAACTGCTTAGGACAGTACGGTTAGGTATGCTACCTAGGTGTGAAGGGTGAAATTTGGATTTTATCACTGAAGGATTTTGAGATGGCCCTACTTGGTAGTCGAATATTCAGAAGAAACATGTGGGCCTTTATGCTCTCTACATACCCTCTGTATTTGTCAGTGAAGAGGTTTGCATGGAGGCCACATGTGCCACTATTTATGTGCCTTTCCTTTTCTCTTCCCCCACTCTGCCCACTACCTTTTCTCCAGGGGAGCTGAGTGGTAACCCAGACCCATTTAAGGTGAGTTGGATTCTTCATTGCAGCTCTTGACCTGTTGTGCTCCTCTTTTAGAGGACTTTTGGAGTCCCGAGCTTTGTTTGTTTTTGTTTGTTTGTTTGTGCAGTGGTGCATGGAGGTGGGATCTCAGTAGGCTTTCAAGCATCAGAGCATTTGAGCCAGTGTGTATAGAGGAGGGCGCTTTGAGAGATGGGTCCCCAAAACAATTGTTCTGATTTGTGAGAACTACCTAAACTACTTTGCCACGTGTATGTTTTCCTCTCTAGTATAACAACTCGGCCGGAATCAACTATGAAACGCTTGGCCCCGAAGAGCTCCGTACTTTGCTCACGACGGTGAGTACCTAACTGGATTCCCCTTTTGTCTGCCACTGTTCCTATAACCCCCTCCCCATAAGCCGTCAGTTTGTAGCTGGTGGGTTTCTGTCTGACAGTCTCCCGTTGCTCAACCTCTCAAGACCAATGAAAGTTGATGGCCATTTAACTGACCACCTGAGTTTTTCACCAAATTTGGAGTTTTGATTCTCAGCCCAACTGGTCCTGGTCCGTTACATGGTACTCTGGGCTGAGATCCTCTTTGTGACATCAAGCTAAGCCTCACCGTGATTTGGGTAGCACTTAGCATGAATAGGCTGTGGCCATTGCTAGCTTGAGACTGATTCAGCCTCAGCTGTGGGTGGCGATGGTGCAGTATAAGAGACAGCTGAGGAAACTCTATTTTTGCTGTAAACTGCCCAGAGTTCCTATTGGAAGATGGGCGGTATAGAAATGAAACAAACAAACAAACAAATAAATATGGGCAACACATTTGCTGAATTACATTCCAAGCCCCAAAGGGGGGGGGGAGGCAACTGGATGATTGTAGGGGCTGGTAATGGTGGGTGTTGGTGAAGTGTGTGTGCATTTCAAATTTAGGCATACACTCCTGCTGTCCTAATTAAAATGGCAACCTAATCCCCTGTGTAGATACTTTCAGGCTTTCTTACACTGGTTTCCTGGAGAGACCCACAAACATGGCAGAATAAAATTGGCATCCCTTCCGAGGTGTTGTGCTTTGAGCAGGTACACACCTCTGTGTCTCTCTTCTCTGCGTTGCCAGGCCTATTCTCAGTTTGTGTGTGTGTGTGTGTGTGATTATGCGCTGCTCCATCCGGATCTCACATTTCCTAGTTTCCAAGTACACGATATTAGATCATCTCCCTTTAGGCCCTTAATCATACTTCTGTCTTCTTTTTTATCCTGCTGACCATGGTTGTGCATTTCTCTCCTCTAGATTGCACTGCTGAGAATTACTTTGCCTGAATTTAGAGCAATGTTTCCTAGTTTTTGATAGCCAAACTCTGTCTTGCAGTCTCAGAGATGTTGTTTTGCAGTGTGCAAGAGTAAGACTGACCCACCTTTAGATGCGTTCGTTGTTCAGCACAAGTCATCTTCTTGGGTGACAGCCCGTTCCAGAGCCAATGTGGAACAATGACTCATGCAGATATGAGATCAAATCCCCCTGGGGGATGAACATCATTTAATTTCTCATGGCATTCTTCCTGTTCTCTCATGCCACGTTATTGGAGCATTTGTGGGAAAATGTCTCTCAGAAAGATGTTAGACAACTCCTAGAACTCAGAAAAGTAACTTTTTAGTTACAACTCCTTGTATGCCCCAGCTAGCAATGACCGTGCTAGCTATGTGATTATAGGAGATGTGGTTGAAAAAAACAAAATACCACTTTCCAAGTTCTACCTGTTCCTTTCATACCTGAACCCTCAGTGAAGTTTGTCTTTTGTGGTTTGCTCATGCTGTATGTCCCTCTTTCTGTAGCAATGTGGGGTGATCTCTGAACACACCAAGAAGATGTGTACACGGTGAGAGCAGCCCTCCCTTCCACTTTCTTCAGCCCTGTAATCTTTTCAGTTCCTCTGCCCGTTCAGCAGGTTCCAGGTCTATGGAGAACAGGAGGTATTCAGAAGCTCACACGATTTGGGGTGGAAATCCAGGCTTAATTGTGTGTCTGATTGGAAAGAAATTGAAACACCCCCCCCCCCGATCTTTTGACTGCCCTTAACTCAGACTAGGATTGACGCTTAGGGCACATTGAAGGTCAAAGGTGAGGGAAGTACATCTGCAGTGGGATGAACTCACGGGCCGCCGGTGCCACGGCTGAGCGGTCATCGTTGTTAATGATTAGAGATGGGGATGAACCGCAGTTCAGCCAGTTAGACACTGCACCCATGCAGGGTTGTGCAGGCAGGGTGCCCTCTCCTCTCTCACCTCCCTGGGCGAGGTGCCATTCCCTTCTCTGCAGGAGGAGGGAAGCATGCGCTGTGACGGGTGAGTGGGCAATCCCTTTGGGAAGCGTGCATTGCTGGGAGAATGGGTGAGTGCAAAGAGGAGGCAGAAGAGGGGAGTGCATGGATGGCACCTGTGCAACACCCCTTCAGCCGAACTGGGCCGAAATGCCTAATTGCAGTTCATGCCCATCTCAATTAATGAGAGTCAAGTTGCAGGAGAAGGTTTGAAGTAGACATGAGAGAGGCGTTCCTCCATCAGCTTTTAAAATTCATCCTCAGAGTTTTGTTTTGCTGGTGTACCTGTGGAAATGGGACTCCTCGGTGATCATTTATAATGCATCATCAACATTTCAAAAGAGATCCCTTTCTATGCCTGTTCGCTGAGAAGAGATTCCTACGTTTCCACAATTAACCAGGCAAATGGTTCTGCCTTGAACCACCGTAGTGTGTCAGATGCAGGCAGCTGGGAGTGATGTTAGATGCTGCTAAAATCATTTTGCATCATTCCTCTGATAAAGGAAATGGTAAACTAAACTCTGTGGGACACTCTTTTGTATAACTTCCTGCGTTTCAGCTGGCCTATAAAGGTAGCTGAAGCCTTGTGTCTCAAAAATTGTAAGTCCTGCTCAGTTCCCTCACCCTTGATTTCCTCTGCGGTGGCTTGCCTGCCCATGTTGCAAGTTTGAGTGGTTGCAATTTGCATTTAAAGAAAGCCAACGTTCTTGGAATGTAGTATTTTATATCTACTTCCAGTGTGTTGTAAAATATATGCAGCTCTGGGTTTGTTACAGGGGAAGGGTACCTGTCTTTTCCTGGGATGCCCGTAAACGAGTAACATGTTCCAGCATTTAATTAATAGGTTGCCCTTACTTTTAGAGGCATTGTTAACTCTCCCTTTCTGGAACATGAATGTGTTTAGCATGATAAAAGATGAGGAAAGAGCAAAGATGCATTTCACGGCCAGTACTCAATGTGATCTTGTCCTTGGTCTCCAGGTCACTGCGCTGCCCCCAGCACACGGATGAACAGCGGAGGTCAGTCAGGGTCTACCTCCTGGGACCCTCTGCGTAAGTGTGATGGGATGGAGGCAGGGCAGATGCGATGCTGAACACTCCTGTCACAGAACCGATAGGGACTGAAACCCTGTGGCTTAGCAAGGAAACGAGAGTCAGCCCATTGAATCTGTGGGTCAACTCCCCGGTCAGTTCCATTGCTTCAATGAGCCCAGTCTAGTGGCAACTTACTGTGCCAGTGGTGGCGAGCCTTCGGCACTCCAGATGTTTTGGACCACAACTCCCAGAATTCCAAGCCTGTATTACTAATGACAAAGGACTGTGGGAGTTGTGGTCCAAAACATCTGGCGTGCCGAAGGTTCGCCACCACTGCACTATGCTAAGCAACAGGATTTTAGCTGATATGGGTCACACATTCAACTGAGAGGAGCTTGGAGGAGGGTGGTGGTAAAGGTTGCATTCTGCAAATTTGAAAAATTGGAAAAAAGTCTGTATATAATTTCAAGTAAGGCAAGGAATTATTGCACACTTATGCCCACGGGAAATGTCCCTTTGGGATTTCAACAAACGTCGTCCACATGCTGCTAAGCCCAATTGTCGCAGCTGGGCTTCCTAGGATTTGGGCTAAACACTTCGCTTTGTCCAGGAGTGGTTGGTTGGATGGAGCCCATCCTTGTTTAATAGCATCTCTCATTAACAGACATGTTTTATCATGTTGTCCTTCAGATATTTATTTTTTTATTTATTTATTTTTAAAATGGCTGCCCCATTACTAAGCGGTCTCTGGGCGACATACAACAGTATATTAAAACAATAAAACAACATGTTAAAACAATCAAAATAACAAACAGTTTAAAACAATCAATATACAAATAATATGCTGCCAGAATGTCAATTTTTTGTCCCTGAGGAACTGAAATTCTACATACAGTGGACCCTCGTATAACAAACGATTTGTATTACATAAAATCTGTACAACATAAAAAATTCTGGAGATAGGGGAAATTTGCTTAACAGAATCGCTTATGAGGCGAATTCATGCAACATAAAAATGGTTGCGATTAGGGATTACAGTGGTATCTTGTATAACAGACAGCTTGTATAACATAAAATTTGTACAACATAAAAAATTCCGGAGATAGGGGAAATTTGCTTAACATAATTGCCTATGGGGAAAATCCGTACAACATAAAAATGGGATTACTCTGCTTTCAATGCATTCCTATGGGAATTTGTATAAAGGAAAATTTGCTTAACATAATTTCATTTGGAACGAATTAATTCCTTTATACAAGATACCACTGTACTCTGTTTTCAGTGCATTCCTATGGGAAATGTGTATAAAGGAAAAATTGCTTAACAGAATTTCATTTAGGATGAATTAATTCCTTTATACAAGGTACCACTCACTGTACAGTCATGAGGACACTGTTTGCAGAAACCTTTTTTTTTTTTTTTTTTGCATGATACCACTTCTGGTTGCCATAAGTAGGATGGGAATGAGCTCGGAATTGCGTTTGAAGCCTTTCGGTCCCGACATCACAAAAGTAAACTGATTTTCATCCACTTTCTCGATTTTTCTCCAGCACTGTCCACCCGGTTTAAACACACAGTTTTCGGCCACAAAGGGATAGAATATATTGCTTTAAAAACAAAACAAAACTAGCATCCCAATTGCCGCTGACGGTCTGTGGTAACCAACTGGGTCTCCCAGATTACTCAGTGGGAATAAGTGACAAAGCAATTGGGGGTATATAAAACTTGGATGGCTGGATCCTCAGTTGAATGTGTCTCAGTTCTGCCTGCCCAAAATCAGCCCAAGTGAATGAGGAGGAAAGGCAAACAGTGGTCTTTGTGAGAAAGCCTTGCTGGGTTTCGTCCTGGTGACGGTTCAAAGCCGGAAACTGATACAGGCAGGTTCTCTTGCTGCTTCTTTTCCTCTCATGCATCTGCCCCTTTTCCTAGCTCACTTCCTGAAACGGAAGGAAGCGTGGAGAACGACAGTTTGGACGTGGCGGAAAGCCAAGCCCTCATGAGTCGACTGCAGTGGGACGGAGCTTCTGACATCTCTCCCTCTGACTCGGCCTCCTCGAAAGCAAGTAAGGATATATATTAGTGCCTGTGTGCATTAAGCCTCAATGGCGACACTCTGGGTTGTGTGGGGGTGGCGTTGACTTCACACTAGAAAATACCCACCCACTCCTCTTCTAAGATCTGTGTGGGGTGAACAGCTTTCCTTGCAATACAGCGGTACCTCGACTTATGAATTTAATCCATTCCAAATGCATGCTCTTAAGTCGAAGTACTCTTTAAGTCGGGGTGCCTATCTAAAAAATTTTAAAGAATAAGTTAAAAAAATTTAAAAAATGTAAGTCGAGCAGACCATATCTAAAATTTGTAAGGCGGCAGTTAAAATGGCAACAGTTTTCTGCTCTTAGATTGAATTGCTTTTAAGTCGAAGTGCTCTTAAGTCGAGGTACCGCTGTACATTTTGTCGGACCAGATGGGATGGGACCAGGTCTGTGCCAGCCACCGGAAAAGGGGACATCCTCTTGTCCCAGTTGTCCTTCCTGTGTGTCACTCAACACCCACCCGGTTGAGACTTTGTCAACCTTTGTTCACTGTTATGTTCTTTTCAGCCTGGCTAGTGGGCTATAGAGATTAGGAATGCCCTGAGTAGGGCTTGTTTTGACTAGGTTTGCTAGATTCCCTAAACCCAATTTTTGTGGTTGCATTTCCTGTGATGGGCAGCAGTTGTAACAGCGGAGTCCCCTAGATTTCGCTGGTAACTCTTCTTTACAGAAGAATGAGCAGAACTGCTACGCTGAGAGATTCCACAGGGGCTTGATGGCAGATTTTAGTCCATGTGACAAGAGTTCCCTGTAAATAGGTCAAGGGTTGGATAAACTGGGACCCTCCATGTGTTCTTGGACTCCTACTCCCTTTAGCCCAGGGAACATGGCCTGTGATGAAGAATGGTGGGAGTTGTAGTTAAACATTTGGATAGCTGTAGGATGTGTAGGAAGCTAGAAATCCACCATTGTGCGCTACATCATGGAAGAAACTCCCCAAACACGAGGAAGGAGTATTCAGCCACCTTTATTTTTCTGCCAAAGGCTACTTTCCTTTCTGGGCCAGGTGCCTGCAATGAGCTGGAGTGAAGCTAGTTGTGGTTTGCGGTAATCCTGGAAGTAGACAAGCCCACCCCGTTTCTGTTTCTGCACCTTCTCCCTCCCACTGAGTATGTTGGTGGGACAGGAGCAGATTATCCTGGACAGGCCAGAAGCAATCAATTGCATGGGCTTTTGGAATTGGGCCCAGGGCCACACAAGATCCGTGCGAGGGCCATAGAACGCCCACCTCTTTCTCCATGGGTACCGTTTCTATATTTGGCTTATGGCAGTGATGGTGAACCTTTTAGAGACCAAGTGCCCAAACTGCGATTCAAAATCCAGTGCCAATACAACAGTTTAACCTGAATACAGGTGGCTGTGAAGGGGCAATGGCAGTTGCCCACAGAAAGGGCTCCGAGTGCCACCTTTGGCACCCGTGCCATAGGTTCGCCAACACTGGCTTAGGGTTTCTTGAATGGATACTACTGAAACCATTCTCGTGTGTATGAACAGGCCATATAGGCTTAACATGCCCCAGGCTTAGCCAATGAAAATGTATCGCTTCAGACCTGGTGGCATGTGTGTTTTGCCTGATGAGAAATCAGGTCATTGTGACGTCTAAGGGTTTGTGTATACCTGATTGTGTTCCAGGAAGCGGAGCACAGGGGAAACCATCTCTGGATAGCAAGACTGACATTCTGATGTGGAAAAGAGCAGAGGGTGACAAGGTGTTTTCCCTGTACCAGACCCTTACATGCGGCTCTCTTCTTCCTGACCCAGGTACAAACAACTCGGAGTCCCGGAAAACCAAAAAAAAGAAGCCACACATGAACATGGTTGGAGGCGCGCCAGGAATGAGCTCCAGTAAGAAGAAACTGAAGCCAAAGCCCCTCGCGCCCCCCACCCCCAGCCTTTACGACGACATCAACTGAATCCCGCTGGGGATGAGGAAAACAAGAGCATGAAAAGAAGAAGAAGAAGAAGAACAGGGGAGGTGCCCCAGCACCCTTCAGATACAGTTCACGGGAAAGGAGCTGGGTGGTGTCCTTCATGCACTCTCTCACATATATCCTTTTTTTTAAAGAAAAAAAAAGGAAAATTAACTGTGAAGGAGAGATGGCTGCATGTTTATCCCCCTCTTCGAGCCTTCACCCTACGCATCGCACAGCCCGATGTGCCCACTTGACGTGGGGTGGAAGAAACCGGGCGGCTTTTGGAGGGACGCCCCGCCTCGTCTGGAGAAACGGGGTGGCGACGATTTGAGGCGCCTTCCGGACGGACCCTGCCTCCTCCGCGCATGACGGAGGAGCCTGTTCTCCATCCTTCCCCTCACCCCTCATTCAACACGTCTATTTATTATGATGTTAATGGATGTTCAATCATGACTATATATACGGTGTCATCGTGTCGCTTAGCAACTCTAGAGACTTGACTGGGGAGGGTTGGGAGGTGTGCATGAGTGTGTGTGTGTGTGCGTGTGTGTGTCTCTCTGTGTGTGCGTGCGTGCGTGTCTGCCTGTGGACATTTGTTCTGGTTTGGAAGGGAATTAAAGGGCCAGTGCAGGAATGGAGAAAGACTGGTGCCTTTCAGTGCCTGCCTCTTCCCTCTTAAGAGCGTCTGCCTCAGTGGCCTCCTTTTTTTTTTTTTTTGTCACAAAAAGTGGCATGAGATTCTGGAGTCCGCCTCTTTCTCTCAAGAGCTTTTGCAGCATTTTTTTTTTAAAGTTGGTTTTGTAGCTGCTGGTACGCCCTTGCCCCTTTCGTGGGACAGCCATCTGTGGATGCCTGTGCTGAGTATATCGGGGGAGGGCCCGTGAGCTTGAAATAATTTTGCTAACTCTCACCGTGAGTCCCTGCGCATACAGCGTCCAGTTCATCTGTGATATTTAAAGGATTTTGTACAAAACAGCATTGAGCGTGGTTGTGATAACATGGACATTTCTCCCAGTATAAAGCGTGTCGGGAATCTCGTGCAGTCCTCAGTGGTCCTACCTTGTGGACCAGATGCAGATCAACGTTTGCCCAGACCTGACAAGCAGCCAGTATCTTAACATCCGTGTTGCTCTATACCCGCCTTGAACATAAGTATGAATCTTCTTAGTGCCTGAAACCTGGCTGGGGAATCTGAATGTTCAATTTTAAAACAGCTGTACTTCACATCCCATAGAATAGGCCAGGCAGTAGAGCTGTGTTGTGATCTTTTAGGCTCAATCCTTTTCTCCCACCATATGTGTAAAGGGACAGATTTACTTGTGTTAGATCTGTCAACAGATCTTAGAAGAGGGGGAAGCATGCTTTGGGAGAAGGGAAGTGATTTGTGTGCTTTCAAGTACACTGTTACGACTATCGCTTTTTTACAACTCCCCGTCATCCTCTCTTCCTGCCTCCGGTTTTATTCTTTCTACAAATTACTAAACCAGGGCAGTTTTAAATCTAGTGCCATAAATCATGGTGGTCCTAAATTGTACAAATGAAGGCTTGAAACGGCAAAGCTACTCCTGGCTGTGGCTGGCTTGCAATATACTTAGGTGCTTTCCTTGGCACCTTTTCCTGAATCTGCAGCTTTCGAGCAGAAAGATTGATGTGCTGCCCAGCCAGTTCTGCAGAAGCCACGCCACTGCTTCTGCGCACACCGAAAGGACTGTCTTCGGCATCCTTCTCTCTTCTGCACCCCTTTCACTGAATGCAGCCCCGCGTTGTTTGACTGAAAAAGCCTGTTAAGTGCAGGTGGAGGTCTTGCTGTGCCGTTACATAAATCCACAGTAGTTGCCACCATCCAGTCTTGAAAGAAAACGCTGTTAGTGCACACTGAGCTGTGTTGAGAGACCAAGAAAAGAAGACTTTGTCCCCATCTCCTCCTTCCTTTCCCCTCCTGGTGCTTGAAGAGGCCAGGGAGGTTCAAATCTTCTTTGTAGCGTTAGGTGACATGACTTCAGAGCTCCTGGATCTTTTGTACCTAAACAGAGAGGACATGTGACTAATGGTGGCCCAGTTGTATCACATCTGGAAACTGAGTAGCCTGTGCAATCAGCTGATCCTATATAGATCAGTGGTGGTGAACCTTTGGCACTCCAGATGTTTTGGACCACAACTCCCAGAATTCCAAGCCTGTATTGCCAATGGCAAAGGACTGTGGGAGTTGTGGTCCAAAACATCTGGCGTGCCAAAGGTTCGCTGCCACTGCTATAGATACTCGGCGGGTGGTTCCCCCACCTTTCCTCCCGCACTTTGCTTCCTTGGGCAAAAGGTCTGGGATTAGATTGCTTTTGCCATATGGGTAGCAAGTCTAGCGCTGAGATGGAATTGCCTACATTTGTTCATGCAACACATATCTCTTTGCAAAATGCCGCCCATATTCTTGTTCAATCAGTTGGAAAAACACCCTATCAGCATTCTTTGGAAAGCAAGACTTCCTCTCATGCTAGAGGAAACATTTCTGAAAATAAGACTTGGGAGTCTGAAAAATGTTTCTCGCATGCATCAGAGAGGATTCTGGCCAGCACCTGCTTTTAACTGAATCGTTTAGTCTGAGTTGAAAAATTCCAAGGGGAAAAGGTATAGTGGGAAGTGTGAGAAAAGATAGGCTTTGATTCTGACCAGGATCGGTTCCTCTTTTCTGCTTAACAACGGATAGCTACAGTTTAAATTTCAAGCCCATAAAACTGCTGGTTGCCTTGCTGTACAACACAGAGATGGTCAGAGTGGAACTAGCTCTTTGCTCTGCTTTCGTGTTGCAACTGAAGCATTCGGAGTTATGCTTTGGGAGTGTAGCATCTGAGGACTTTTTCGAACATTCGTTTCCCAGAGGGGAAAGGACGCAGGTCTTTTTATATATGGCTCTGTATCTGCACTTGCACCCTTTATTTTTTAAGGTAGGCCTGTTTCACTTGAAAAAAACAAAACTGTACTCTATCATGAATGGACTGATGAGTTTTTTTTAAATTTGTTGATAATGACATACAAACTGCACCTATGTGATATTTTTGAAAATGTGCAGAAATCATCGGCGTAAGTACTGTACTGTGGTCTGATTTTTTTTAAAAAAAAAACTTTCTTGTTTTGTGTATGTAATCTCAGCTTGTACAGGTAGGTAGGTAGATTTAAGAAAAACAGCCAGATCTGTAATTTTTTTTTCTGCCCATCCATGGATTGTGGCATGCCTGTGTAAATAAACTGCAACTCTGCTTGGTATGTGTTCAGATTGTTCTTGGCTCTCGTGGGTAAGGAAAGGATAGAGCATCCGAATGTCCAGCATCCTTTTCTGGAAACATGATGTGGAAATCATGGGATCCTGGGGCGTTAAGAAAAATCCAGCCCTAACCTTTCTGATGTTACAGGATACTGAATAAGACAACATGCAACCACCATTGTATGTTATGTGCTGTCAAGTCAGAACCATCCTATAGTAACCCTAATAGGATTTTCGAGGTAAGTGAGTCATTTAAGGAATGGTTTTATTAGTGCCACTCCTATGGTAAGTTTCTGTGGCTGAGTGGGGATTTAAACCTTGTACTCCAGCATTCCAGTCCGCTATACCACACTTGTGTCTGACCCTGTATCGCAGGCATGCACAATGTGGCAACCACAGGCGACCAGTAGCCCGTGGGGCTTTTAGAAGTAGCCTGCCAGGTCCCCACCAGCCTCCTGATCCGCCGCCAGTGGCAGCATGTTAAATAAATATATATATATATATATATTGGCCCACGTGTCCACCCACCCGGATGTTAGGTCCAAATTTGTTCCCTTCCGCCACCACGGCCCTCCTCTTCGCTCAGCTCCTCCGTAGGAGTCTCCGCCTTCCTAATCCGAAACACAGGTGAAGCAAGGAGCCGTGGCCGGGACCAGCGCTACTTCCTTGAGCTGCTGGCCAGGTGGCACTCGCATACACACTTCTGCAAGTAGACCGCAGAGATGTTGGGCCATGTATAGTAGACTGCGGGCTGTTCAAAGTTGGGTCAGCCCTGCTGTATAGCATCTCTGTCACCTCTGGCCAAAATTATTCTTTTAGAACACTAGATAAAGACTTTTTATTGGAAATAAAATCCAAAGTGCAATCTGCCAAGGTTTACCCAAGGACTTGCTTTTGTACATTGAAAAATGTACGCTAGACATATTTGTAAAAAAATAACGTAAGCGCACCCGAAATTATAACCAGTACATGCTGCCATTTCAGAAGTCAGAGAAGGAAGGATCTGTTATGGGTTTTGCTGAGTTCTGTTATATCTAGCTTGGAGAATATTAGCCTTTTGGATACAGAATTTGAATAAAACACAGAAGAACTTTTCCTAAAGTAGGGAAGTTTGTTGGAAATATTATTTCCATCAGCCCTATCCCACCATGTGGTCAGTGCTGATAGATGCAATTAAAAGCATATTAAGGGTCTCAGGTTTTAAGAAAGACTGCTGGTACATTTATATAACTCGCCAAAAAAAAAAAAATACAGTGGGCCCTTGTATAACAAACAGCTTGTATAACATAAAATCTGTACAACATAAAAATTCCGGAGATAGGGGAAATTTGCTTAACATAATCGCCTATGGGGAAATCCGTACAACATAAAAATGGGAACACTCCATTTTCAATGCATTCCTATGGGAAATTTGTATAAAGGAAAATTTGTGTAACATAATTTCATTTGGAACGAATTAATTCCTTTATACAAGGTACCACTGTAATTGCAATCTAGAGATCATGCACGAGGAATCTCCTGGCCTTTGAAATGCTTGAACCTCATTATCCCTGCCCACTAGTGATACATGCTAGAGATGGACGAAGGTGGCAGCAATATCTGAGGGACAAAGGCTCGCCCATTCCCACTTGTTCGAGATCATGTATATATATAAGGCTGAGCACAGTTGCCAGATGCAGTGGTTTGAAAAGAGACACGAGGTGGGAATCCCCAGACCTCAAAGGGCGTTACAATGAAGTTTATAGAAAGCTATAGTGGTACCTTGTATAAAGTAATTAATTCATTCCAAATATAATTCTGTTAAGCAAATTTTCCTTTATACAAATTCCCATAGGAATGCATTGAAAACAGAGTAATCCCATTTTTACGTTGTACGGATTCTCCCCATAGGCGATTATGTTAAGCAGATTTCACCTATCTCCAGAATTTTTTATGTTGTACAGATTTTATGTTATACCAGCTGTTTGTTATACAAGGGTCCACTGTACTGATCATAAATGAAAGTTGTAAATTGTGACAAAAGGGAGTAGTGCTCAAAATTTACAAATGTCTCTATTCACTTAGTGGCTATTCTTATTATGGCTGACCAAGGTGCAGTGATCTCTTAAAAGGGCTCCCTTCCTCTCCCCCTGCTTTAGCTAAAAGCAAATGTTGGCCACATAGATGGTAATAAAATTACGTACAATGCACATTTTTAAAAGTAAAAAAAAAAATTTAGTCAACAGATGTCAAGCACAAGTTTATTTCAACCCCTATTACTGGCAACATTTTTACAAACACCTTGATTTCATAAAGTAAAGCAGTAGTTAAAGGAACATTACGGATTCTTTTATAGAATTGAGAAACTTACCTGGCACTGATGACTGCATCAGAAATGTTCACTATTCACTTCAAGCTTATCTATGCAACAGTGATACCTAGAAATATAATAGTTCTTGCCGTTCAAAAGCAAGCCAAAAGGTAATATTTGGGATGGCCCCAAATACGGGAAGGGATGGGCCACTGGGTGATTTCATTTACCCCACTGAGGTGTTCATGTCAGCAGCATTTCTCTAATGGAAGACACACTGGAAAATACCTTTTAGCAGTTCTTCTGTCTCAGTCTCTGACAGTTGCAGTGAATTCCAAGGAGATACCTTTGGCTTTAATACTTTTCTGCAAGTACTAAGCACATGTAGTATAAAAATGAAGAAAGAATCATAACTCCTTGTAATGAACAGTGTTCGTAAAGCCACATGACAACAGCCAATGGAGAAGGGACATGCTAGGGTTTTTTCCACACATCCTTGGCAAATGAAATGGACAGAAAGCCCAAATACAGCTGATATTCCTTCCTCTAGCCAACAAGAGGTGTACCAGGCAGGCAGTCCTGTTTACTAAATGCATTCTTGAAAGTCCATGTTTGCAAACAATACTCTTTATTTAAAATATATTCTGCCTCTTCTCCTGAAAGGACCAACGCTGGCTCTTTGATGAGGCCCTTTCTTCCTACATCACAAGGGTGGGCAGGGAGGTCTCTAAGGCTGGAGTCCAAGCAGCTACACAAAGCCTGGGCAGATGCCTTCAGAACATCCAAGATGCATGTCTGATCACATGGTGGGGAGAAGGCACACATTCCATCCATTCAAAAAAAAAAGGGGGGGAGTTAGGGTTAGGGTTAGGAGAAGACTAGCTCATCCTGGACAACTGGGATATAACTGGTCACAGTGGAAAAGGACAGACGCAGCATGTACCCAGGTGATTTCTTCCATGCTTCCCAAAGGAGCAACAAATTAAACAGGCAGAAAATTAAGCCTTTCGTCTATTATGAGGCTCAGAAGACATCATCTAAGAACATAAGGGCAGGAATGGGACTTCAGTACAATCACAGTCTAAAATGATCAGCAAGTTCCACATCTTCATAGTTTTGAAGAAGAAAAAGAGTGACTATATAGAGAAATTGCTTCTAAAGGCATAAAAGTCAAAGAATGTGAGAGTAAACGCTTGTAATGATTAAGACCAAATAATTGCTTGGGCAGACAGTGGGGTCAATACAGCAATCCATGCTGCTTCATTGTTCTGTACCAGTACTGGTGTCATCTTTGACCATCAATCTTCAAAAATATTCAAGTGTTTTGGATAGGAAAGCCAAGAAAAGGTAGAAATAAAGTAAAACAAAATCAAAGGGTTCTGTGGAGGTTTCCCCTCTGTTAGTATAGAATTTCTGGATAAAAGCTTTCCCTGTTACTCACATGGTGATTAGTAAGTGAAAGTACAAAACCAAGAGCAATCAGGTTAAAGGGAAAACTGAGGGCTCTTCCTCCTGCCTCACTGCAGCTCATCGTCCATACATTCCAAAAACAAGGAAACTAAAAAACACAGTCACCCCAACTAAAGAAATGGTGGCAGGAGCTGTGAATAACTGCCGGTAGTTGATGCGGAAATACCAGATGACCGCCAGCATCAACATAAACACTGGAATCATCAGGTTGCCCATGTTGAGAACCACCCCCCCTGCTTCGGAGGGTGGAGCCATCGGGTCAGGCATGGCCGAAGGAGTGGTCTGCGAAAGGTGGCAATGGATGACACAGTTGTCCAGGATATGGAGGGAACGAAGAGTCCGTGCCTGGTCTTGAAGAAGTTGTCCCCGGTAGATAAACTTCATCTGATCCTCCTGGCCTGGGAAGTATTTACTTTAAAAAAGAAGAAACAAAGGATAAATACATCCATCAGAGAAAATGTCGTTATGATGCTTCAGAGCAGAAGGAGGTGTTTCGGCCTATGACTCCCCAGCATAGCTAATGGGAAGGGATTGCAAAGATTGGTGTCCAGAGGAATCTGGACATCCATAGTTCACCATGCTTGTTGAAATAATTCGGTACTCTAACTGAGGCATTTGCTGTCCATGCCGACATACTGTGCAATGCAACGTTTTGGCAAATATGCCAGAGGAGATACGGAAAGTGGTACAGTATGGGGCTTGTAATGAGTGTGTGGGTGAACCCTACAGAGGTCACAGCTGCAATCTGCAGCTCTATGCCGCATAAGAAGTCTCATGCTAGTCAAACTGGTCAAACCTAAAGAATGATCTCTGTCCACATCAGCATAAGATGCATGAATCGTTCAGGCCTCTCCCCACCATGTCCCACCAAAAGCCAGCCAATCTCGGTCAAGAGAAGGAACGAGAGAGGAATTTTATTTATTAATTAATTAATTTTAGGGTATTTTTACCCTGCCTTTCTCCTTGAAAATGACCCAAAGAGAAAGAAAACAAAGACTGAAACTCATGTCAAAGGTCTTCTGGCCAGTTTGGGGATACTGGAAATTTATGGGAGAAAACGAAAGAAAGCCAGTCATCTATCCAGTACCAAATATCCTACTGCTTGTCTCAACTAACAGAGATCTACTCACATATGTAAATCCCAGTGAGTCAATGGGTCTACTCTAGTTGGGACTAGCAATAGGATACTGGCTCTTGTTCCTAAAACAGACAACATTTAATCTGTCACATTTGTATACCCTGTTCATTACCCTTTCCCTGGCCCTTTGGGTCATTTTTAAACAACCCACTCTGGAATAAGGTTGAGATTTTTATACTGATAAACACACTTGCAACAGAATTCAGTTACTTATGTGTTACCCCTATTCAATAGGCTCTCCTTCACGCAATCAACCACACTACCAAGAGCCTGCTAGACAAAAAAAAAACCTGCAGCACAATTGCCCTTTCATGTGTACAACTCATCAACTGGATTCTGCCCTTGAATCCACTGATGATCGAGAACCACCTCATAGTTATCCGTAGATGCAACAATGCTTTAGGCTTCCAACTACTGCCAGTTATGCTGCATTTGTCAAGATCACTTCCCCTTTTCTTCATGGCTACCCCTATCAATGTCTGAGTAGTTTGTTTCAAGGTACAGATGTTACTATTGATGCTTCATTTCATCCATCTTCAATTGGTCCAAAATGCAGAAGCCAGACTGCTGACTGGGGCGGGGTACAGAGATCACGTTACATCCCTATTAAAGCAGCTCCACTGGCTGCCAATCAGCTACCAAGCACAATTCAAGGTGCTGACCTTGACTTACAAAGCACTGTATGATCGCGTCCTAGCTACCTCAAAGAACGAATCTCACAGTATGAACCAGCTTGGGTGTTAAGGTCATTAGAAGAGGCCCATCCCGCCACCCTCACAGATACATCTCGTGGGAAACCATCAACAGGCCTTCTCAACTGCTGCGCCCAGACTCTGGAACTCCCTCCCACTAGAGGCCAGGACTGCCCCTTCTCTGTTGTCTTTCCAGAAACAGGCAAATACCTTTCTCTTCAGGCAAGCTTTCCCTGAATGATGGACTACCTATTATGTGTCTTTTATATGAATCTACAGGATCACATAGACTTTGTGTTTATAACTACTGTACTTATAACCTTATGGGTTACATTGACACTATGTTTTCAATGTTAGTTTCCTTTACATGGAACTTTACTCCCCTTTAACTGCTCGTGTTCTCTTGTAGCTTTAATGCAATATTGTCTATTAATGCTGTAAGATGCCCCTCAATTCCCTGTTCTTAATAATTGAACATGCTTTAATTGTACTGGACTGTATATTATCCCTCATTCTGTAAGCTGCCTTGGGTCCTTTTTCCAATGAGAAAGCTGGGGTAAAAATACTCTAAAATAAATAAATAAATAAATTATTAGTCACGAGGAAGGATACCTACAGCTGCTTTCCTGTTAATAAGACAATGTTCGATCCCTGTTCCCTGAAATTTCCAGACAATCAAGATCAATCTATTTCCCACAAAGATGATGGGCATGGGACCAGCTAGCCATTTGGGTTATTAGCACCAGCATTTTTTGTGCCTGTGCAATCAGGCCTTGAACTTATTTTTGCCTGCATTCTAACACAGCTGTTTCAGATTAATGGATAAAAGGCACAAATGTGCAAAACTGCAAGTGGAAATCTTGGTAACATTTAACAGTATGACTCATGAGCTAGAAGGTCCTCTTTCAAATCACCCCTCTGCTATGAAACTACATGGTAAACTTGAAAAAACTGCCACTGTCTGACACTCAACTCTCCTATATGGGTCATTTGTGGACCGTTATCAAGAAATCTGTGGTTGCAACACTCCAGATCTCTGTAAAATGTTATGCCTTGTAGTGAGGATGTTTTACAAAACTAGTCCCCCGGAACTGTTATTTAGGAAAAGGTAAAACAACAGGATACCCTGTCACATGCAAAGACACTCACCTTTTGAGGATGCCAATGGTGTCTTCTGGTTTCACAATGGCCACCTCTTCTGTGTCATTGAGGAATTTGAGGCGCACTTTGATAAAGCCTGAGTTTGGCTCAGCTTCCTCCACAGCAGGTCCTGCTGGTGGAACTGTCTGGTTCTCTTGAGGAACAGCATCAACGGAAAAGGTCCGATGGGGTAGGCCCTGGATGTCCAACAGACGGTCCAAAGAAGCATCGGCACCACTGCTGCTTGCACCTTGTTCGGCTGCAGGTCCTGGCTCAGAAGCAGGACTTTCCTCTGCCTTTTCTTCTGTGCCTTCTGTAGCACCCTGGGGCTCTGACTGTTCTGACACTGAATTCCCCACATATCGTTCAATGGGGCTCAGGTGGATCACGGAGGAATCTCCAGTGGCCACTATAGTTCCCAGAAGATGACTGCTGCCATCGGCAACGTACGTGGAAAGCCATGCCAGGACCAGAGCCATACTGAAGACCACAACACCAGCCACCACGGTTACTTCATCCCCCACACCTTCAATCATGGTTGCTTCAGGGGGTCCCATTTATTGACTTCAGCTATAAAAGGAAATGACAAATATGAATCTTGTGCTTTTGGACAGGTGATGCACATGAATTCCAATGCTAGCAGACTAGGATTTCGGTTTCCTATCTCACTCAATTAAATCGTGTGTGTGTGTGTGTGTGTGTGTGTGTGTGTGTGTGTGTGTGTGTG
>JAHTLZ010000111.1:5311467-5368096 GCA_023846285.1 Phrynocephalus versicolor | reverse complement strand
TGTGTGTGTGTGTGTGTGTGTGTGTGTGTGTGTGTGTGTGTGTGTGTTGTGTTGTGTTGTGTTGTGTTGTGTTGTTACAGCCGTTACCGACTCTACATGACTCCATGTCCATGGAGTTTTCTTGGCAGGAGTACTGGAGTAGCTTGCCAGTTCCTACTCCAGGCGCCTACAGCACCTAGTATTCCCTGGTGGTCTCCCATCCAAGTACTAACCAGGGCCGACCCTGCTTAGCTTCCGAAATCAAGTGTGATCGGATGTGCTTAGGGCATCATGTGGAAAAGTGTAATGAGGTAGCTATATTTTTTTAAATCCATGACAGGGATTGTGGTCACATTCAGTTTACCCCTTTTCATTATCGGGGGTGGTGGTCACTTCTCAGACTTGGGCCACTGAACTATGAGCTCAGTAATCTGTAGGTAACCTGCTATCTCAGCTTCAGTTCTCCAACTTGAAACAGGAATGAATGTGACTTTCTTTACATGGGATGGAAGAAAACCAGGTATAAACAGGTAATAAACAAAGTAGCTTAAAAACTTCACTTGACAGCTTAATAATACTGTGAGGAACAAATGATGCAGAAAAAATGAGCAACTAAGACTGCTTAGTTAAAGACACATTATTTCCTACACCTGTTAATAGTTATCTTAGGAAAGACATAGTAAAACCATTACATGCCAATAATTAAGATTTAAATGGAATGCATATAACAGTATTTTTTTGTGTGTATGTTGTGTCATTACAGTCGTGACCAACTCTTTGTGACCCCGTGTCCCTGGAGTTTTCTTGGCAGGAATAATACTCTAAAAGCCACAAGCCAGTTTGTACTTTTAATGTCGATTGCTAACTGCCCAGAGTTTCTATGAGAATGAGCACAATATAAATGTAATGCTGAATGAACAGAGAAAATTAATTGCAGAAATTAACTGTTGTCCCAGTTTCACCTACTTCAAATGAATTTATATTGTTGCCATGTGAGGGAGGCAACTACCAAGAGTTCCTAATCATCCTGAATGCTACTTAAAACAGAGGATAAGCTATGGAGATGGGCATCACATAGGCCATACATAGCTGCATATTTCAATTTTTACCTACTAGATATTTAAGCATGAGCATAATAAAATAACGTCACTGCATTGTCACCAGATATAAAGAATATGGGCTAAATGACACAGATGAAAATAGAATCTTAAACTAAAAAACCAAAACATTCAGAGTAAAACAAAATTCTCCAAGCCGCCCATCTTCTGAGGTAAATTCACAAAGATACACGAGAGACAAAAAAAAAGATAGTGGAAAGAAAAGACATGATGCCTCAATAAAGATTAATTAAATCCTTAACAACCGGGACCAAGAACAGTCCCCCTTTATGTAGAGTTTTAGTTCTGCTAGTTGGCACACACCATTATATATCCCATAGTACCGCTAATTCATTAAATGAGCTATGGCAAGACAGAAATCATTGCTTGCTTCCCAATCTCTACAAGATAATTTCACAACTAGATACTTAATTGAGAATGCTTATTTTGTACTTTTATGATTGTTTATATTTTTTTAAAATTATTTATTTATTTAAAATATGTCTATCTTGCCTTCCCCACCCACACCCCCAAAAGGAGCCAAAGCAGCTTACATCTTTAAAAGTATTTAAGGGCTACAAACAAGAGATGCACAAATATTTAAAAACTTAAAACAAGCATATATAAAACAGTAATAAATATTAAAACACACTTAAAACACATCCCATTAGATGTCAACTACCATCTTTTAAGAGTGGTTTAATTTCTGTTTATATGTACAGCCTGACTAGCTAGCAGTTAACTATGAATGGTTAACTAAGAACCTAAATATATTCTAGTGGTGAAAGAGTTAAGAAATCAGCAGCTTGGCCTCTGCTAATTTATATTCACCCAAATATGCCATGTTTTTATCCATTAATTTTTGCAAGCGACTGCCTTTGTCTGCACACATCTAACAACAATGAAAAAGAATCTTTTTTATGCATTGACCATGAGGTTCATCAAGAGGAAGGCTTGTTGTTTGGATGACACACTGCATGAGATGATCTGGTTCAGAAACAGCATCAGGTGAACAGTACGCCAGACTTAGGCTAGTTCAGTAAACTCTCTCCAGTGTAAACATTCAATTAACAAATCAATTTAAATAGCCAAAGGCTGCTTCTTGGATGAAAGACCCACTGAATTCAACAGAGAGTGGAAAAAGCGACCCACTTCCTCAAATGTTCTGCTCCGCCCAGTTGTTACTTCACCAGCAGATTTTCAGTGCACTCCACAACAAGGTAGGCTTATTCTGCTAAATCCCTACAAGTGGCAATGGCACCGTCCAGATATTATGCCTTCGTAACAACAAAGTTACGCTTTGTTTAGGAACCCAAATCGCACCCCTTTTAATGTGACCCTGAAAGTCTGAAAGACATATCTGGTCACCGCATCTCAAAAAAGACATAGTGGAACTGGAAAAGGTGCAGAAGAGAGCGACTAAAATGATTACTGGGCTGGGACACCTCCCTTATGAGGAAAGGCTAAAACATTTGGGGCTCTTTAGTCTGGAAAAAAGGCACCTCAGGGGGGATATGATTGAGATGTACAAAATAATGCAGGGCATGAGTAAAGTGGATAGAGGGACGCTCTTCTCCCTCTCACAAAATACTAGAACTAGTGGACATACACTCTGGCCTTCCGCAGAGCTTTAAAAACTCTACTCTTCTGCGAGGCCTTTGGTGACCTTGCTTAATTTGACATTTTTTTATCTCTCCACCGTCTGCTGCTATTTGCTGTTTATACTAATTAGTAAGATGCTGTTGCGATCACATCGCTCTAGCTAAGGGTGCTGCATATGTTTTAAATTTTAAATTTTACTTGTTTGTTTATACTGTGATTGTATTGTTAGTGTTACTGTATTGAAAAATTTGCTGCAATGGTCAGGTCGCTGTAAGCTGCCCAGAGTTCCCTCGGGATACAAGTTCAAAAATAAATAAATAAATAAATAAATAAATTGAGGGCCAGGAGAGTAAGAACAGACAAAAGAAAATATTTTTCACCCACCGCGTTGTTCGTCTGTGGAACTCCCTGCCACAGGATGTGGTGATGGCATCTGGCCTGGATGCCTTCAAAAGGGGATTGGACAGATTCCTGGAGGAAAAGTCCATCACAGGTTACACACTATGATGGAGATGTGTCATCTCCAGGCTTAAAACCAGGGTACTTCAAGGACCAGATGCAGGGGAGTGGTATCAGGAGACAGATATCTAATCTCGTGCGCTCCCTGACACATCTGGTGGGGCCACTGTGAGATACAGGAAGCTGGACTAGATGGGCCTTTGGCCTGATCCAGCATAGCTCTTCTTATGTTCTTACGTAGACTGTTTCACCACTCCCACAGCTATTTCAAAGCTGGCAACTTCCCATAGTTTATCCAAGGTATTTTGCTGCTGATATATGATGTGAATGCTGGTATGTTATACAAGTTCATGGAGTTAAATCCAGTGTTGGTCCCAATAAGAGCCATCCTGCTGAAATAAACGCAAACTGATTGACAACAGCATACATTCCATTAATTTCAAGAGTTCTAACCTAAATGTAATTAAAGAATTGAGCCCACAGTTAATGAAGACCACAAAGACCTTTTTGGGTTTTTTTACTTACCAAAGGGTTTTAGCTCTAGTAGATAATCTAGAGTTGATGTTAGTGGAATGAAGGTCTGGTTTTACCAGCAGACTGTAACCTAAGATGCATCAAATCTTCTGCCCATGTTAGTCTGCCTGTCCAAAGGGAAACAAAAACATCTCAACACCACTGTGATCTACCTAAGTAATAAAACTGCTCAAGATTAACAGAAGTTTCCATTTGTAGAACCGGTTTGTGACAAAACAGAATTGCTTTCTGAAAGTGCCTGAGGCAAATGAGTTCCCAGAAAAAGGAATGTGTTGCTTTTCGATAACTCTTATAGCCCAACTGAAGGTGACACTTTTAACTTCTAATGAAGAAGATTGAGACAGGGAAAGGAAACACTGGAAGGACTAGAAAATATCAAAAGCAAGGATGTGTCAAGATCATCCAAACACTTGTAATTCCCATCACTGTGTATGGGTATGAAAGCTGGACAATAAAGAAAGTTACAAGAAAAAAATGATTCATTTGAAATATGATGCTGGAAAGCTTTGCAGATACCCTGGACTGGCAGAAGGACTAACAAGTGGGTCCTAGATCAAATCGATCCTGAAGGCAAAAATGAGAAGGCAAAGACAATAATGATGGGAAAGGTGGAAGGTAGCAGGAAGAGAGGATGACCAAATACAAGATGGACTGATTCCATAAAGGAACCCCAGGTGTGAGTTACAAGAGCTGAGCAGGGCGGTAGAGGACATGACCTTTTAGAGATCACACATTCATAGGGTCACCATCAGTTACAGCAGGTTAACAACAACAATGTTCTAAGTGGCTTGAATGGAGTACAGCAGTGGATCTGGGATACAGATATATCTTTCCTCCCTGCAGAGTTACCACCTTGGCCACTGACATTACTCTCCCGGCTTGAGAAGAAATTCAACACCTACAAATGAATAATGCTGGGATGTTCCTACTAGGGGCAGCCAGAAAAAGCTCTGTGACCCATGCCTGTCAGAAAGCAGTTGCTTTACTTATTCATATCCCGATGCAATTCATAAAATCCATCCTAATTACCCTCTCACACAAAGCTGAAAAAAATCAACAGGCGATTAAACCAGGATTGGTGGACCTACAATCATGCAGATGGCTAACAGTCAAGGATTTGGGGAACTAGAGTCCAACAGTATTTGGGGGCCCACAAGCTCATATACCCAAGAGCTATTTTAACTTACAACAACCTGTTCTTCACAACTTGTCTTCTGTTGCATCTGCTTCTCCTGCCTTTCATGACATCTGTTCTCCCCTCTTCCTCCACTACAGAGCTGTTCCTGCTTATTTCCTGTTTAGATCCGAGGTCTGAGCATTAGCTTCTGTAAGCCCTTCCTCCCCCCCCCCCTAGAAATGCTCCTTCTCCAATCTTCTAGCCCAAAGACACACAACACGTTGTGGGCTTCCAGGTGTTGCTGGGCAGACATCCAGATGTTGCTGGGCAGATATCCCCCCGTGCTGGTTCATGACTGATGGGAATTCCAACCCTAACATCTGGAGAAGCCCACGTTGCCCACCCGTGCATAACATTTCTTCCCTTTTAGGATTAGCGCACGTTTGCTTTTGTTTTTAAACGTCCCCGGTAGGAGGAGGAGGAGGAGGCGTATGGAGGTTCAAGGCCCTATAAAAATTTACAGAAGAGGCAGAGTAAAGATCATGGGAACGACAGCACGGATGTGGGGTGGGGGTCGATTTAAGCTAGACCCGAAACCCCTATATAGAGACCCGAATAAAAGGCTGCGGGCGGGAGGCAAGGAAGGAAGGAAGGAGGGTGTATGTATCTCATTAAAAAGGGTGCCCAGGGAGATGACCACCGAGGCTGTGCAAAGGCAGAAGGGGGCAGAGAGGAAGCCGAATGGGGTGCTTTGAAAGGACGGGGTGTTGGAGGGGCGGAACCGAGGCTTTTCCGTGCACGGGGGGGGCGGCGGCGGCGAGGGGGCGCACAAACCTGCCACTCACCTTCCTTTCCGCAGAGTCTCTCTTTCTCTTCCCCCTCCTAGCCCGAGGAAAGAGATACGTCACCCATGACCGCTGCAACGTCACTTCCACGCGCCAGAGGCTGCCATGTTGGAAGGCCAGTTGCTATAGCAACGGCTGCGGACTGTGTCGGTGACGCGTAATTGCGCGCCGAAGTAACCCCTTACTCTAGTACAGTATACTGTGCTAGTATAGCCCATATATTTCTTTTTCCCCCTCTCCAATTTATTTATTTATTTATTTATTATTAGATTTCTATACCGCGCCAGCTAGCAACGAGGCTACTCTGGGCAGTTTACAAACATAAACCATATACAATGTGAATAACTAGCATAAAAAACAAAAACAAAATAAACATGACTAAAACAGCAATGAGACCAGAACCACATACCACAACGAAACCAGCAAGACGGAATAGAACAGGTTGAAATGTCAGCAAATCAAAGAAGTAGTTAGTAACCAGGGAAAGTGGTCACTGTGTAAGTACCTTTAAAACAATGCAGGCATAATTTTAAAATGCTATATATTTATTTTCTGCCAATAGAGTCACCTACGTTATTACCTTTTTTCTTCCAATTTTCTTTGAAGAAATTCAACATGTAGGAGACCACCAAGGAAAGTGTTTATTTCATTTCCTGCTAAACAAAATGAGCCACCACTGGCACTTTGTGCAGCTTCCTCATTACAGAGCCATACTGGTAGCGGAGTTTCAAGATTTTTGGTATATCAGTTTCTTTCTTGTTGAAGCAATTCTCTTATAAATAAGGAAAACCTAGACTTTTACCATTACTGATTGGGCAGCAGGAAATATCGAAATTCGCTGTTTTTCAGTCGAATTCATATTTAGATGTTATCTGATCTGCATTTAAAAGCGGAACAGGCCTCTGTTCACAGAAAGGGAACTTGCAACAACAGCTTAACATAGATCAGACTTGCAAAAAATATGTTGGTCTACAACTCCCAGAATCTACCAGTCAATATCCATGTTGACTGGGAAATGTAGCAGAAAAAAATTGTTTTTCCAGATATTACTAACCTGTGCTGAGTTGTTTTATATGCGGGCTTGAAACCAGTCTCCTCCTCTATTCAAAGGCCACAATATTGTCACTTGGTTGTATTGCAGAGTATCAAAGGCATCATTTTCTCTCTTCACCAGCTCAAAATGGCACTGTCCTTTCTTTTTTTCTTTTATGAGGCCACTTTGAAAGGAACTCTGATTTGGGTAGTGGATTATCTTTGGCCTGCCAAATGTTTTGTGATACACCTATGCCAAGTTGGGTGGGACTGATGGGAGTGTTAGGCCAAGACATCTAGAGGGCAAAACATCCCCACCCTACTGTGGCTACTTTTTAGTTTCTGGCAAAAGGTTAGTAGTACAACATGTATTTTGAACTTTTTTGATGTAAGGAGAAAGAAAAGTTGCTCCGCTAGATAGCTGCTAGGCAATCAGACCTAGAATTCCCTACAAGTGTGATGTTTACTCTTTCATTAGACTTTACAGACACTACTTCTGAAAGCACTGTACATATCTTACAATCTGAGTCCAGGCAGGAAACAGTGCCGTTATCACCACCATCGGGTGGCAGACACAGAGCTCTGGTTGATCAATATTCTTCCTTTGGTGTAAGTATGTGTGGGTATGTTCTTTGGTTTTGGCTAAGGAAAAAGCCCAAGAGGGTCTGAACTATCAAGAGATTTCATATTTTGTTTGGGTCTCATGGGAAAGCACATGGCCTGCGTGTAGAATCTGAAGCTACAGTCTTATCTGTACTATCTCCTCATATAAGGCTCATCCCAATAAGTAAGTGTAAAGTAGGGAAAGGGTCCAAACTAAGTTTTTTTGAGGAAAATTCATTTTGACTAGAAAAGGACACAAACAAATTCAGCACTTGAAATAGTAATTCAAGCCAAAGGGGGGAGGACACAGCAAGGTGGACCCCCCTACACACACACACCCTATTTACACTCACACCCATATGACAATCATGGCAGTTGCAGTAGCCCAACCCTTCCCAGGCAACAGGACCCAGCACAATTTTCTACCTAGCCCAGTGCTATGGACACTAGCTAACAGTGGCCCTCCAGTTATTTTTTTTCCTTAATGCCCTCCTAACATGGTGGAGGAGAGACTGTACTTGCAACCTTCTGCATGTAAAGCTCTACCACTGAACAATGTCCCTTCATATCTTTTTTGTTAACAATAATGTTTAGTGTGGAGAAGAAACAAGTTCAGTCGTTAGACTAATTAAGCTCATTATAATATTAAATCCAAGGCAACATTGTTGATTAATATTACACAAATGAGACTGAAACAAACATCAACAAAATAAAGCCAATTCTATTTGAATCGTTATCAGCTCACAGCATATCACAGAACAGGTCCACAACCAGAAGTTTTATATATATGTTAGCCTGTTGATGTTTTGCAGCCATTATAAATATGTGTCTAGTAATTTATAAGAATAATTAATTTTTAGTTCCATGTGAAGTGCCAGGTACTAGGGCAGGTCATAGATATTATACTACACATAGCCTGACATATTCAATTCAAGGTAAAAGTGATCATGGCTTCCTAAGGTGGAATTCTTCAGTTATTGGCTCAGATTGGATATTAGTCAATGTTTTTTTTTAAAAAAACCAAATTAATTTAAATCATAGTTTAAATTTAAAAATCTTTTTGTTGTTTTAACATAAAAATCTGATTTTTAAAACTTTAAATTGTGATTTAAATCATTTTGCTTTAAATCAAATCCAGCCTGGCGCTTCATCACAACACTGGTGGTGATAATAATATTTCTTGGGAAACTTCTAACTGTTGGACAAATGACAAGCTTAAGAAGGGTCTATTTTTATACTGTATTACATAGTTGTTTTTCTCTGTAAATATACTTTTCATCTCATTTGAGATAGCCTTCCAACGGGAGATGCAGGTATTCTTGCAGAGAAGAGGGCAGCTCCAACTGAACAATTCCCTGATGGCATCGTCTTCCCAGCTGCTTCCGGATAGCACAACGGGCCAGATGTTGCAGTGAACGGGGTTGATTCAGCAAGCAAAGAGCTGAATCATAGAATACGTGGTGCTCCTGACACAAGAGAAAGAAAAGAAATCAAGTGAGGCTGTGCATACATACCAGGGCCAAGGAAGGCTGAAGCAAAAATAAGGAGAAAAAACAAGCATCGTATAGAAATGTAAAGCAAATCAAAAAATAAATAAATGTGTTGCTTACATCCTGCCCTATGGAATGCGAAACACTGACCCTTGAAGTGATCTACTGACCTCAGAAGGATGGAAGGCTGAGTGAACCTTGAGCTAGCTACTTGGGATTGCACCCCAGGTTGTGAGCAGAGTTTCAGCTGCAGTCTAGTAATTAACCACTGAGCCACAAGGCTCCCATAATCTTACTCTGGAGCTGCATACCCAATTAAGTGAGCTATCTAGCCCCATTCAGAGTGCGAATAAAATTATCGTTGTGCTGCAGTTGGTGCCGTATCTTTCACTGTGCCTCTCAATAGTTATTTCAGCAACTTCACAACATTACTTTTACCCATGAGTAGACCCAGTATTTTGGATGGGGTATGTGAACCACAGAACTGTCGAGTTCGAAGGGCCCTATAAGGCCATTGAGTGCCACTTACTGCTCAGTGCGGGAATCCTAGTCAAACTATATCCAACAGATAGCTGCCTAATTTTCTCTTGAATGCCTCCAACGTTGGGACACACACCACCTCCTGAAGCAGCTGGTTCCATGGCTGTACTGTTCTATATACTGTAGTATATTTTGTTTGGCTAAAAGGACTTGTATCTTTTTGGAACATTTTCACCCTCGTTATTTTGTCTAGCTTTTGGCTTATGTAATGTTTTTGGCTCATGTATTGTATTTTCCTAGTTTAGCACTATAGCTTTAGCCAAGGTTCCCCCTCTAAGTTGTGTGGCAGCCTACACCTCTGGTGCCCTCTGCGTGGTGATTTTCCATCCACGCCCACCCGTCATTACAATTTTAATTCTGGTTGCAATGGAATTTGTGGTGGTGAAGTTTCTCGTGTGTATGTGCCTAGTGCTCACATGTGCATGGAAAACAACTTGTACAGCAGGGATGAGAATTAGAGAGCATATTGGTTATAGCATTAAACTGTTACAGGTCATCTTAACTATTTATTTTATTTATTTATTTTTACAACTTATATGCCGCCCACTACCCAAAGGTCTCTGGGCGGCTTCCAATCAAAGAATTAAAATAGTTAAAAACACCAAACAACAATAAATAATTAAAACAATAATGAAAACCTTATACTAAAATCATCACACTAAAATTGCCATCAGAAGACCCACAATCTAAATTGTATCAATTAAAAAACTTCTGGAACAGGAAGGTTTTTACCTGGCGCCGAAATGTCATCAGTGTTGGCGCAAGGCAGATCTCACTTAATCTTCATTAAGCAAACTATGTCTTGTCACTTCAATGCTACTTCACTTGCTAAGCATTTTTTTAAAATTAAAGGATCTGAATCCTGGAAACAACATGGGTAAGAGTGTGGTGATAATGGTAGAGAACAAAGATGTATGGTGTATGAACAACTTGAAATGCACCTTGCTGAGATAATTAAAAATGTTATGTGAACTGTAGCAAGAATCTAGATCTAAGGATGAGGAACAGAGATGTTCTTGCTAACCTGCGACAAACTTTTGTTTGGTCACTCCCTTAGAATCACACAGAGAAATTGTAGTAAAATTGTATTTTGTTGGTAAGTAGCATTACATAGGACAAAAATGAATGTGGCCTAGATCTCAAAATGCTAGCAAGGGTTCATATATTTAACTGTGTAAAACCGTAGTAAAAGCAACATGGTGGCAGATGATACAATGATGGAAATAGAAGAGCAAGGCTTAGTTTGTTTAAACAGCAGATGAGCTGCATCATTTCAAAGTATAGATGGGAAGTGTGTATCAGACATAACTGACTGCTTGGCCTTAAAAAAAACTCTGTTCATAATTATGTGGGTAAAGGATATTGCATTGATTTTGTTTCCATTGTACTCTTATCTAAGTGGAGCAGACTGTTTGATTGCTGAAATGGGGACGATCTGAATGGGAAGAACATACTTGCCATACTTCAGAGGGCACGGACTCCATCCAGGAATCACATGACAGGATTCGGTCATAGGTATTCAGAATAACTTCCATAGTCCGAGGGGATAAGGCACAAAACTTTAACATCTAACAACAAAAACAGAGAGAAAGAATATAGAAATATGGCATGTCTGAGCACCATGGAAGGAAAATGGACCGTAACTAACTATCAGTTATTTGATTTTTAGATGATTGTTATGTGTCACTTCTTGGACTGGATTTGTAATACTACTTGTGTTTTCTGTGTCTAGGAGTATAGAGATATCCCCTTGGATGAGATTAAAAAGCACCCCAGCCAACTTCCTGTGCAGGGTCACTTGAGAGGCATTGAACCCCATCGGTGCGGGGAAGCCCTGGATGAGGGAACAATGGGTCCCATGTGGCCTGATGTGCAGGAAGCCAACTTGCTCTGATCTCTTCCCCCACATTACCGAAGCAGGCCATGAGATGGTATGTAAGGAAACGACAAGCTGTCTGGTAATCATTCATCAAGACCCTTCCTACATACACTGCCACGTCTGATAAGCCCTTCCCAGGAATTCATCAGCCTTCACCATCCTGACACGTAGACACTCACCCCATCTCTGATGCTCTGCTTTTTGCAACTAATAAAAGAGCCTGGGACTCATGCTTGCGGCCATGAGGCCTGGTTTTGTTGAACCCAACAATATGTGTCTATGTGGAATTATTCCAACATAGGAATGGTGTTTTTCTTAGCTTTAATATTGTTGTCTTAATGATGTAAGATGCCTCTTCATACCCATTGTCCTTCACTTTAAGTACTGTCTTCATGTTGTTAACATCCGTTGCAAACTCAACTTTAAATATTGTCCTTCAGTGTTATAAGTTGTCTTGGGTCCTTGTAAGGTGGGGTAAAAAATGTTTCGAATAAATAAATAAAATACAATAAACTTCATTTGGAAGTCTGAGCCAAGAAACCAAAACAGGTTGGCTTTCCAGATGTAGCTGGGCGGTAGCTTCCATGGTTCCTTACCATTGCTTGTGCTGGCTAGGGCTGAGGGCAGTTGCAGTCTAGCAAAGATTTGGAAGGTCGCCATGTTGCCCATCCCTATACTGAAGAAAAAGTAATGATGACACTTTTACCTTGGGATGGATCGGAGCAGCACCATGGTTAAGTAGGGTTGCTATAAGCTTCTCGGGCTCCCCTTCTAGGTAATCTTCCACCGCTTGTAGAGCACAGTCCACCGGCGTGTACCCAGCACAGTTACGGATGTTGACTTCTGCTCCGTGCTGTAGCAATAGCTCCACAATACGGAGGTGGCAGTTGCTGCAGGCATTGTGCAGCGGCGTGTGGTTCTTTCGTCCAGCTAGTTGGGCGTCCGCCCCGCTCTCCAACAGCCGCTTCACCACCCGGTAGTAGCAGCCAGCCGCCTTCGGTTTGTCCGCACTGGCGCAGGCAGAATTGAGAGCTGTCTCCCCTTCTCGGTTTCTGTGGCCTATGTTTGCTCCATAGCAGAGGTAGAGCTTGACGTGATCATCTAGGCCATGCTTAGCGGCCACATGCAGAGGAGAGGCCCGCCGGTCTCTTGTGTTCTGGTTGACTAGAGCCCCATATTCCAGCAGCAGCTGGGCACATCTGGAAGGCATAGCAAGTTAAACTGAAGAATTTTTCACCTGCGATAGAATTCAGTCTAATCATAGGTTTCAATAAATTTAAAAATTGTTTCTATACTCTTGATGGCTACAGTGCTTGATTTGTACAGCCTGTGCTGACCCAGAACTTCACTATTAATCAGGTTGCCCCCCATGGCCTTTGCAATGACACATCCTCTTTCCCTACTGTCTCCTGTTATCTTTCCCCTTATCTGAT
Organism: Phrynocephalus versicolor; assembly: GCA_023846285.1. Taxonomy (NCBI): domain Eukaryota; kingdom Metazoa; phylum Chordata; class Lepidosauria; order Squamata; family Agamidae; genus Phrynocephalus; species Phrynocephalus versicolor. The sequence goes on along the minus strand of JAHTLZ010000111.1, from coordinate 5,355,486 downwards.
GCTCAGAGGGCTGCAGGAGGGATCCCATCCACCCCCTAATAATTCCCTGCACCTGCCCTACCACTTCCTACTAACCTTGGTTTATCTCTTGCGTGACTATACTAACCCACCTAAACAAACAATATCAGTCTCTGCAGTTAGTCCAGAATAAAACATGAAAATGGGATATTTACAGTATAATAGCACTGTGACTGAATTCTTCAGTTCATTCAGAATCAGTTTTCTCAATGTAGATTCCACTTAAATTCAAATTCAAATAGAATATTCTCCCACCGTATTGAGAGGTCAGGCAGCAGATTCAATATAAAGAATGTTTGCATACCATTGTTCCCAGCCAGCAAATAAACCTATATGTGGAAAAGGATTTCTCCAACATAGTGTCATGTTGGATGTCCAGAAGCTTGTTTCATAGAACATTTGTTTGTAAAGATGGGTAATATGTGCTGAACCAGATGTGTGCCCAAACATTTATCTAGCATTGCAGACACTTTTCGAATGGAATGGCAAAGCCTCTGAATCAACTAGTTCTAAGGTTTTACTGCTACCTCTCAAAGCATATGGCTTACTACTTTGACGGTTTGAGGAGCTGCTTTTTGGACTTGAATTTGCCAAATCCTCCTGTCAGCATGGTCAGTTGCAGGCTAAAACAAAACATCTTAACATCCCTACACTCTGCTGCTTTAATCACCCCCAAGCCACAAGATAACCCTTCCAAACATCACTCCAACTTCCCAGACGTACGGCAAGGACTCCTGCGTGGTGCACAAGTGGAGTGGTGCCACCCCTTCCTCTGAAAGAATATTGGGGTCTGCACTGTAGCTAAGGAGCAGACGAGTGCATTCCGCACGGTGGTTGGCACAGCTATCATGTAGAGCTGCTTTCCCGCCAACAACAGCATCCACCTCAGCTCCATGTAAAAGGAGATGCTTCACACAATCCTGGTAGCCCCTGGAAGACGTAATCCGTAACGGAGAGGTATGTTGCTTCTGGGGTGTCAACACCCACATCCCTGCAAAGTCATCAGGGTAAGAGAAGATTGGGTTGGAGAATCAGCTCTTGATCTGTTTGGCTTACCTGCAGCTAGATGGGTGGTATATATAAATCTAATTAATAAATAAATAAATAAACATGGCTGTTGTTGGGAAGATAAAATGGGAAGGAAGTAAACCACATATGCAGCCCTGAGCTCACTGAAGGCAAAGCACAACAGTAACTAATACTGTCAGTTCAGGTCACTGTCAGTAGCTACACTCTTTGTTCACCAAGTTTGGAAATACACCTAATAGACATATTTCAGGTTTACATTCTAGGTTTTGCTTTGTCATTTATATTGCTGACATCCATGGTGTTTCAATGGGTGAAATGCAGTAGCAAGTTGCAACTAAAATAGGCCAGTTGACTCAATGGAACTTTCAAAGGAGTAGATTCAACAAATCTTCAGTCATGCAAAGGATCTACTCTAGTTGCAACTTACTACTGGATTTCAGCCACTGAGTACAACAGGGAAAGGTTTAATCCAAAGTTCGATTGTGGGTGGGTTGGGGGGAAAAGAGAGTGTGTGTCAGATTCAAAGAAAATACAGATGTAGGCCATGACAGATAAAAGAAAATTCTATGTTCAGAGGTACCATTACAGTTTATCCATCATGCTTAGCTGACAGGATAGCTTCCACAGGATAGTAACTTACCACAAAATTAACAGAAACAAAATAAATTAGAATTAATGCCTTAACTCCTACATACCAGAAATCAAGGATATTCATAAATAGATAGAAGCACATTATCTGAGTATCTACCATTGGGCAGAGATCTCATAACCATGCTTTCCAGAAACTTTATTCAACCAGATACTAGGCATGGAAAGTTAGAGATGGACCCTTGGTCTGAATCTGTCTCTTCTCAGGATTGACTTGAGCTAGGATAATTTGAAGGCTCTCAAATATTGCATCATTTGAAAGTTAAACTTAGTTGCCAGTGGTTAAGTGATCATAAATATACTCTCCAGTGCTGTTTGGCTGGGGCTATAGCACCTGTCACAAGTCGCAGGCATCTGGAAGCATCTGATGGACAACAATTCCCAGAATCTCCCACTCATGGGACTGTCTCACCCAGACCTCAGAAAAGTTGCTTTTCTGAACTGCAATGCCCAGTAACTCAGGGTAGGATTCTGGGAACGTTCATTTTTCAAGCTCTGGCAGTTCTTCTCCACTCAGTTCCTGGGAAGTGTAACTTGAGGATTAGATGGCAGCACTAAGGATTTGTACGAGGTATTTACCTCCCCCCCCCCATACACTCCCATCAGCTCCATTATTAGTCCAGACATTTTCTTGGTCTCCTTAGGGAGAAACTATTGCTTGTTATGGCACATCTATACTTCAGAGATACTAGTCTGAGAATGTGAGAGGAGTATATAAATTGAGGGGGATTAAGTGAGATTATGGGATAACACAGCCCTCAGTTCTGGAAGGGTTGCAAAGTATTGAGATAGGCTACTAAACTTTTAAAATCTCTCTCTCTCTCTCTCTCTCTCTCTCTCTGTACTGATCAACTGATTGATAAATTGATAACCAGCAAATATGCCTCGACACCCACTCACAAAATTGAGCCAAAAATAAAAACAAAAAAACAGGCAACAAATACTGTACAAACCATCATCCCTGCCTCCTACCCCCATCGAGCATCTTACCCAGGTCAGCTGACCACGCCAGCTCCTCACAGACGCTCTCCACAATCAAGTTGGCGGTGGTTTCGTCCTTAAAGATGCTTTTAATCTTGTGGAAGTCTCCAGTGTACAGAGCATTGTGGACAGCAGGATCCCGGCAGTACTGAGGGCGCCGGCTGGACCTGGGGAAGGCAAGGAAGCCCCTGGTGACTGGCTGGTACCTTCGGCAGGCCAACTCGCGGGAAGCTGCCCTTCGCCGCTCTTCCCACTCAACCATTTCTCGTTGGAGCCGTAGGGAGCGCAGAGTGGAAGAGGTAAACGCAAAAGTTTCCCCGGACATTCTTATAAGCAAACAGGGGGCTCTGTAATTTCCTTGCCTCGCTCCCAAACAGCCTAGTTGATCAGGCCACCAGTAAGAAAGGATCCCAGACTTCCCAATGCAATAGATATATATTTTTACTGTTGCTTTCAGGTCTTGCTAAAAAAAACACATGGGCACTCACTGGGAGAAACACCCAGCCTGGCCTGGTTTATAATTAGAAATGAAGAGTCATCAGAGCGACACACACATTTCTCTCTCTCTCTCTCTCTCTCTCTCTCTCTCTCTCTCTCTCTGCAGTGTCGTTTTCCTCCCTGGATCTCAGAGCAATTAGAATTATGGTGCGACAGTGGAAAAACAAAGTACTGTACAGTGCTACCTTGGTTTAAGTAATTCATTCGTTTTCCAGGCTGTTTTGAACTGCGAAAAATTCTTAAACCAAAACGCAGTTTCCCATAGGAATGCATTGAAAACCAATTAATTTTTTCTGGAGGTCAGGAAAAAAGGCAAACCGGGGCATTCCATTTAATTTTTTTCTTAAACTGGGGTGTCCCTATCCTTTTCATCATGCGAGCATCACACATCAACTTTTTCCACTGAATTTCTTTCTTAAAATCAGGCATCCCTATTTCCAATAATTTATTTTCTTAAACCAAGTTTTTCTTTAACCGAGGCAATCTCAAACTAAGGTACCACTGTACATAGAAACTGCAGAGTCAAGGTGACGGAGTCATCTCTTGACTTCCATTCGGTATCCCCAGGAGCTTTGTGTGAAAAGGCAAGCAAGCAGGGATAAATTAAAATGTAGAAAACACAGAAGAGCTACCTGAAAGGATAGCCACCTTTTCTGTTTGAGACTGTCTCTCTTTGCCCAGAGGGAACTTCTGTGGAAATCTGTTTAAGAACAACTGTGCTGCTGTTCTTTGCCACCAAGTCTGATCTTCCTTTCAGCAACCTTAATGTGGCTTTCAAGGTCAGTGGAAAGATCATTTCAAACTCAGGCCTCCCAAGTCTTAGTCTCAGGCCTGCCAAGTCAGTCTATCACTTGATCCTCTGCACCACAGCTGAAACAAATCTTAAGAAGAAGTCCATAACTGGACATTGAGTCATGGCAACTGGACTTCTGTTCTTCTGAGATCAAAACATTTCATTGCTCATTGAAGCAGTTTCGTCAGTCTGAGAAAGATTGGTAATGAGGCCTCCAATTTATAGTTCACCCTGATTTCATACCACCCTGGTCTAAATAGGCTAATTAAGTGAGTGGTGGCCTGCGTAGGCTCATTAGATGTACAATGGTCTGGGGTGCATGAAAGTCCCACCTATCCAACCCTTCCGAGTGCTTAATACGTTCTTAATTTCTTAAAGAGAGGTATTAGTGATCCCTTTGCCACCAGAAACTCCTGATGTTCCCACCCCTGATATATGTATGCATGAGCTGGGTGGCCTGAGATTGATTTATAGTAAGGGAAAGGAACTCTCCATAGACACAGCAACACTCCTTACTCCCGCTAACTTCAAAATGCCCCAAAGTCAAAACATGAATGAGACATTGTGAACAGCTCAAACAATAAAGGTTCCAAGGTTTCTGAGGGCACAGTGAAAAGACAAAAAATGATTTACTTATTTAAAAACTCACCTTTCTTTTGGGGCCAGACCCAAAATTGTGGAGAGCTTTTACATGTAATGGTCAAAACCTTGAACTTGAACTGGGACACAATGGGCAACCAGTGGAGGCAAGTCAGAACAGGAGTGATGAGGTCATATTTTCTTGCACCCACCACCAGTCTGGCCATCCCATTCTGCACCCACTGAAGTCTCTGGATCAAGTTCAAGGGAAACCCCATGTAAACAGCTTTGCAGGAGTCCATCCAGGAAATGATTGGTGCCTACACCAAAGTCCTAAGGGAGTCTTCATCTAGATCGAGTTGGAGTAGGGCAATCAGCCTAAGATGGTTAAAGGCTGATCCAGATACGGCTGCAATCTGGAACTCCCAAGAAAGAGCAGAGTCCAGAAGAATGCCCAAGTTGTGCATTTGGTCCCTAAACCAAAGGGCAATGCCATCCAACCTAGGGACCATCCCCCGGCAAACTATCTCTATCTTGTCTGGGTTCAGTCTAACCTCGTTAGCCTGGTCCATTCCAGTAGTGAATCAAGGAAATACTCAAGTAGCATCCCCTGCAGAGGTGGTAATTGGGAGATAATGAGTTGTGAGTTTTCAACTTACTCCATATCTCCTGATGATCTCTACCAACTGTTGCACAGCACTGGGTATAATACCAATCCCTGAGGAACCCCATACCTTAGGGCCCAAGGTGCTGACCCTCTTCTCTTGCTGAACTCTTTGGACAAAGCCTAGCACTGGAGCCAGCTCAATACTAGTCCCCTACTCCCAATCTCCAAGAACCTGTCCAGGAGGATACAATGGTTGATGGCATCAAAAGCTGCTGAGAGATCTAGGAGTACAGTATCAACAGGCTGCATCTGCCCCGTCAGCCTCCTTTAAAAGGTCATCCTGCAATGTGACCATTGTCATCTCAATATCCTATCATGACTTGAATCCAGACTGGAATGGGTCAAGACAGTCCTCCTCCTCCAGATATGTCTGCAGCTGATAGGCCACCACTCTCTTGATCATCTTGCCCAAGAATGCTGTACTGTATTAGCAATTGGATGGAAATTATTAAGGTTTTCCAGGGCTAACTGGAGGTGTTGGATGATGGACTAGGCAATCATTTCTTTTAAATGGGAGGGAAGAATTAATTCTGTGAGGGTTTGCTCAGGATGAGAGGCAATTGCTCTTAACCCTTAACTAGATTAGGCATCCATAATGAAAATCTAACAGACTTAAAACCAGGAACATTAATTGCTTATGGATTTAAATAACTATTTAATATCCTTGGATATATATTTCTCTTCCTCGTCCAACTGTGGCGAGAAAGGGTTTGTGGCTGTTACTGTAATTTTTGAAAAAACTCATTGACATAAATTCTGGTCTGCAGTTATGCAACAAGTACTATAACTTTTGGAAGTGAATTGCCATAAGTTAAGAAATTTCTGTATGTTTTCACTATTGCATGCTGAGCTGTGCAACTCTGCATGCAACAAATAATGCCTATGATTCTTAAGCTATGGCAGCTCACTCCCAAATCCTGTCTTTTGTGTAATAGCACAATATAATTTCATATTACTCTTCTTTTGTTACTTTAAAAAATAATGCTTATGGACTGGTTAATGAATGCCGTAACATTTGAAAAAGGTAATCTAGTTAGTAGCCATGTTAGTTGGATGAAGCAAAAGAGAAACCATCAAGTTTGTAGCATTTAAGACTAATCTGTTTTTATATTTTTATAAGCATTGTGTATCCAAGCACACATCTTTAGATGAATAGAGGAGAGATCCATTCTTTGGGGGAGACTTTAAAACTGTGTTCATTCAACAATTATGGGGAATCCATTTCAATTGGCGCTGAGAGCAGAGACAGAAACTTGCACACATTCACCACTGAATGGCAGTATACAGAGGCTTCATACAGTATATGAAGCAGTGAAGCAACTTATGCGGCATGAGAATTGAAACAATGGCCTTTTCCATATAGATGAGTAGGCTCAGCAGGACAGATGGAAACCAGAATTTAACATATTTGGGTAGTGGGCGGCATATAAACTGTATAAATAAATAAATAAATAAATAAATAAACAAATATGGAGGACCACAATTTCCCTTACTCTGTTCTACGTTGTTAAATCACAGGGCCATATAACCAAGTACTCTCTATCCTGATTGGGAGCATCTGGGTTAGTGACCTTCTGAGTTACTACAAGCAGTCCTCATAACTGGAGATATGAATCCAGGACATCTTTGCACAGAAAGCCAAAGCTCTGCCACTGAGCTATACCTCCCGCCTCCTTTCCCCCTAATATAACTCTTTCATTGATCTCTCTCATCTTTAGGAACTGGTATTTCAATCCATAGTGGCCGGAATCCTGTTACATTGTGTAACTCACCAAAGCAAACTGCAACCAATGAGCTGATCACATGATGAGGTGTGTGACCAATTGGTCTGTAAGTGTGCCAGTAGAAAAGCAACTAGCATCTTATTAGTTAGCAACAATTTATCACGGGATGTTACACTGTTTAGCTTGAACCTATGTAAATCACCAACAGGATTCTTCCCACTGAAACTAGTCTCAGAACTAGTCTCCTTGGGTGATGGGGGCTCGAAGGGAGGAATCACCGCAAGTGAAATCCAAACACTGCCACATTCCTCTTGGACCTATTCTGAGCCAAAATTTAGAGGTTTCAAAAGAATTAAAGTCCCCAGAAGGGATCTAAATGTAACTTCCAGTCTCACAACCCCAACCTCAAAATACAACCAATATAAAAGCTGATTTTAGCAAAAGCAACAACAACAAAAAGGTTTTGTGATTTGCTTTCAGAGGAAATTTGTTTTTATGCCCATTTTCAAGAAAAGATGTTACCTGTAGTTGACTGGGAGGCAAATGTGTTGTTGATTCTGGACAGTTTTAAGTGAGTGTGTGACATCTGATTCGGACTGATGACTTTGATAACCAAATGACTCATCCCATTTATACTACCACATTCACTTCAGCATTCACACAAAAGGGAAACAAAAAAGATAAAAACCTTCACTTCAGCTTCTTTATTATCACCAGACCCTTTAAACCCCAGAGAACAAAAATGAAAGAATTGTGGAATCATTTAAGTGATACATTCAAATAAAGGATTAAATAAAACTCAGTACAGTATTTTGTATTTTCCCTTACAAAAATATTTTCCATAATGGCTTATGAAATAATCAGCTACATATATCTTTTAAAGATATTTTAATTGCCTTTTACCCTGTAAGGCTACTTAGAAGACAGACAGAGCTGTACCCAGATGCAACAGGACACCAAAGTGAATACCAAAAAGAACGGCACTTTTAACCAAAAGGTAATGAGAGCTGCTTCAGTCATTAAACAGATATCACAGCTGGTTCCAAAAGCCAATCAAAGTGCTGGTACAGGTAGAAGCAAGCTTGATGCAGACACCTAATCTTGGACTACGCACAACACATCTTGCAGATATTCTGGTACTTGAAGAAGTACTGTATGTCTTTGAACAAAGCATCTAAGCCAGGCATGTCCAAACTTCAGCCCTCCAGATGTTTTGGGTCACAACTCCCACAGTCCTTTGCCATTGGAAATACAGGCTTGGAATTCTGGGAGTTGTGGTCCAAAACATCAGGAGGGCCAAAGTTTGGACATGCCTGATCTAAGCATTCATTACATCAAAAATCACAAGAGGAAAGATCTGCAGCAGAGTCCAATATCCATCCTATCACATAAAGGACATCAGATATGTCTTAGGTTTATGAAGGAATTTCTTTTCTGATTCCGCACAGTGTTCTTACAGATGCTTTAGGCAACACCCTCTCCCGGAGATAAGGACAAAGGAGCCAACCGAGGACTATCATAAGCTGTTTTGTGCATCCAAGGTTGAGAAAAAGTCATCAGGTAGTTCTCCAAGAAGCTGATCAAGATCATCTGCAGAAACAGAATAAAAAGGTAGCCAACATTACAAACAGAACTATGTCACCCACATCCATCTTGAAGGGATTCCTTCATATTGGTGTGAGTAGATTTTGATATTTGGCTTGGCTACAAAGGCCTTCTACAAGTAACTAGTCCAAGTCCAAGTCCACTAGGTGGGGAGGAGTGGAGAAAATAGAGAATTAGTGGAGAGCGTGAGCTTGCCAACTTTGACTCATTTGCTTCAGCTCCCCTCATTGCTAGGCATGTGGCCTGCTCTCTGTTTCCCTTCAAAGAATGGTGCCCTAGAAAGAAAAAAGGTTGCCTATCTATAAGACATTCCTCTTACCCTATCCTTACAATATTATTCCGACCATCTATTTTTTGTTGTGTGCAGCAGAGGGGAAGAGAGATGGGAGAAAAGAACTGTTAGATTATTCTTCCAGAGGGTAAGATTCTGTTTAGGGCCAAGGACATTCTCTATTTCAATGACATTAAGTAAATACATTTCATTTCTGTTGTGGAATTCATACGACTTTCTGCCCCACTTCCATTATTTAAAGGCATTTTAGCCCTTACAATACTGTATATCTATGAGAGCAGTTCAAGTCTGATCTAGAACAGTCTCTATTATCCTGCATTGAGAGCACAAGCCAGTGGCACTGGTTTTTGTTCACGGTTCAACAGGCTCTAATCCCTACTCAACCTCAGATACCTTGGGATGCGCCTTCAGGTAAGCTACAAACCACCACATTTTAATGGTCAAAACAGTGCAACTTGGCATGAACTTCTACATTTAATCTACTCCAAAGATTCAGCTTTTCAACACATTTGTATTTTTGAGCTTTTTTTTTTTTTGGTGGTCATGGGGTAAGTATGTGGAAAGGAAATTCAGTCAAATAACAACGGTTACAAAGAAGAAAAAGGGTGCTCTTCCTTGCATGCAGTTTCCCCTTGTCCTTAGAAAGCCTTGGCCAAGTCTTTAGGCACTCTGTATCAAATTACTCCACCATGTTCAACCTTTGAGGGCTAAAATTTCTATTTCACTCTGCCCTTACACAATGAACCCACTGCTAGCATTCAGTGTTCATACATTGGCCACTGTATCTCATCTACTGATGTTTCAATGTGTACGTGGTAGAGGTTGGCAGCATACACAGAGGCTCAGGAGTTGAGTGGTAGCAGTGAGACAGACTAAAACAAAGGAGGCAAACATCCATACATTGCTGTCCAGAATTATATTTACCAGAATCAACTTTTTCAGGCTCTGGCGATGGTACATTCAAAACTGCTTTGGAAACCCATGGTATTGGTGTCAATGAAGACTCTTTACTGGATGCATGCTGGGAGCTATTCCTGTCCTTCCCATGGCTTTCTCCAGTGTGGTAGTCTGTTCTAGCCATGGCATCTAGGATAACTGAAGGAGGAGTTGACTGGAATTCTGACACAACCTGTAGGGACAAGAATCCAAAAGGTAGCTAACAAGCTCGGAGTCTGAATGTTGCACTCTTCATAGTGGTATCATTGAGCAGTGGCCCTATATTATCGATTACTCCCAAGAACAGTAATAGGAAAGGATAGATGGAGCTGCCTAGTAACAAGCTAGACTACTCATTTTGTTTGAGTCTGCTAAGCTGACAAGGTGTAACACAAAAGAAATCCATCATTTCATACACTGATTGTAAGGTATTCTCAACATAGGACCAAAAGCATTATCACTGAACAATGACAAATCTTCTGATTGCTGCTTAGCCTAACCTTCCTAATAGAGGCAATTTGGAAGGAGAATGAGAGGGAGATGGTGTGTGGAGCATTTGCGCATGGAACACAACAGGCCCAACTCTCTAGATATGGTTGGTCTATTGTTGGTCAACCCTAGCCAGCCCAGCCAATGATGACATATGTCTGCATACTGGAATCCTACCTTTCTGAATAGAGGCAAAACCTAAAGGGTCGCAGGGTCCCTATCTCATCATAAGAATTATGAGAATCAGTATAAGGCAGGCATGTCCAAACTTCGGCCCTCCAGATGTTTTGGACAGCAACTCCCACAGTCCTTTGCCATTGGCAATCTAAGCTTAGAATTCTGGGAGTTGTGGTCCAAAACATCAGGAGGGCCGAAGTTTGGGCATGCCTGATATAAGGAATGGGACTTCAACAGGGGTCTCTTCTATTTACTCTGGGCATGCCTTCAGCTGTCTATGTATACTACTGCATCACAGGTTCATATACTGGAGTGGAGACTCTTTCACATTCTTCTTTTGTTAGAAGCCCTCCAAAGTTTCCAAAAAGGTCCCCTCAGGAGCCCCTCCCAAGAAGCATCTTGCATTTTATGACTTGCATTCATGACAACTATTTGCATGGAGATGGAAACCTCCATGCCTAGCCATTATATGTGTGAAAGAGTTAAATATAAACCATGCACAGGCAGAACTGGGCAGAAAATAGCCTACATCAGTATTGGCGAACCTATGGCCCTGGTGCCAAAGGTGGCATTCAGAGCCCTTTCTGTGGGCATCCGACATTGATCCTTCACAGCTACCTGTATTCAGGTTGAATTGCAGTATTGGTATCTCGAGAATAATTAGTGGGTTTTGAATCACGGTTTGGGCACTCTAAAAGGTTTGCCATCACTAGCCTAGAGTGATGAGATGCAAAAACAATAATCAGATTGAAGGTGTCAGTAATCAAGATGAAATGATAGAACTATTAATTTGGTTGCAGAAGCTATAGGGCAGGGTTGTGAAATGTATATCCCAGATTCTTAGACTACAACTGTCATCATCCCTCACAATGGGTTATCCTGACTAGAACTGATGGAGCTGCATTGCAACATCATTTCAATTCACTACTCTCACTTTCACCATGTTTTAACTGAGAGAGTCCTGAAAGCTTAACTTTGAAATGCATTTCAAATATTTAACTAAATCATATGCAGTCACCTAAATAGTTGTCAGGAATATAAATTAGGATTCTGTACTCTGCCGCTGACAATTCTGCATTAAGAACATTTATTTCTGCAACCGAAACATGGCAAGTTCTAATCCTTTTCCACTTTGTTGTTAATATATATAGTCTCCAAGACAGGAAGACAGCAAGGAGCTATACAGAACACTAAAGGCCAAGTTACCCCTCCTCACTACTGCTAGAACTCATACTCAGCTCCCTCCCTTCTGTCTAAAATTTCACCAAGCATTCCACACATTTTCCCACAATAAGTATAACTGCATTATGTTCATAACAAAAATATTTAATGTGGTTGCTCATTACCTTTAGGTAGCATCATTCCAAATATTAAGAATAACCCAATCTCTAAGCATGAATATATATATAGCCTTCATTATATCCTTCCATCTATGCTACAGTACAGAAATATGGTAGCACCTTACCTGTGGTGGCACCATCTCCATTCTTTCCCTAACCTCCTGGCACGACTGAAGAGACTTCCCACTAGTATAGCCTGGTGGATATATTTTTACCAGGTTACTGGGCGTCACATTGAGGTAGTGGTTGCGATGGGATGGAGAGAAGACACCCACCTGTGAAAACAAGATGGGTATCAATGCTTTCCTCAAAAGTAGGTGGCAGCACCTTGAATCTTTTCACAGATTCTTTCTGAAAAAGCAGAACTGGCTCCACGTGCCGACAATCTGTTCAAAGCCTTAATCTCCAAGTGACAACTAAGTGTACCCAGATAAAGTTACGCTTTCTTCTCTTTGCGGCAACCTAATATCCAATTTCAAGATGATAGAAGGAAAATGTCTGGTTCCAAGAACAACAGGAGAGAAACAATCCCATCCGTTTTCACTACTGTGAAAAGAGGTGACATAGAGGCTCACCATACACTACACTGCTTCAGCACTGAAGGGGGGGGCGCTCATTCATAGCCATGAGATAATTACTGTAAGTGAACCACTTGGCTTGTAAAGTATGAGATATGGTGAAATACCATATAGTCAGAGTACTAGTAGAAGTAACTGGACAAATAACAGTGTGTTAATAGTTTTTTTATCACATGCCAATAAATTTTTTTAGTAAAAATTGTCTGGCACTTTATCTAGAAGATGTACAGACTTGTCTGGGTCTCCCAGGCAAACAACACCAACTTCAAAACTTTTCTGAATATTCTTCTGCACTTCATTCAGCACAGGCAGATAGGATACTTTGGGTTTATCTTACAGCTTGTGACCAAAGTGGTTGAGCCCTGACTATTCAGCGCTGTATAACTTAACCAATTCAGTTTTGGGGGGGAGGAAATTACAATTGGATGAACCCAAATGTGCTACACGTCTGTATTTAGCATTGCTTAGAATAATGCTGATGTCTGCTTATTGCCTTGAGTCCCCTTTAACGGAAACAAGCTTGATGGATATACTAAATATAAATTAAGATACATATACTTTAATAGTCATCCATTACCACTCATTCAACATGAAGAGATTCTAACAACCTCTGACCAGAAACATGTCTTTTGATTTGCTTTCTGCTTATGTTGCTTTATGAAATCACTTTTACTTTTAATCTGTCATATTTCAGAAGTTCTGAAGGCTGGATCAGCCACACTGGAATGGGCATGCAAAAAGGGAATGTATCACACAAAACTGGATGCTTCACCTTTATGAAACATGTTTACATCTACTGTAAATAATTAGATAGAGTGTTTAGCTATTACAGTTTGGCATGGAAATGATCAAACTTTGCCCAACCTTGATTTCCTGCTTCAAGTACCTGTTTTAACAAAAGCACTGAACCAGCCTTAAATTCACTCTCCTTCTCCTCCAGCAACAGACGATGTATCGTGCCCTGAATTTCGCCTGAAGGATAGAAGACCAAAGGAATTAGACCTAGTAGTAGAATGCACCTACAGCTGAAATACATGCACCTAACTGACTAGTAAACTGCATTGTCCTGATGCAGAGCACAAAAATGGAAGAGAGAATGGCTAAGGAAAGGGAAAATCTCAGACATTCACGCACGTAACCTACCATTCCTCGGGACAAATGATTTTCCCCAAACAAGTACTGAATTGCATGGCAGAGCTTGTCACAGCTGATCTCTAAGCACACTGCACTGTGCGGATAATCCCTTGCTTAGCATCCTCAGCTTGAGAGAAGACTAGAATTTGTCCAGTACTCTTCAAGGACCTGGACAACTTCTGACTTTCCTCCTAGGTTCAGAGCAGGGGAGAGGAGAGGAAGAGAGGAATCATCCCTGAGCTCATGTTGAGCAACAGAAGGGCTCCAAGAACTTATTATGGTAAGTTCACCATGATGGCAGAGACAAGTTCCAGGCTCCAAATCATTGGGTGACAAACATAGTCCTCATAATCACAAATGGAGATGTATAATTATGCAGTTTTGGACTCCAGACCCTAGAATTCTCCAAGAACACCCCAGGCAGAATTCTGAAAATTCCAGCCCACATACAGATCTGCAGAGGGCTTATTTCAGAGCTGCATCAGCTTAGAGCAGTGATGGCGAACCTTTTAGAGACCGAGTGCCCAAACTGCAATTCAAAACCCACTAATTTTTTCCACAAAGTGCCAATACAGCAATTTAACCTGAACACAGGTGGCTGTGAAGGGGTGATGTCAGGTGCCCACAGAAAGGGTTCCGAGTGCCGCCTTTGGCAACCGTGCCATAGGTTCGCCAACACTGGCTTAGAGTTTAACAAGCAGCACAACTATGTGCCCAGGATGTCGACGATTCCTGCCATCACATCACCAACCAGCACAGAGGATGCTAGAAGTCACAGTGTCGTTGCCCATTAGGTTTTATAGAATGTGCCGCCCCGCCCCCCCCCAAAAAAGCATGAGACTCCTAGGAAATGGCATTTCCTTTTTTGGGGGGAGGGGATACTGGCAATAATCAAAGGCCAGAGAAGCTGAAGCAGCTTGAGGAACACCCTTCTCTAACGGATAAAATCTAGGGTCTGCAGATTTCTTTGTGGGGTAGAACTCCCTGCTTGGGGATTTGTTTATTTTTTTGGAGATTCTGGAGAGTCAGAGTACAAAACCACAAAAGAGCACACAAGCTGGTGAAAAATGTGTGATCTGTGATGAGAAGTAAGAAGGGCTTCTTTGCTGATTACTTTAGAGCAAAAGACAAAACACAAACATTTTATTAACTTACAAAACCTCTGTGCCAGCTGCCATTAGGAGAATGCTAGATTTCCATCATAAAGAATCACAATATGAAGGTGAAACATGAAATCTAAAGCCATCTGCATTCTACTGTGGTCTATGGATTACTATGGTCAGTACTTTCCTGGATGTTTGAATAAACAACTTGAGAGCACAAAATTATTATTAATGAGCCAAACAGTAACCATCTGCATGCTGGGTTTGCCCAAGTCATAAGCCACTGGCTGTCAACATTTGGCCCAACATTTGATACTGGGAGCTCAAGCCTAAAACATTTGGCAAGATGACACCTGAGAGCAATGTTTCCCCCAATTCTCCCGAGCACTGAGTAGTGGCTACAGCCTCTGCACACAGCATTCCTGTCCATTGGAAGCCAACTGGCCAAAACATAGGGCCAGCTGCACGCATCCACGTGACATAGAGGTTGGAGCGTCAGCTGACAGCCAGTGCCAGGAGCCAAGCAGGAAACTTCTTCAGAGGATACAGTCAGAGAAAGTCACGCTAAATCACTCATGCCAGCAAAGACACAGGAAAATAATTATCCGCCAACCAAGAATCAAGAACCTGAGAAATTCCAGATGTTACTGAGCTGTAATTACTGTCAGTCCTACCCAGCACAGCCAAAGAGTTGCTGAGCCGTGACAGACACAACACAAAACTCTGGGGCGACCTTTTCTTCACTCCTGCATTAGACCGAGCCGTCTTAGGTGGAGACTGTTTGCTCCCTTACACACACGGTGGTGCCATCCGCAGACCAAAACAGAAGGAAGATGGCAATTCCTGTGTTGGACAATGGCGATCACAACATGAAGATCAGGTACAGTCACACTCACGTCAGTGTCATTCCCAACTGTCAGTTTAGATCAAAGACTGCTTGTTTGAAAATGTCCAGAGCTAAGCAGCTGGATGAAGTTAATGATCCATTTGGGCTTTTTTAGATTCTCTCTTTCCAGAAGGGCTATTTGGTAAACTTGGGATGTTCAGCAACAGGCCCGGGACTACCTCTTTGGAAAAGAAATGTATTAGGTGGACTTTGTTGGTACCAACATCATAATTGTCACCACAGAACCTAGGCTGAGAATTTTTCACCCTTACCAGTTGGGTCTTTGAAGACAGCACCTGCATCAACATTGGTCTTTGTCAGTGACTTAACCATGACTGCCATGCTGGGAACCTTGTTCTTTGGGAGCTGCTTCAGAGCTGCCTGCATGGAGGGGGTGGGGGGGGAAGGCAGATATACACAGTAATCAGCATCTGGGTGTGTTTTTACGATTTGAGAAGAGACATTTGGCAATCAAAGAGGCAGTCGAGGGTGAAAAACCTCATGACTAGAATTATGTATCCATATACCGGCTACAAAGGGCATCACCACCCTTTTAGCAGGTGGTGGAGTGACAGAGGGATAAGGAAACCTATACAGTAACTGTGTTTTTCCTGAAGCCTCCAGAAGAAAGTGATGGGAAAGATATTAGGTGGACAACAAGGATGATTGCCTAGCAACCACCCACATCTTTCATATCGCATGAACACAGGAAGGGATCCAGAAGATGGTGGTAGTAGTAGTCAATGCTATCTAGCAATCAGCCACATGGTTTGCCCTTTGTCGAACTATGTGTGCTATACAAACATACTGGGGTGTTGCCAAAGAGATGTAGGCAGAGCTGTATTCACTCCTCAACATTACCTTCTAATAATGTGTTCAAAAGTCAATTTTTTTTCACATCAGCTGAAGAAGAATCTTTTCACACACACATCCACACCCAAACAAGCCCAGCTTTTTTACCTTACGAAGCACCATAATAACGCTGTATGTTCGAAGGAAGCATGACGGATCTCTTTCATCCAATCCCATCTCTGTTTTCATAGCAGCCCAGGGGCCTCTATCAAATTCCAGTTCTGTTGACTGCTGGGAAGTAGGCAGCTCCTGAGAACATGGGAGACCAATGCCAGATTAAGGTTTACCTTGACCCTATTCCACGGGAATACACTCAAGCATTGCTATTCTGCCCCAACAGATACATGGAATTGCATCCCTTGCTCTACTCATCCTAGCAACCTCCTTTCCTACATCTCTCCCCTCCCAACCTCCATTTAAACAGATCATGTAGCTAGGAGAAAACTATCTATTGATGTATAATCAAATGTCCTCCCAATTTTGATTAATAAAAGAAAATGACTCGGATATGAGAAGTCTGCTTTTTAATTTTATTTTGTGCTCTTCTTCAGATTTCCCTGGTCTGGTCTGGTCACTTACGGGTGTGCCATTCAGTACATGCTCAGAATCACTCTTTCATGAAAGAACCCACATACAAAATCAGTTTCCAGGATCACGCCATGGCTCACTAGGTGAGTTTGTTCAGGTCAATAACATTTACAGCTGAATGTCTAAGCTGTACAACAGGAATATCAAATGACTCTGCGAGCTACAACAGACATATTTCAAGCCCCTCTGCTTGCTAGAAACAATAACAAATTATTTTTTTCTTCTGCAAGATCAAAAGACAGGGCAAGGAGAGGGTTCGCCCCCAATGATGCCCCTCTGCTCAGCTGCCTCAAGGCAACACATGGGAGCTGCTAGCTGAAAACCTCTTGCTTAGTGTAGTGTCATGACCAGTAGGCCCATTGAACTGATGAACACATGGAGAAGTTGACTCAACAACCCTCCACTCCTTCAACAGGCTACTTGAGCTGCAGCTCACTGTGCCAAGGAACAAGATTAGAAATCATGTCAAGGTTTTGTCTTTTTCTCAGTTCTTCAATGGGCTTGTTTCACCAGAGCCACAGCAAAAGTAGAGATCTAATTCTTTACTCCCTAGCCAAGATCCCAAGAAAAAATATTTCGATTGAAGTGATATAGTTGGTTGACTTACCCAAGTTAACCACTTTGCAGGTGTGAGCAAAAGATTGATTAAAGTGGATCATCAAAAGTTAACACTTGCATATAGCAGTATAACCACCCTGCAGTATAACTCCCCTCCCACCCCCCAAAAAACTACTACTAAATTAGAAAGCCTTTAAATAGTTGTTAATGAAGTGTTCAGCTGGCTCAGTGAGTTGGGTGTGGAGCCAGAAATCAGAGCTTTGATTCCCCACTGTGCTTCCCCAGAGAAAAGCCAGCCTGTGCAGCTCTGGGGAAGCTGCACAATCCCAGGGCATCCCTCAAAGGAGGGAGTGGTAAACCACTCCTGAGTATTCTATACTTAAATAAAACTGGGTAGAGTTATTTTAAGTCAGAACTGACTGATGACAAAAACATTACTAATTATTATTAATTTAGAATTTATTATTAATTTAGAGTTTAGAGCAGTAGTGGAGAATCTTTGGCCTTACAACTAACTGCTTCAGACTTTAGCTCTCAGGAGATCGGGCGCCAAGGATGAAAATAAAATACTGTGAAAGCTAAGGTCTAAAATATTTGGAGGGCAAAAAGTTTCTAGTTTCACTTGTCTCTCAGAGGCAATGCACAATTCTAAAGCCCCATGTTTGATACATTATTTATTTTTCTGCCAAGAACAGAAAATGGATGAGAACAAAGAAATTACCTCCGTTTGTAACTTTGCTAGAGCCCCATGAGTTGGCGTCTGAGGAGTTGCAATAAGGATCTCTTCTAAGTTTCTTCCCTCAGGCTTTTTGAAGATAAGAAAGTGAAAACATTTTACACATTCAGAATGTATCATGTCTGGAAGTAATCAACCTAAGGATAGCAATTATTTTTAAAAAAAATAGGGATGCTGAATTTCATCCTCTAGAACAGGCCTGCCCAACAGGTAGACCACGGGCTACTGGTAGCCCACAAAGGGTTCAAAAGTAGCGCGCTGCCCATCAATAAAAAGTGAGGAGATAAGTTCTCCATCCTCCCTCCCACACCCCAGGGACCACCAATGCCCCAGCAAAGTTCTGGGTCTGCCAGCCCACTGTCTCAGTTCAAGGGCCAGTTCAAGGCCCATGGCACATTGAAATCTGTTCCCTCCAGAACAGATTAATTGGTTTTCAATGCATTCCTATGGGAAACTGGTGCTCTACTTACAAAAGTTTTTACTTATGAGCATGTGCTCGAAATAGATAAAATTTGTAAGTGGAGGTTTTAATGCAGTAGCCCTGAGGCACTTTGGGCTGGAAAAAGTAGACCTTAGCCTGTTCAAAGTTTGACAGCCCTGCTCTAGAACAGTGGTGTCCAAACTTCAGCTGTCCAGATGTTTTGGACCACAACTCCCACAGTCCTTTGTCACTGGCAATCTAGGCTTGGAATTCTGGGAGGTGTGGTCCAAAACATCTGGAGGGCCAAAGTTTGGACACCCTTGCTCTAGGGGGAAAAAACTGTCATCAAAAATGTCTACACGGTTTTACTGACAGAACTCTAGGACAGAGTTCAGCTTAAACAGGGCTAAGCAACGGGGGCATTCAATGTACTACTAGGCTGACGCTCACAGCGTCACTCATCAATGACCATCCTAATTAAGGCTTCTACTAATCCCAGGCAAGAAACATCTGGAAGGCCACAGCTGTTCACCTTCGGGTACAATGACTAGCTTCCACTTCTTGGACAACAGAAAACCTTCTCCTACCTCTGGTGGTTGACAACACTCTCAGCAAAAGCTACGGCATGAATCACGAGAATAGTCAAAGGTATCTCCTTCTACAACTGACTACTCTCCATGTTTAATATACGGCAATTCTAGAAGCTTTAAATTGCTGAGATTTTTTGAAGAGAAAAAAGCATTTTGTACTGTATTTTGTACTGATATTTTGTATGTCTTGTGGAGTGTTTGGCCTCTAATGCAAAGCAAAATAAATCACCTCATAAGTAAATGTTCCAAGAATGTTTTAAATATATAAGAGCAAACCCCGTTACTAGAATATATCAATCTTTTTTTAAAAAAGCAAGTAGCAAATTTTATCTGTGGCCAGTAGGGGAGCACTACGGGGTTCTATCAGAGTTTATATGAATTAAGATAGCAGTAGCAGTAGTTTGATAGTCACTCTTTAAACCTATGGGAAATGCATCCTACACATTTATACATGCAGACTGAGTGTCATACTGCGTGCTGATAACTATCTTACCTGGTGCGGCAAAAGCCCTGCAGGTCCAGGAAAGCGGCGAACCCTTGTCCTCGAAGAAATGTGGGGTGCTGATTGTGGTGTCTTGTTAGCTGCTGTGACCAAACGGACAAGGTGGTTGGTGACCACAGGTGTCTGGAGGTTTCCAGTAGCTGCCGTGGAAAGTGGGGCTTTATTGATGGCAGATGGGGTCGCCGCAGGAACTCTGGGAGAACCATATGCAGTAAGAAGCTGAGCACCACTGCTGGTCTTTGAAGACCCAGGAAAGCTCTGGTTGGGGATCCATGGTTTAGATGGTCTTGGAGGGGTACTTGCAGATAGGAAGGAAGAAGATGATCTGTCCAGTCCAAAGCCCAAACTGTTACATTCACCAATGGACCTGCCCAGAGGCATCTGAAGAGATTTAAGCATGTGACCACTGGAGCTTGTAAGAGTGTCTGTACTGCCACTCACTCCCGGGGTAGGCAAGGATGTCCAAGATGCTGTCGCGGTGGGTCGCAAAGTCACTTTTGAAGACATTTGCCCTGGCTGAAAACGGCTGACTATCTCTGTGGAAGTATCTTCCCAAGTCTTTTTCAATAGTGTGTTCTCTGAACCAATGGAATTGTTCTGTACTGATGGATCTGCCACTCGTGGTTTCTTGGCTGCTGCCACACTGCTGTTCCTCAACTGTTCTTGGGCCTCACCATCAGACCTAAAAGATCTTGGACAGGGCTGTCCACCAGGCCCTTCCAGGTCCATGCACGCAGCCAGTACAAGATCATTGTCAATCTCCTCATCATAGGAAGTACCCACAGAGGGAAGCAGAGGTGGTTGTCTTTTCACAAACTTGAACCTTGTGCCTGAAGTGGAAGTTGATTTGCATTCAGGTGTTAAATTTGTATGGTCCTTCTGGATCTTGAAGCCACTCACCAGAGGAGACATCTGGTTGCATTTGATCTGGCTGACACAATTGCTTTGCCCAAACCTTGGTTGCTCCTGCACACTTAAGACAGGAGACATAGCTGCAGAAGGGAGAGTGGTGCCAGAGTCCTTAGCTGGTGTGACGGTGCTGCTAGGGGCTCTCAACACAGTTGAGAGAGGTCTCAGACCTCTAAAGTTGGCAGGCGGTGGATCTGAGGTCTGCTTTTCCACATCCCTCACTGCCAACAAGAAATCCTAGCAAAGAGAAAGGGACAAAAGCTGTTTTTCAACTTCTTAGTGTGTTTTTCAACATCTTGAATTCTGATCATTAGTGAAGATGAAGCAGGACTTAGCCAGGAGAGATTTCCCTCGGCCTAAGCATCTAAAGAAACAGTGGGCAGAGGGGAGCTCTGGGGCTCTGTGTGATCTCAAAGCTGTTTTTGTGATCACTGATCTCCCATTGTTCCTCCTTTTTCTTGTATAAAAATGGAGTGCAGTTCCTGGACGGCATCAGAAATGGACACTTGCATTGCAAATAAATAGATCAATGGGCCCATTTGTATGGTCTAACATCCCCACACCAGTTCTTCAAAACTGGAAGTGAATTTTTTATCAATTCCACTGGGGAAATAAAAATAAAATAAATCTAAGGGCAGGTGGGTTTGGAGCTTTTTTGAGATGGTTGGCACTCTAAATAGCACCCACAGCACACTAGAGGCAGAAAATTGGCCTGATCTGTCAAAGTTGCCCATCTCTCTTCTAAAGCCAGGAGACCTCCCAACCTCAAGCTCGGACTGCCCCATCATACCCAGATGCTTGCGTCTCCCAAAACATAGCTATAGTTCATCAGCATTTCTTACCTCATCTTCAAAATCTTCCTCCACAGAAAATAGTTTCTGTAGACTGCAGGCCTGTGGGGGATAATAAAATTAGTTTTGAAATGAATCCCAATTACCCTTTTAGAAATGTTAACATATTCCTCATTAACTATACAGTGGTACCTTGTATAAAGGAATTAATTCGTTCCAAATGAAATTATGTTAAGCAAATTTTCCTTTATACAAATCCCCATAGGAATGCATTGAAAGCAGAGTAATCCCATTTTTATGTTGTACGGATTTTCCCCATAGGCAATTATGTTAAGCAAATTTCCCCTATCTCTGGAATTTTTTATGTTGTACAAATTTTCTGTTATACAAGCTGTCTGTTATACAAGGTACCACTGTATCTGGAATATAGAATACAGTATATAGAAGGAGGATCTGGGCAGGAGATGCTGTTTGGTACTGCATGAGGAAGTTTAATAACAATAACAGGGAAAAACACTCCCTCTTTATTCCTGGCTAAAAATCATCACCATGTAAATTCTGCAAGTTTATCTACTTCTAGGAAATGAGCCACAGAGAAAGTCTCAGGTTCAGCAAGGAGGGCAGAAAAAATTCTTGCTGAAATCCTAGAAAGCTACTGGCAATCAATGAACAAAACTATCCCAAATAATCCAACTGTGAGGGAAACTTCTCAGAAGGGAAGAGAGGGACCCCTGCACACCCAGCTGAGTGGCTGGAGAAGCAAGGGAGGAAAGGGGAGCCTGAGAAACAAACAACATTGTCACCTGTGGAGAGGGTCATGTTATGAAGGGTTACTATGACACCCTCAAAATAATTGAGCAGCAGAAAGAAAGGGAGAAGGAAGAAGAACCGGGTCTGACCGGAAGTGGAAAGAAGGACATGGCGGGAAAAACTGACCAATCCGCTCGGGTGGAGGTGGGGTTCGGGACTTGTAAGAAGGAAAAGAGACAGGGGCTTCCAGAAGGATGGGAGTGGGTGTGGATGGAGGATCCCTGGACAGGGAACTGGGAACAAATGATGATGCCCCATAAAGAGGCTGAGAGTTATAGACGCCGGGTACACAAACAAAAGTGCTCCTATTGGGGAGAGAGGGAGTACCGAGAATACAATAGAAAACGTAAGGAGATCCGTAAAGAGATAGAGCTGGAAGAATGGCTGGCAAAGATCAGGATGGAAATCGAGGCCGGGAAGCTGGACCCCCGAGAGGACTTGCCCCGGAGACCCGACTATCCTTTACGTACACCCCAGCGGAGACGCCCTGGTCCCAGGTCCACTTCAGAAGTTGGGACACAAGTGGGCAAACCCCAACCCTCCGTGAAGGAGATTGGGATACAGGTGGAAGGGCTGAGGCTTTCAGGGAGGGAGGAGGAGAGCAGTGGTGGAGCCGGATACCCACAAGTGATGGTGGGGAACTTGATCACATTCTAGAAACCCCGACTTACGGAGGAAAGAATAACCCGTTCATATCTGGTGTTAAAGATGTTGAAACGGTAGTTAGAAGAAAAACTTCGTTTATTGTTGATGAACCCAATAAAAGTTCTGTTTGTTCATTCCAAGAGATGCCTTCTTTAAAGTTTGAAGGGTGAGACACCTGGGCTAAGACTGAACCCTCACACCAACATTCTGACTCATTGCAAACAATAAAACAGAAAGACTCCAGAACAGGGGTCCACCACACCCCAGACACCACTGGGGGCCGGACCGGAGTCCAAAAAAGGGGGCCAACATGGAAAAAAAGGGGGGGAGTGGGGGACCTTGCCATAGCCCTCCCACTTTGAATGCCCCACTAGCCAGCATGCTAGATCAGCATGCTGATCATCTGGGTGGTAGCTGGGGGGAGTGGGAAAGGCGACATAGCCCACTGCTTTGAACTGCCTCCGCAACAGAAGCAGCTGCGGAGGCTGGCTTGTTCGCAAAGCAGGGGGTAGGTGGGGGGTTGCAATAGGTTCTGGGGGCCGGATTCAGGACCTTGGGGGCCGCATCCGGCCCCGGGGCCTTAGGTTGAGGACCCATGCTCCAGAACATAACTTGCACCAGGAATTACAGTATATTCAAAGCATATTGCAGTGTTGGCAAACCTATGGCACGGGTGCCAAAGGTGGCACTCAGAGCCCTTCCTGTGGGCACCCGACATTGACCTTTTGCAGCCACCTGTATTCAGGTTACTGTATTGGCACTTTGCGAAAGTGCTGTATTGGCACTTTGCAAAAAAAATAGTGGGTTTTGCATCACAGTTTCGGCACTCGGACTCTAAAAGGTTTCCCACCACTGGCATATTGTATACAAAATATATGGATATACTGTAGTCCAAAGCTACCATTTATTTCAACAGAAAAACTTTTGTATTTTATTCACAGAACTTCATTTGAATCCCATCTTTCTCTCAGTTAAGGAAGGCATGGTAGAATTAAGTGATCCAAAGCAATAAATATACCGCATACAATATATCTGCCCAAACTGTACATATGACAGCAACAATCATAGCAGCGAAACCCCTTTCAACTCACTAGTATTTATAAACACTACCTAAGATAAAAATTTGAGATCCCAGAGGTCAATGCAAACTTAATAAAGATGAATGGGTTTTAACTGCATTCTGCAGTTTTTGCATCCTATGTGCAACCTGGATACTTATGTTCTTTGTGATTTAAACACAATTTTGGATACTGTACAAGATACTTTGAAATATATTTCATAATCTTTTTGTTTTGCTGCTGGAGGACCATATTTACAACACCATATTGGAACCAGTACTGTATTTCTGATTATGTACAAGGCTGTGGAGAAAGCTAGAGAGTTCCAGAAAAATACATCTACTTCTGCTTCATTGACTATGCCAAAGCCTTTGACTGTGTGGACAACAAACTATGACAAGTTCTTAAAGGAATGGGAGTGCCTGACCACCTTATCTGTCTCCTAAGAAATCTATATGTGGGACAAGCAGCAACAGTCAGCATTGGATAGGGAACAACTGACTGGTTGAGAGAGCCTCGTGGCGCAGTGGTAGAGTCTCGTGGTGCAGTGGTTAAATGCCTGTACTGCAGGTAAAACTGTGCTCACGACCTGGGGTTCAATCCCAGGTAGCAGGCTCAAGGTTGACTCAGCCTTCCATCCTTCCGAGGTCGGTAAAATGAGTAACCAGCTTGCTGGGGGGGGGCAATGTGTAGCCTGCATACTGTAATTAAAAACTGTAAACCTCCCAGAGACTACTCGAAGTGGTATGGGACGGTATATAAGCAGAACAGTTTGCTTTGGTTTAAAATTGGGAAAGGAATATGACAAGGCTGTAGACTGCCACCTTGCCTATTTAACATGTGCAGAGTGCATCATGCAAAAGGCAGGTGTGGATGAATCATAATCCGGAATTAAGATTGCCGGAAAAATATCAACAACCTCAGATATGCAGATGATACTACTCTGATAGCAGAAAGTGAAGAGGAATTAAAGAACCTCTGAATGAGGGTGAAAGAGGAGAGTGAAAAAATCGACTGAAGCTCAATATATATAAAAAACTAAGATCATGGCAACCAGTTCCTTCATCTCCTTGCAAATAGAAATGGGGAAATTGAGGCAATGACAGTTTATTTTCTTGGGCTCCTTGATCACTGCAGATGGTGATTGCAGCAATGAAATTAAAAGACACCTGCTTCTTGGGAGGAAAGTGATGACAATCCTAGGCAGCATCTTAAAGAGCAGAGACATCACTTTGCCAACAAAGGTCCGGATAGTCAAAGCTATGTTTTTTCCAGTAGTAATGTATGGAAGTGAGAGCTGGACCATAAAAGCTGATCGCTGTAGAATTGACGCTTTTGAGCTGTGGTGCTAGAGGAGACTCTTGAGAGTCCCCTGGACTGTAAGATCAAACCTATCCATCCTGAAAGAAATCAACCCTGAATGTTGACTGGAAGGACAGATCTTGAAGCTGAGGCTGCAGTTCTTTGGCCACCTCATGAAGAGAGGGGACTCATTGGAAAAGTCACTGATACTGGGAAAGATGGAAGGCAAAAGGAAAAGGGGACAGCAGGGAATGAGATGGTTGGATGGTGTCATCTATGCAACCCATGTGGATTGGACCAAACTCTGGGAGGCAATGGAAGACAGGGGGCCTGGCGTGATCTGGTCCATGGGGTCATGAACCGTTGGACACAACTTAACGATTGAACAACAGCAACAAGGCAGTATGAGACTCTCACGCTGCTGACAAAATTTCAGCATAAATTTGGGATCCTTTTGTAAAGTACTTTTAGTGTTTCTTGGGATTAAGAGGCAGAATATAAATATTCTAAATAAATAAATTACAACTATCATACCTCTAACCTTAACTGCCTGGAGTTTCCTTGGGAAGATGGGCAGTATAAAAATTTATAAATAAATAAAGAATACCTTTTTTAAAAAATGCCTTGAATCTGAGCTCTGTGAATTTCACTTACTTCTTCTAGTTTAATAGACTCGAGTCCTGTTGCTTGTCCACCTAGCAGGAGGCCCACTTAATCAACCACAGAATATTAAATCAATCCTTATCTGAATATCACTGAACCAATAGGTCTACTACTCTAAGCAGGCCTGGCCACAGGACACTGTCAATGCTGATATTTTGCCCCAATTAAATTATGCTTGTGAATCCTTGAGAAGCTCCCTGTACTACACAACATCACAAAGGCAGTGCACAATTCAAATAAAATCAACCACACATGCAAACAACAAACTACCACACCCAAGCAGTAAGCGCATATGGTTAAAATAAAGAAATGAACTGTATGGATTTTTAATTCCAAGCAGGGTTGGTCGAGATCCCTTGCACAAAGCCATTTTGTGCAAAATTGCATGCATTAATTTTTCTTTAATTGCTCGCTAGGCACTGCCTCCTCCCAAGTTATTCCCACCCGTCTTTTACCATGCCGGAGGAGAGACACAGCCCCCAGCCTGGATGGAGGAACTCGGTGGACGACGGAGGCCGCAAACCACGACCCACCACCAAGCACCTCTCGCGTCAAACTGCGCAGCGCTCCGCTTTCGAATCAGCCGCCCCGGCGATGACCCAACAGGGCCGCGCGCCTCCTCCCACGCTGCGCCTGCGCACTTACCTCACCCACTCCTTCCTGCGCCTGCGCCTCTACACCTTTCCGCCGCTCCTGGGATCGTTTAATGCGCAGGCGCAATGGAACGCTCCTCTTACCTTGCTGCTCTTTTGCTGTTTTTTGTTTTTGTTTTTGCTTGCGGTAAAACTTAATTCGTTTGCCTGATATTAAAACGCAGGCTTCATGGTTTTCGCTCTTTTGATCTGAGCGGAAGTACTTAACTTTTCGGCGCATAATAATAATAGGCAAAATTGTGTTTCTAGCAGATGGATCCTCTCCCAAATTTTCCATTCACCGTGGAAATCTTCGTAAGGGAGATAACTTCTGGGTTACAAAATCCATTTGTGGAACAAATGAAATGCAGAAAGTATTAGATTCACTAATTAAAATGTGTTTATTTGTTTATAAATTGTCTCCGATTTACAACATAACGGAATGATATAAAACAATGTATAAAATTAAGATAATACAGTACTTCAATATAAGAGATCGATAGTTATGTCTTTGGCATATACGTTATATTACATGAAGGCTCACATGAAAACGTTATTGGATTTGTTTTGTTTTTTTAATGTCGTTAACCCATACAAACATAAGAAACATGTAACAAAAACTTATAAAAATTGTGCTCCCCCCACCCGCACACACTGGAACCATTTGGGGGTTACAACCATTATCATTTTTATCAGGCCCCATTCCCTTCCAAAATTGTGTCAATTCTTGCAAAAGTGTATCTCCCTTCCTCTTTATTAATGCATAATTAATTTTCCCAATATGTCTATAAATGTATTATTACCTATCAACCCCTTCTTAACTTGAATACTGCATGCTAACTTCTCATTAATAGCTACAATTAATTATGCTGCTGACAATAAATTAGAAATAAAATATTTTAGTTGTCCAGTTACACTGCTTCCTTTCAAATATTGATACAAGTACCTTTTTACTTCAAACTCACAAGCGCACTAAGGCAGAGACTTGTCCACCCAAAGGACCCAACACCAAAACACAAAAGGAGCAATATAGTATACATGGTCCAATGCAGTGAGAAGTGTGCAGACCTCTACATTGGAGAAACGAAGCAGCCATTAAACAGGAGGATGGCCCAACATAGGAGGGGTAACGGCTCAGGACCAGAATCAGCGGTACACCTGCACTTGAAGGACAAAGGGCACTCATTCAAAGATGAGGATGTACACTTATTAGAGAAGATAGGTGGTTTGAGAGAGGGGTCAGGGAAGCCATTCATGTGAGTATTGAAAACCCCTCTCTCAACAGAGGAGGGCTCAGGCACAGTTTATCTGCTACTTATCAGGCAGTGATTTCAACAATACCCTGACAACATCAAAAATATTTCACATCTCCACCACCAAGGCCATAGCTAACAATCCATACTTTATGGGTTTCAGCACCTTAGGCCATTATCCACCAAATGGCCTATTGAGACTATTGTCCACCTAGCAATCCTATTCAGCGCATTGTTCATTTTATGAGACTATTTCAGACCAGGGTGACATATAAAACGGAGGACTCGCAACTAGCTTTCCTCAGACTGACAAAGCTGTTTGGATAAGCAGCGAAACGTTTCAATCTCTCAAGAAAATAAGTCCAGTTGCCATGACTCAACTTCCAGATTGATACAAGTATTATTTAGGACACCTCCCTAGTTATTTAATTTATTTCTCTAAAAACTAATTGCCAACATTTCAATATATTCTCCCCTATTATCAGAATCATTATATGTACATCCCATCCTTTATGGACTTCAAAACAGAAATGTATTGTCTGATAAACCTTTACATGTGATACAACTCTCTATGGAATCTCTTTACTCATGTAACAGGCTAGATTTATGTCATATGAACTTAT
This sequence comes from Phrynocephalus versicolor, assembly GCA_023846285.1. Taxonomy (NCBI): domain Eukaryota; kingdom Metazoa; phylum Chordata; class Lepidosauria; order Squamata; family Agamidae; genus Phrynocephalus; species Phrynocephalus versicolor. The sequence continues at coordinate 5,327,076 of JAHTLZ010000111.1, read as the reverse complement.
CAAACTTTCCTCCTTCAAAATAGTTTGTATTCATGCCCGAACTACTGTTCTTGATATGAATGTATGTTGTGTTGTGTGCTTGTAACATTCAATTGTGTGCCTTCAAAAATACTGTTTTAATAAGCATCCAGTACATTGTATGCATTGAATAAATTTACATTATGACCTTAATTAATTAATGAAAACATCAGTCTTCCCAATATGGAATCCATAGTTATGCCAAGGAGACTAAACTGGCATATAAAGGTGAAAGCACGGGGGGGGGGGGAAATTACTGCATTTTTCCATGTAGAAGACTATATTTTTGTCTAAAATTGTTAAACTAAAAATTGAGGGTCATCTTATGCACAGAAGTAAGCCGAGGTGAGAACCACACGGTTGCAAAACTGTAATTTTGGGCTGGAAAAGTGGAGATCATCTTATACATGGGGGCGTCTTATAGATGGAAAAATACAGTAAGTAACCATTCATTGTACAGTTAAAACCATAGATTTCCTGCTGCAACTCTTATTCCTAAATCACATGGGGCTGCACTTGAAAGCACATCCCAGCAAGACTGAGATGGGTTAGCCTGCCCTAGGGCAATTCACACATGCGTACATTGATCATGTTCTCTGAAAGGTATATTCCCAGATTGCACCACCTTATGGCCTGGCTACATGCTGTCCAATCTCCTTATTTATTGATTTCCCACAGCAACTTATCCAGATGTCACCCTAAGTGCCCAATTGCCTAGTACTCCTTCTCCTTTATTTTAATTTGCATGCAAATCAACATTGAGGGCTAAGTAATAACCACCTGCTGGTATGTGCAGGTACTGTCGGAAAAAAGTGCTGGATGGCCTATAATGCTGCCCTAAATAATGTTCTTTTCACTGCACCAATAGTGCCGACTACTGACGCAGGAGCAGCACTGCTTTTCTCCCAATATTCCTTACTAGGTTAGGTCTTTGTTTACCCAGTAGTGTACTTAATGACATACTAAGCCAGGCATGTCCAAACCAGAATTCTAAGCTTAGATTGCCAATGACAAAGGACTATGGGAGTTGTGGTCCAAAACATCTGGAGGGCCGAAGTTTGGACATGCATGTATGGCAGGAAGTAATTAACATATCAATAACTATAGACTTCTCCATATAAGGAAATACAAAATAGGCCACAAAGGTTAGGGATGTAAACAAGGAATAATTGGACTCTTCTGCCAAGTGTTCTCTGGAGCTTCCCTTGCTCCTTACTGCAAGCCCCTTTGGAAACTGGCCAGTGAATGGCATGCTATTTTCTGGCAGTGGAATGATATCCATCTCCTACTGCAGTTTGCAGAGAAGAGCTCAGATCACTATCTTGCAATGTCAGGCATGCTCCAGAGGACTCGCCTGGCATTCAACAGGTTTTCTACACAGCTGTCTGCCTCTGGATATCCAAAAACAGCTGCATAGATGAATTCCAAGTGCAGAATCAGGAAACAGGCATTTAGGAGGCACTAATGGCTTTTGGGCACAGACCACTGCCTCAACACCACTCTGCCTTCTTTGCAGGCTTCCCTGGTCTTTGCTTGGATGCTTCAGCCAAAGGAATCCATTCCCCTGAGTTAGTAGTCACTAGGTTTGAAAAAGACAAATTAAGTAGTAGTAATTTAATACATTGAGAATAACTGAAAATAAAGATAGTAGAAAGCACTTACCTTTTGCCCTGAATTAAACAGGGTGCACGGTTACTAATGCATTCATCACCCATAATCTCCATGGCCAATGTTTGAGTACCAGCGGAGCACTTGAAAGGAATAAAAAGTCATATCTGGGGACACTACATACAGTTCCTATATTTCACTCACAGGCATGAGATAAGTTGTGGAGGGGGTCTCCCTCGGAGAGGGAGAAGGAGGAGTCGACACAATGGGCAGCAACAGCAGAAGGCATAGAGAAGGGTGAGCAAAGAATCTACAGAGCAAGGTAAACTTTCAGTGCCATGGTTATGAGCATTCTCTTTTTGAACTGGCGGCATGCTCACCCAAGTTCCAAGGGCTGCCTCCGCCAGCCACATGGAGTTTTATTGGCAGGAATACTGGAGTGGTTTGCCAGTTCCTACTCCAGGCGCCTACAGCACCTGGTAATTCCTTGGTGGTCTCCCATCCAAGTACTAACCAGGGCTGACCCTGCTTAGCTTCCGAAATCAGGTGAGATCGGATGTGCTTAGGCCATCTAGGCAGCTATATATTGCATGTACTGTATATGTATTTATTATCTTGATTTTAGTATGCCAATATGTCTGAAGAAGTGGATGTGTCCACGAAACATTACATCATAATATGAAAGCTAGCCTTTAAGGTGCCACATTTTTTGTGTATTTTGTTTTGTTTTTCTTTGATTTTTGCCTGCAATTCTTGGAAAGACTAACACGGCTAAGAGGATTTGGGGCCGCTGAGCAACAGTGTTCAGGAGAGGCTTGACAAGAGGAATATGACATTTGAAGCCCATGTCCAGTATCCGTCTGTGTGGTGGCTCTTGATGCACTAACTCCAGCCTCAGTTCACTCCTTGTGAAAGTCCCAACACTTCTGAATGGCCTTTTCCTCACAACCCTCTCCCGGCTGCGGTCATCCCTGCTGCTTGTGCACCTTTTTCTTCCACACTTTTCCCTTCCACATAACTTTCTATTGATGTGCTTTGATACAGCACTTTGGGAACATCCAACGTCTTTTGCAATCTGTACCTTTTGGGGCTTTCCCTCCTTATGGAGGGTGTCAACGATGGCTTTCTGCACAACTGTCAGGTCAGCAGTCTTTCCCATGATTGTGATTCCTATTGCACCAGCCTGAGATACCATTGAAAGGCTCAGGAACCCTTTGCAGGTGTTATGGATTCATTAGCTGATTAGAGTGGGACACTCTGAGCCTAAAATATTGAACTTTTTCACACTATTCTAATGTTCTGAGTTTGTGAATTCGGGGTTTTCATAAGCTGTATGCCATAATCATCACAACTATACCAAAGTAAGGCTTGGCATATCTCGCTTCGCATGTAATGTGTCTATCTCATATATTAGTGAGTTTCACCTGTAATTTATAACTAAATTATTTTTTTTAAAAAAAATCACTAAAACATTGTTATTTAGGTAGACATTCAAAGATGTTATACCCTCAAACGCAGCTGAGCCCATCTAGCCAGCTTGATTACATCTGCCACCTCAAAGGTTTGTTTGATGCTGACATATTTTTTTTGATTTGATGCTATTCTTCATTTGCATTTTATTATTTTTATTCCGTTTTGTCCATTGCATTTTACTCCTGTTGTTTTTATAGATTTGTAAAAATGTGCCATAAGAGTGAAATTAAATAAGCAAATAAAAAGGTAAAGCTAAAGGTTTTCCACGGAAACACTGTTTTTTTTACCTTCCCGCTTTTTACGGTGGTACCTGTTTTAACTACTTGCATTTACAATAAGCAAATAAGGTTGTAATAATTTAAATAGTTTTTCTAATGCCCTTTTAAGGTCCTCAGCACATTTAAATCCATCAAGTGAACACGTGGTGGGGTTTTTTCCTCCCTCCCTTCTTTTAAAAAAACATAGCCTAAAGGGAGGCTTCTCTGTGAGGCTTTTGTGAGGCTCAGCTCCTGCCCCACCGCAGCCTCCCGGACCACGTAAGCATGAATGCCTCTTCGGACTCCAGCCAAGCATCAGGCACTAGGACCTAGAAGGGGCGGGTGCTGCATTTTTTGTCCTTAAAAAAAAGAAGAAGAAAAGAAAAGAAAGCCTCTAGTGTGGTTGAGACTGCTGCCCGAGCATGCTTTAAAATAGTTTCCAGAAGGCTTGGACGAGGCGAGGGTGGGTGGAAGAAGAAGAAGAAGAAAGGAAAGTTGGAAGATCCTCCAAAGTGTCTCATTTGCAAGGACCCCCCGTCGTTTTTGGACGGCAGAAGCCCAGCCTTTCGAGGCCTGAAGGGTCTTCGGGTCCCTTGAAGAGGCCGCTTTTTTAACACGTCTGCAGGATTTTTGCGGGTGGGCAGGAACCCTCCGGGCCGCCTCTGGGGGAGCCAGGCGCCTCCTCTCCAATCCTCCTCTCCTCTCCATCCCTCCTTCCCACCCGCTCGCCCTCCTTCCCTCCTGCCACCGCCTCCGCCAGCGCTCGACGGCGGCCCCCCTCCTGCAGCAGCTCCTTTCCTTTCTTTCTTTCCCTTTTCGGCCCGAGCGCGCCGTCGAGGACGGCCGAGAACACCATGAGCCTCTTCTACTACCCCCTCGTCCTCGCCCTGAGCCTTGGGCGGGCGCGGAGCTTGGGCGAGCCGGGCCCTCTGGAGGACGTGGTCATCGACCGCTACTACATCCCCAAAGTCTGCCTGCGGGAAGTCCAGATGGGCGACTTCGTCCGCTACCATTACAACGGGACTTTCCAAGACGGGACCAAGTTCGACTCCAGGTATTCCTCCTCCTCCGTGTCCGCTCCCTCGCTTGGAAGCCAGGCGTCGCTCCGGGGCCCGCTTGGGCCAGGAGGGCCCGATGGGAGGGACAGACCGGGGGTTTTGCTGGATCCGACTCTTCGTGACCCCATGGACCAGTTAAAAAGCGCCCTTGGGGGTGGGGGGACAGGGGGCCAGCAACCTACCAACGCAGGGCAGCCCCTGTGCGGGATCGACCACCTAAAACCATCGCTCACCTAAAACACACACACACACACCCAAACCCCAAACTTACAAACAAATCTTAGGTTTTTCGACGCTTCAGTACTGCTCAGTCCTTCTGGATTGTTGGAAGTATTAGTCATGGGAGCAGCTGCAGGAGAGCAACTCTCCTTTTTTTTACTTATTTTCCCCCTCCAAACAAACTAACTAACAAGTTCGTCCCTCCTTTGTGGGATGAATTACATGCCCTGGGGGTGCGTGGAACTACGGATTTGGGATTTGGGGCATGGCATGCCGGACGACTCTTCACTTAACTTTTCAGTGGGGCTTGCACAGGAGCCCTTGGGTTGCCAAGGCCAGCCTCTTCTGGAATGTGACTGCAGGGCTGACTTTGCACATATTCAGATCGGAGCAAGCAGGGAGCCATCCTGGAAGTAATATAATAATCTTAGAATGTTAATTTGTGCTGGGAGGTTAGGCATAAGTATTGTGCATGGTGGAGAGAAGGCTTGTGTTTCACTGGGGTGAGCAAAACAGGGAACGATTACAGAAGATTTGATGTCTTGAAATTAACATTTTTTAAACAAAAATATAAAGACATTTTAAATCTAAGCTTTGCTGTAGTTAGGCCTATTGGTTAGACTTGCTTCTGTCTGCATAGATGCAATTTTGTATCTGTAGAGCTGCAGGCACTGCCTGTATCTTTTTTTAAAAAATCCCTGTAAATACACCAGGGGCGTGGTGGTTCAGTGGACTAAGGCTCCAAAAACTGGGGGCTGCAAAGTCAGCAGCTTGGTGGTTCGAATCCTGAGTGCCACACAGTGGAGCGAGCTCCTGCTGAAAACCCCAGCTCCTGCCAAGCTGGCAGTTTGAAAGCATATAATTGCAAGTAGATAAATAGGTACCTCCGTAAAAAGCGGGAAGGTAAAACAGTGTTTCCTTGCTGCCATACCAGCCACGTGGCCATAGACTTGCACAACACTGGCTCTTTCGGCTTCAGTACGGAGATGAGCACCGCCCCTTGAGTCGGACACAGCTAGCATGCTTGTGCGGGGGGAACCTTTACCTTACCTAAGTACACTACGTGTACAATATACACTAGGTATACAACAATGTGTATGGAGTGAGGAGGAAGAGGTCAAGCATGCAGGAATGTTAATACAGACTTCTGAAATTGCTCCCACGGTGCTAATGGCAGGAAGCTAATCCTCATTCTTGTTTTAGAGATAGCTGCACCAGCTGTCTTCAGCTAACTGACCTCCAGATTATGATGACAGGTCCACATCTCCCACCATTCCCAGCCAGTGTATGAATGGCTGCTAACCAAAGAAGGCTGTGAGTTTTAGTTCAGGCTAATAGATCTAGTTGGGAACAGCAGAGATCCCTTAATAGTTGTGTAGTGGAACTCTTAAACATATTTGTTCTGAAATCCCACTGGATTCTCTATGAGATTTAATGCCAAGAAAAAATGCCTTAAGATTTGCAGGCTTTTCAGAAAGGGTGATCTTAATTCGATTATATTGTGAGGGTAACAGGGTATATAGGGGATGCTTTGGAGAGTGATTTTTTTAAAGGGGAAAATTGAGTGTGGTTGTAGTTGCAACTAGTTCTGGGCTGCATTTGCAATTGAAAGAGCCTAAACCAGGGGTGCCCAGATTTGGTGGCTGAGAATGTGTCAGGGGGCGGTTTGCTCCCCAACCCTGCCACCCCACTGCAAGCCCCACCCACTTTCTTTTAAAAAGACATGGGTGAAGGAGGGGGAGGGAGGGGCGGGCCAGCCAGCTGCGGGCCACTCAGAATGGCCTGGTGGGCCGGATTTGCGCCCCCCCACCCGGGCCGGACTTTGGGCAGGCCTGGCCTAAACTAAAGCAATGTTTGTTCTTTATAAATTCCTGAAAGATGAAACACACTGCACTACCCATTGTACATCACCAGTCTCTCTTCTCAAGATACAGTAACCCCCCGCCTATCGCGGGGGCTAGGGACCCACCCGACCCATGATAACTGAAAATCCGTGATATGCGGATGAAGGTCGGATGGGTGGGCGAGTGGCGCGCAATTCTTTAGAAAGGGCTCTGGCTGCAGAGACAAGCACTGTCTCCGCAGCCAGAGCCCTTTAAACGTCGCGCACCGCTCACTCCCGAGGGGAGTGCGGACCAGCAGCGCACGATCTTTGGAAAGGGCTCTCTCTGGCTGTGGAGCCAAAAGCTTTCAACCTTTCTCTTAAGCCCTTTCGGGGTACTGCGGTCCCGCATTATATGAACCACGAAAGGGCAAGGGACCACTGTAGCTGCTTCTCTGTCATCACACTGAGTACATTTCTTAGATGTAAAGACCACTGAGGTTAGTACAACCTACTTGCAGGTAAGCGGCAATAGGAAAACCCATGGTTTGCCAGCTATAACTGGATGGCTGCTTCTTACATCCTTCATAGTTGGCTGTACCATGGGCTGAAAGGGTCTCACAGTCCGGCAGTAGCTCCAAGACCACAGACTCAACAACCCTGTCCAAGAAAAATAGGCATAAGAATTAGATTGCTGGACTATAACAAAGCCCTTCTTACCAAGCATCTAAGGGCCTTTTCACACGACCCCTAAGATCCGCTGGCCACTTAAATTTGGACCAGGGATCTTGGGGGGTTCGTTGCTCTTCCCTGCGTCCCCACCCCTCCGCACTTCCTTGCTCCTGTCTGCGTGAGGGGAGGGAGATAAAAAAGAGAGGAAAAAATGCAGGCTCACCTTGGAAGCCAGCCCCATCTGTCCTGATTCCTTCTCTTCCTTCTCTTAAAGGGATGGGAGGCAAAAAAAACAACAACAAACAGAAGCCGGGCACTCACCAGATTATATCTGGATCTGGGGATTTTCACCCTCCAACAGCAGGTACATGAAAAGTGCGCTGGGACGCGCTTAGGTGGGCGTGGTCGCACTTAATTTCCTGCAAACTCTGGAGCTGGTGGGGAAACAATTGTAAGCTCCGGAGCTGGCAGCCATTTGCGGCAGAAGCTCACAGGCAGGACATAATACAGGTAGTCATACCTCTCTCTCTCTCTCTCTCTCTCTCTCTCTCTGTGTGTGTGTGTGTGTGTGTGTGTGTTTCCTCCCTTGCCTCCATTTTGTAGAGCATAGTAGAGCACTGTCTAAAAGTTCTGACCATAGAGGTTCCCTTTTGATATGGAGGCTAATAGTTCTCAGGAGACCTCTTTTCTGCAAAGGCTTTCTTTAAAAAAATATACTGTATATCCCTAATTAAGTGATATCCTTAATTGCCCTTTGTAGGATGAACCCAAGGAGGGGACTTGTAGCATCTTCCAGTGAGAATATTTGGAGTCTGATCTTTAAAAGAGATGGGAAGGTTTTGTTTAAAAACAATTTTTAGAAGAGCATTTTGAACACGTTGTTAAATGCAGTGCTAAGCCATGTTCCCTTATTAAGCTGAACAGAACGCATGGTCTTGTGTCCCTTAGACCATCACAACTCAGTGTTGGAAACTAAACTGAAGAGTGATGGGATGTAATTTCCTAGTATTTGTGCTGCATGGCTTTTTGATTTAACTTCAATGGATCTATGTGCAATATAAGCTGCATCTCACTGAGATTTTACAGTGAAACAGCAACGGAATTGGGGCCTTTTGAAGTCTACTTCACATATCACCCTGCACTGCACTTAAGAGTCCGATTCTGTTTGCTGCCGGGACAGTGGCCTCCGGCAATCAAGAGGAAAGAGGCAGCCAGTTGCAGTGGACTGTAAAAGGAGATGGCGTCTATGGCCAGATCTGCAGTTTTGACTGTAGACGTGTCACCCGCGTGAGGCTGTAACCATAGATACTGCAGCATGGGAAGGAGTGTTTTTAAAAGATGAGCGTTTGCAAGTTAGCAAGATGACTTCTCTTTGTACAGGATTCAAAATATGTGTTGTAGGCAACAGTCCTGCAAAATGCATACAAAGCCTTGTGCTTGCGATCCGTTCCCCTGAGATCCGGAAGGAAAATTCAGTCCTGATCTAAACTACAGTCAGCTTTGGGTAAGCGATGCAAGGCTGGTTCTGCTGTTCTTCTGGCTATATTCGGAAAACAACGGAAGTTAGAGATCATGTTTCATTCCCTTCATTCCATGCTAGTGGGAATATGTTTCTCCCCCCTTCTCCATACACTCATGTCTCTGGCCAGGCCCTTGTTGCAGGATGTAGTTTTGTTAGCTAGATGGATTCTGTATCAACAGTGCCCTTATGTTTAACAGAATTTGTGTTAAGATATTCTTCTTAATGTATCTAACGGCATTTCTCTCTCTGTGTCTCTTTCATAGTCATTCCAAGGATTATAAATGATTTTTAGTTTACTGCACAGTCAGAGATCCTGAGCCTAAATCCAGTTGCTAATGCCCTTGTAGGGTAGCCATTGGATCAGTGGTTGAGTAGCCCATTGAGCTGATTTGGTGGACCTACTCTTTCAGGGCCAGGTTGTCAACTAGTATTACACCAGAGCCACTTTGAGAGAGCCAACATCTGGACCAGTCTCTCGTCTCAGCCTCCAAAGTAGACTTTGGGTAGGACCTATTGTCATAGCACTATTATCTACATCAGGGCTGTCTAGCTTTGAACAGGCCGAGGTCTACTTTTTCCAGACGAAATTGCCTGAGGGCTATTACACTTAAACCTCTGCTTATGAATTTTATCTGTTCCGAGCATATGCGCATAAGTAAAAAAAAATCTGTAAGTAGAACAATGGTTTCTCATAGGAACTCATTGAAAATCAATTAATCCTTTCTGGAGGGAACATATTTAAATGCATTCCTATGGTAAGGCTGCCCATTCACATGCTTCCCTTACACCCGCTCGAGCCGGTGTGGACGGGTGCAAGGGAGGCGCGTGCATGCTTGCGTAGATCGCCCCTTCAGCTTGACTGGGCTGCTGGAAGACTTTTTTCTTTTAAAGGTGCACTTTCCCTCCCAACCCGCCCAGGACCTGACTTGACTCTACTTCTCCTCCTGTTTTCCCCCTTCTCCCTTCCAGCCCCCTCGCTGCCACTGCTGCTGCCGCCCATAGCTCTCACTCACTTCTGCCATGTTCTCTGTGCAGCTGGGATGGGCCAAGCCAGCAGCGGGGCAATCACATCACCACAGCGGCGCAAGGAGGAGAGAATGGCTCAGAAGGGGAGCAGGAGCAGCAGCAGGACACAGTCTCTGTGAGGCAACTGTGGGGGTGGGAGGAGGAGGATGGGAGGATGGGAGGAAGGAATTCTCCAGGGGGGGGGAGAAGAGGGGGATGTTACCACACAAATGAGGTGGGCATGCCCATGACCCCGCCCCTCGCTGTCCCCTCCACTCCCCTTCCTCCGCTCTGCACCAGCAACTCATTTGGTCACGACTCACAAGACAATGGCACGCCAATCATCTGGCCGGTAGGGAGAGCAGGGGACTGTGCCATGGCCCTTGTTCAGCTGAGACAGTGGGCTGGCAGACCCAGAGCTTTGCTGGGGCAGTGGTGGTCCTTGTGGTGGGGGAGGTAGAGGTGGAGATCTTATCACCTCACATTTTTTATTGATGGCTGGCGGGCTACTTTTGAACCCTTCATGGGCTACTGGTAACCCCCGGTCTACCTGTTGGGCAGGCCTGCTCTACATATCTATGTTGCTTTAATATTGATTAATAATGGGTGAGGGCTGGATTTGGCCCTCAGGGCTTCACCTTTTGGACCCTAAAAATTTAGGGCTTTTCAGAGCTTGGAAAAGTTATTTTTCTCCTTGGAGAATCTGGAAGGAATAATCCAAAAGCATGACTTCTCCAGCTGTAGATATTCATTTATTTATTGAAACAACAGGACTAATGGCTTCCTTTAATGTTATAGTGATTCTGACCATGATCCGACCATTGTACTGTGAGAACTAGACAAGACATGATGGGTGGAAGAATACAAGTCTAGCCCATTTTGAGGATCAACTTTCAGTAGAAATAAAACAACTTTCAATATGAATAAGGAATGGGAAGCAGCATTTAAAATACATAAAATAAAACCCTGATTAGAGGCATACCAAAAGGAACTAAACGCAGATAGAAATAATTAAGGTGCAAGCAGTCAGATACTTGTCCTGCTATTTGTTCTGTTTTTCCTCACTGACTCTTTTAATATTTTCTCTAACAATCAACGATATTATTGCTCTTTCCAAGTAGACAAATTCTTTTTGAGTGGTATTTGGTACATGTTATTCAGCCCTCAGAAGCTGCCTAGGTGCCCTAAGCACATCTGATCTCACCTGATTTCGGAAGCTAAGCAGGGTCGGCCCTGGTTAGTACTTGGATGGGAGACCACCAGGGAATACCAGCTGCTGTAGGCGCTTGGAGTAGGAACTGGCAAGCCACTCCAGTATTCCTGCCAAGAAAACTCCATGGACATGGGGTCACGAAGAGTCGGTCACGACTGTAATGACACAACACACACACACACACACATTCAGCCCTCAGTCCTCCTTTTGCTGTTGCTGTATTTCTTCACTTTTTTGTTTGGAATTGTATTTTATTAACAGAGTTAATAAAACCTCCTAAGAGCAGAGAGCAGGATGTAGACAGTGAGGCATGATGTAGAAGCAAACACCCTAGTTTTTTTCTTTTCCACTGGTTTGACTGCCAGCAAAATTACTTCCCTTCAATTTTTTTGTTTAAAGACAATGATTTTAGCAGTCAGATGGCAGTTTAAATTGTCCGAAATAAAAGGCACTCAATCTCTCTACAACAGAAACATGGAATACATTTCCTATTTTTCTGCCCGAATGCACATCTCCAAAATCTCTTGCTGTGGGCGGGTGAGAACAAGATACAAGGAAGTGTGAAGAGTGGAGGGGGGAGAGGGGAAGGATGATATTGGCAAAGGACAATGACGGTAAGGATGAAAGAACTGAAAGGAGATACATCCATCCCTTGTTACACTGTTTTTGGTACCCTTGTATGGAGAAATGGCACCACAACTGAAACGTGTTTAACACTGACTGAGTCATTGTGCCTATCATTTTGGGCGAGTATGGATCTTTAAAAATCTTTGCAAGGATGGGTTTTTGGCTGGATCTTTGGAGGAGAGATTGCTTGGTAACTGTATATGCATAGAGTGATCCTGATATCTTACAAGAGAGGTGGGAGTATTGGTAGTTCAACCCAGATATTTCCCAAACTGCACAATCACAACCTAAAAAAAGAATTTTTTTGATGATTTATGAGCATTGAAGTCACAGGCACTATTCTTTGGACGGCCATGCTAATCAATTATGTAGAAATTTATCAGTCTCTGTCATTGGAGTGCTGCTTGACCAGTGATGGAGGTATCTGGTATCAACACATGGTGTTTGGAGCACTAAAAAACCCCAGCTGATATGCAACAAGATATTGTAGGTAAAACATCTATTGTATGCACAGAGGGTCACCCCTGGTCATACTTTTAAATGATTTTTTTCTGGGGTAGGCTATGTAGTCTGTCATCCTGTTTCTTAGTACCTGTAGTAGCAAACAGATGATCAGGTCCTTCTTAAAAGAGCCACAGGGAGAGGAGAGGTACCGCGTCCCTTTTTGTGCTGTTCTTGTTGTTTTCCATTTTGCCTCTAAACCTGGAAGTAGCATATATCCATCTTAACCACTGCACAGCTTAGAAATACTGTACAGTATTACTTTTTAGTTTGTTAATCCCAAAATCCACCAATCAACACAGCCATTATGCTGGAGCCATTCATACATAGCCTCCTCCTCCACCAATTTGACCATCAAAGTTCGTGGCCGTGATAACAATGGTTGTATGTTAGCAGCCAGTTCAGAACCCATTTCCCTACCGATTCTTCATTACTGTTTGATCTTCTTTATCCTGATTCATTTTACTTACCTGTTCTGACCCTGCCTCTCCCCCCTTCTTCCAGTTATGATCGAGGTGCCACGGTAGCAGGTGTGGCGGGAGTGGGACGGCTCATCACTGGCATGGACAGAGGCCTGCAGGGCATGTGTGTGAACGAGAGGCGCCATCTCATTGTACCACCTCATCTCGGCTATGGCAGCATTGGTGTGGGTGAGTGACAAGTTTACGGTGTGGACCAGGTGATTTGGGGATAAGGGAAGCAGCTTAACAATTTAACATTTCTGAATGGATAAGTTGTTTTCTACCCCCAAATGCCCAAAGGCACCTCAATATTTCATTAAATGTCCTTATCATCAACATCATCATGTGCCATCAAGTCAGTTTGGACTTAAAGCAAAAAGTTCTGCTTTTATACCGCCCCATACTTCAAGTAGTCTCTGGGCGGTTTACAGTTTTTAATTACGGTATGTAGCACGCACGCGCGCGCGCGCGCGCACACACACACACACACACACACGGAAGGTTGGAAGGCTGAGTGAACCTTTTGCCTGCTAACCTGGGATTGAACCTCAGGTCGTGAGCACAGTTTTGCCTGCAGTACAGGCATTTAACCACTGCGCCATGAGACCTTTTTCAGAGTTTTCCAGGTAGACTAATCAGTCAGAAGTGATTTTCCATTGCCTTCTTTTTTTTTGAGGGGGGTGGGTGGAAGGGGGCTGAGATTGTGTAGTTTGCCCAAGGCCACACAGGCTGGTTGTCCTTGCAGGAGGTACGGTGGGGAATCAAACTCCCAACCTCTGGCTCCACAGCCATATGACGAAACCACTGAGCTATCCAGCCAGCTGAATAGAAATGTGGTGTTGTTATGGCGTTCATGTTGGAATCAACTTAACAGGGACCCGAATAGGGTTTTCAAGGGGAGTGAGGTATTTAAGGAGTCGCTTTACTAGTTCCACACCCTCAGTGAGTTTCCTTGGCTGAGCAGGTTTTTGAAACCAGGCCTCTTGAAAATCCTCACCTGCTAGTCTATCCACTATACGACGCTGGGTGTCCTACCTTTCATAAGATTCCAGTTCAGTTTTGCTTGTTAAGGTTTTGATATCTGCCATTCCGTTCCTCCCCCATCTATTCACAACAGGAAGTAGATCAGGAGTTGGATGGATGTTACCCTCCAGATGTTTTTAGATGAAAATCCCATACGTCTAATTGAGCATATCATGTGATGTGGAAGGCCTCATTTTGATTACAGTAGATTAGTGGTTCTCAACCTGTGGCTCCCCAGATGTTTCTGGACTGGAAGGGGTTTCTGGGAGTTGCTGTTCAGGAACATCTGGGGACCCCCCGGTTGAGAACCACTGCACTAGATGAAGATAGATAATGCCACAATAGTAGTGGTGATAACAACAAAACAAGGGTTCAGCAGCAATCAAGGATCAATAACGCTAGTAGTGCTGAATGGCCTGGTGCCATGGATTACAGGAGGTGGCCTTTGCAGAATCACAGGATTGCTCTCTGTGTCCCCAGTATTGTTTCTCTCATTTTCAACCCCACAGCTGGTATGATTCCTCCAGACACCACTCTCTATTTTGATGTGATCATGTTGGACATTTGGAACAAGGAAGACAAGCTGCAGATCACCACTCTGCACAAGCCAGAACGGTGCAACCGTACAGTGGAGAATACAGACTTTGTGCGCTACCACTACAATGGCACACTGCTAGATGGCACCCCCTTTGACTCCAGGTAGAATGTGCTCCTAATGATATGGGAATATATATATGTGTGTGTATGAAAGTATAGCTGTTCATCACTTTCATTACCTAGAACTATATAGGAAGGAAGGCAAAATATGGCCATGTCGATCAGTGTTTCAGATGTTCTTGTACTACAACTCCCAGAAATACTGGCCAGTGGCCAACACAGCTAGTGGTGAGTGCTTCTGGCAGTTTTATTCCATGAACATCTGGGGGACCAAGATTAGGAACCGGATATGTAGATGATGCACCACAACTCCTTATGAGTGGCTGGCCTAGCTAAGAGTGGTGGGAGCTGCAGTCCTAACAGTTGGAAGGTGTACAGGACAAACAGGCTCAGGTTCAGCCTGGAAAAGTCCAAGGTTCTGTTCTTTGGGGCGTCCTCTGCTGGGTATAGTGGCCCTCTCCCCAGTCTGGGTGGTTCTTCCCTCCAGCTGGTGGATAGAGTGAGGAGTCTGGGTGTGGTCTTGGATCTGGTGTTGTCCCTGGAAGCGTAAGTGGCAACCATTTCTAAGTCAGCCTTTTTTCATAGATGGCCCAGATTCGCCCATACCTGGATGAGGCCTCCTTGAGGACACTTGTGCAGGCATTGGTGATTTAGAGGATTATTGCAACATTCTCTATGTGGGGCCCTTGACACTTGTTCGGCGATTGCAGCGGGTACAAAATGTGGCAGCCAGAGTGGTGGTGGGTGCAGGCAGGTATGACCGCATCACCCCAGTCTTGGCCCGCCTGCACTGGTTGCCCATTGCCTCCCAAATAAGGTTCAAGGTACTGGTTTTGATTTACAAAACTTTCCATGGCATGAGACCCGAATACTTGGCAGAGTGGATCTCCCTAAGATCAACTGTGGCTCGACCCACCAGAGCCTTGCAGGCATTCAGGTGGCCACGCATAGGGAGCTTCGGAAAACAGCTACTTGTAACCGGAGTTTCTCCATGGTTGCCTTTACACTCTGGAACAAACTGTCAAATGAGATTCGCCTTGCACAGTCCCTGCCCGCATTAAAGAGAGCTATTAAGACTCTGCCCTTTAAAGAGGCGTTTGGTGACCACTAGTGTGTTTCTGCTGTTTTGTTGTTTGTTTGTTTATATCCCAGGGTTATAAGTCTGCCTTGCCAATTTTCTTTGTCCTTTTCGTTGTTTTTGTCGTTTTGTTGTTTTCTGACTTGATTTTATATTATGTTTTCTTTCATATTGCTATTTTGGTGATTGCTGTAAACCACCCAGAGTTCCTTTCAGAAGACGGGTGGTATACAAATGTATGTATGTATGTATATACGTACGTACGTACGTACGAACGAACGAACGAACAAACAAACAAACAAACAAACAAACAAAAACACACACACACACGTGCGCGCGCGCACGCACGCACACACACACACACACACACACACACACACACACACACACACACA
>JAHTLZ010000111.1:5260675-5310823 GCA_023846285.1 Phrynocephalus versicolor | reverse complement strand
AGTAAGTAAGTAAGTAAGTAAGTAAGTAAGTAAGTAAATAAAATATTTCTTTGATTGCATGAAGGTCCAGCAACAGGGATTAAGGTGTGCCAATTAATTTCTACAAAAAGTAACATCTGCATAAGACCACTAGACAGCAATTTGTAGCTCAAAGTAATGTGTTTTCCCTCAAACGAGCCAAGGTGAAGTTGAAGAATTGTGTGTTTATGACAGATTATATACAAAATACAATATATAAGAGGATCAATGTATTTTTTTCAGATAAAAGGATAATATTTTGAGAGCTGATTAATGGAAAGTGCAGCTTCCAGGAGAGGACTTTAAATGGCTGATGTTATTATTTTGCTGCATATGAGCAGAATCATTTTTTCTTTTTCCTCAGGTACTGTCATCCCCCCTCAAGCCTCACTGGTCTTCTATGTCCATCTGGTGGATCTGCACAACCCAAAAGATGGCATCTCCCTGGAGCACTTAGAAGTGCCGACATCATGCAAACGCAAGTCTGTGACTGGAGATTTTGTGCGCTACCATTATAATGGCACCTTAATGGATGGGAGCCTCTTTGATTCTAGGTAACTGTCTGGGAAACTTGGATGGGATGGAGGAACTCAATCCTGGATAAATAATATATTCCTGTAAGAACACAACAAGAGCCAGAATATATGCACAGAGGTAGTGGGTCTTCCTTTGGGGACTTGAACACAAAAATGAGTTGATACGTGTCTTCTGAGATGGCATCAAAAAATTCCAAGTAGGTTTTGTGAGCTGTGGGCACCTTTGTTTTTCCAGATGTTGACAAACAACTATTTGATCATGTAGTACCGTTGGCCCAGCTAACGAGGGTTTATGGGAACTGGAGCTCAGTAAACCTTTGCAGGGCCACAGTTTACTAGCCTCATTCTACCAAAGAAGAAGGCTGGCTACCAGATAAGGGCTTCCTATTATAGTTGAAACAATGGAGGAAGCCAAATTTTCCCATTGTTTTCATCACAGCTAGAGGTTCATGCCAGCTCAAAATGGAATCCAGGACCTTCTATGATATCATAGGAGGTTTCTGAAGATAATTCTCTTTATGCATAGAATGCTGTTAAATATCCTTCAGATCTTGTTGGTACTTCATGACAGGCTTTTATTGTGACTGAACTGCAGTAATGTTGGGAAACCAAGGCAATAAACTCTTTGATAGATATATAGAAGATGAATATAATAAAATAATTTTCTGGCACCTTAAAATGTTAATTGTAGCCCACCTTTGCCCTCTAACTCCTATTAACCTTTAAGGTAGTACAATACTTATTTTTGCTGCAACAGACTAACACGGCTTCATTCTATGAAAAATATAGTATTTTTTCATTTGCAGCGTTCTCCTCCTCCCATTTTTTCCCTCCCATTATCCACTAGGCTATATTCAGAGCATTAACATGTACAAAAGTCTGCCTGGGACAGATGGAGAGGGAGGATTAAAAAAAAAGCAAAGGGTAAATCAAAAGGCAGAGGAAGTAAACAGGCAGAGAAGTTGGACCAAAAAAAAAAAATATATTTTTGATTGTTTAGGCCAGTGTTGGCAAACCTATAGCACAGGTGCCAAAGGTGGCACTCGGAGCCCTTTCTGTGGGCACCCAACATTGCCCCTTCATAGCCACCTGTATTCAGGTTAAATTGCTGTATTGGCACCTTGTGAATAATTAGTGGGTTTTGAATCACAGTTTGGGCACTCGGTTTCCTAAAGGTTCGCCATCACTGGCTTAGGCTGTGAATGACTGAACCTGACGCTGGGGGCTTTTATAGAGGTGGGAACGTGTCACATGCTTACCTGCCAGCCAGTTGGACATGAGGAAACTGAGGGTATATGTCCTGTCATATTGTTCCATTCCTTTCCTGGGTGGGTGGGGCCAGTTCTGGAAACCCGGGAAGACAAAAGTTCAGTTTCTGCTGTGTAAGAATAACCGTCATTTCTCTTCCTCCAATTCCAGTTACTCACGGAATCACACTTATGACACTTACATTGGAAAGGGCTATGTTATACCAGGGATGGACCAGGGACTCCAGGGGGTCTGTATCGGTGAAAGGAGAAGAATTGTCATCCCTCCCCATTTGGCCTATGGAGAAAGTGGGGCAGGTAAGAGAGACTGAACGGGTGGTGATGAGTATCCCTTCCGTTCCCAAAGACTTCAGTTCTCAAAGGCGATCCTTTTAAAAACTCTTACTGGGGTGTGATAGTGGTGCAAAGTACACAATACCACTTCATTTTTAGAATTAAAAATACAAGATGCCTGCTCCATCTTATGAGCCACTCTGGGTGCTTTTACACGACCCCTAAGATCCGCTGGTCACTTTAATTCGGACCAGAGATCTTAGGGGTTTGTCGCTCTTCGTGCGTTCCTTGCCAGTGAAGGAGTTCTGAGGCTCCTCCACCTGTTTGCACCGGGGAGATGCAGTTTGTAGGTTAAATAGAAATCTGGTGCTTAAGCTTGCGAATTTTTCCAGTGTTCCACATGACTGGCAGATTGTAGAATCCCAGTTGTCTAAAGCAGCAACCTGAGCAGCCCCGGGTTTGTAAGCTGGCTTCTGACATCACAACAGTGGAGCCAGCGGGGGCTGAAGGCTATGTCACTTGGAAATAGCGACTTCCTACTTTCATTTATCCTAGCAACACTCTACCAATATATAATAGACTTGTGTTTTTGAAATTGTGCTTTGTGGAGTTCTTTTTCCTTGGAAACTTATTGGGGGGGGGGTTGCTAGTGAGTAGAGATGGGAGTTTCATTTCAGAAGGGCATTGGTTTCAAAATGAAACATGTCAGCACAGCTCGCTCTCGGAACCCAATCCCACCTTTCGGAACAAAATCAACCAATGTCTTACCTTGCTGTAGCTCGCACTAGGTGAAATTCAAACCAGGAAGCAGCCTCTGAGGTGTCATCTTTCCCTCTGCCTGCTGCTGGCCAATCAGGAGCTGTGCAAGGACATGCTTCATCCCACCTCCTTGTCTGATTGGCCAGTGCCAGGGAGAGAATAGGCATTGGAGGCCGCTTTCTGGTTGGAATTTCACCCAGTATGAACTACAGCAAGGTAAGAGATTGGTTGATTTTGTTCCAGAGGGTAGGACTGGGTTCCGAGTGCCAGCTGTGCTGGCATGTTTCATTTTGGAAGCAGTCCCCTTTGAAAGAAAACAACAAAAACTTTAATGATTCAAACATTAAAAATCAATGCTGAAAGCAGCACAGGCCATGATAGCCAACCCCCAAAGGCTGCGAAAATTAAGTACATCTTGATTTGGTAGTGTCAGTGTCAATCAAGCCTCCAAAGGGAGGGCATTCCATAGTTAGGGTACAAAGGCAAGGAAGCCCCTGCTCCATATCCCACATAACAAACTGTTCTTGATGGCAGAACACAGTTTAGCAGATTTTAGTGACTGGGTAGGCTTCTGTGTTATTTCTGATATCCCAGTATATTTTGTGAAATCACAAAAGGTTGTGGAGCACATCTTCTTGGGGTTTGTAAGGCCAGGAAATGTCTAGGGCCAGTCATAATGCTCGGGTGGACTTTGGTATCTCAGCTCTGTACCTCCATAAATAACACTTTTTATCTTCATGTCCTTTAGGGAACAAAATCCCTGGTTCGGCTGTCCTGATCTTTGATGTCCATATCATTGACTTCCACAACCCCACAGACTCTGTGGAGATTGAGACTGTCTACCGGCCTGAGGACTGTAATGTCACCACACAAGATAGAGCTTTTGTCCGCTATCATTATAACTGTTCCCTCCTGGATGGCACCAAACTCTTCTCCTCGTGAGTACCCTGCTCAGCGTTCATTACCTTCCTTATAAAAAACAACAACAACAACAAAAAACCAGAACCCTCCAACAAGTGCACAATCATAGAAGCATAAATCAAAGTTATTTTTATATAGCATAGCACATTTACAAACCTAATCTTCATTTCACTTTCTGAAGTTAAAAATATATGTACACACGTTAACGGAACATTTAACATTTGTCTTATATTTTTTTTCATAAAGCCTCCATGGCATTTGCCTTAAAAGATCTGCTTTGTGAAATTAAGGCAGGAATCTATTATGGGATTCTAGTGCCCTAGAACCACAGCTATAAGGCCATGTCGTATGAATTTGTGCCACCCCATAATTAGCTTTTCAAAAAGAAAGAAAAAGGAGGACATATATGCCGATTTGTATAATTTTTACGATCTGCAGAATTAAGTTTTCAGAGCAGAATTCTTGGGATGTCCTGTGAGACGCATCTGAAGCTGGTACACAATGAGTTCTAAAGCTAAACCTCTGCTCCTCTGTGATTGGAGATATATGATTCACCTGTGGTGCTGTGCAGAATCTTCCATCTGTCAAGAAACCAGCAGAGATCGCCTGCTTAGAAAGAGGAGGGCTGATATTTGCACGAAGGGAAGAGGATAATTCTTGTACCAGCCCAGAAAATGTTGATCTGCTCAAACGACCGACTGCTGCGTGCCTTGATCAGAGGAACAGGACTGTGTCCTGTGAATCTAGTCAGCCATTTTCATTAAAGTGGTCTATGCTCTTTTTTTTTTTAAACAGTCATGACTATGAACATCCTCAGGAAGCCACTCTGGGCACCAACAAGGTCATTGAAGGCTTGAATGTTGGCTTACTCAATATGTGCGTTGGAGAGAAAAGGATCATCATTGTTCCTCCACATTTGGGCCATGGTGAAAGTGGCAGTAAGTAGAAATGTTGAATTCTTGAACTTGATGATTTCGCTAGCCAGCCAGGGTAACTTTGTGAAGAATCTTCCAGTCTCAGTCTGAGAGCAAGATCACAAGTATTTCCCTTCCCTCGAGGCTGCACAAAACTAGGAATTTTTTTATCATTTGTGAAGCTTGCATACGCACAGCAGCAGTGTCTTTGCTGAAATTAATTGCAGGTAAATTGTATTTTTTTTCTAGTGCAGTACTGATATTGCTTTATTAAAATATATGCAACTTGCTATACATGCAAAGATCTCAAAGTGAAATAAATTAAACACAGTTATAAAGCTGTTTTGAATCATTAAACTGTTCACAACAAAATCAAGACCAAGTTCACAATCAAAGAAACTAAGACCAAGCCTAAAAATGTACGGGAAAACAACTGGTTTTAACATCTGTGTTAGAATTGTTAAAAGCCTCAAGTAGGATCTGGCTTAAAACAACCTAATAGGTTTTTAAGATAAGTGAAATATTTAACAGTCACACTCTCCTTTATCTATGTCTTGAGTGGGAATTTTAACCCACTCCTCCCTCTGTCCCATATACCACATTGATTGCTTCTGGAACCAGATGTGTTCTGAATTGATCTGATAGAAAAGCTATATTTGAAACCCAGTTATCTTAAGGGTGATGTCCTTTCAAGGAGAGTTCTCTAATGTGACATCCTTTCAAGGAGGGTACTCTGAGATCCCATCAGGATACAGTAAATGTTTTCCCCGACTTTGACTTGGAATTCTTGCTGTTCAGCCAAGCGTTCCCACAGAGGGTTAGTGGCTGGGTCATCTTGATATATACATTTATATTTTCAGCCCAGGGTGTTCCTGGGAGTGCTGTTCTCCGCTTTGAGATAGAGCTTTTACACCAGGAGCCCGGCGTTCCGGAAGGATACCTGTTCATCTGGCACAGTGAACCACCAGCAAATCTCTTTGAAGCGATGGATCTCAACAAGGATGGGGAAGTCCCATCTGAAGAGGTGCGATTCCGTTCTCTTTCAGAAAGTGTTCTAAATTGTCTGTTCAGGAAGAGGGCTTGAATTTGTGGGAAATGGGAGCAGGGGGTTGGGAGATAAGCCAGCACTGTAGTAGACACATCTGGTGGTGGATGTGGTTATTCCCAGGGGTGTTAGTGAAATAATAGATGAGGTAAACGTGCACAAAAATATCCATTGTAGGATAGGCCCTGATACAGGGTGCAAAAATCAAGCATGGTTCCTTCTTCAGAATCTTTTCTCAAACCAAGGGCACTTCCAGAAATGTACATATCATGCTTTGCTTTGTTTATTTTTTTCATTCTGCACTCTTGTCGCTGGTATCTGCTTATTGTGGTTTCTCCTTTGAAACACCTTTCTCCCTCAGCCTTCTCTTCCTTCACTACCCACCAGCTTTCTTTCTCTGGCCTTCACTTTCCCACCTTTTCTTTCAAATACTATCCCCACAGGGGCTCACTGGTCCTGCTACCTTGATGGCTTTATTTCTGGTTCATCACCAGCTGCCGCTTTTTTCCAGATCACAGACAGCATGCAAAACTCATCCCACATTGCACATCTTAAAAAAGAAGCCAGGGGTGGAGTGGGGGAAATGAATGATGGATGAGAGAAGTAACATTGCAGCAGTAGAGACTAGAGTTGAGGAAGAAGAAAGGAAGTTATCTTACTGCCCTCATCCTACTCAGAGACTGAGTGCTTTTGTTTTGGACTGAAATGTCCTTCTAGACTAGAGGACGAAAGGATGGGAAGTAATTAAATGACATTTAAGTACTTTACTGCCTGGAAGGTACCATACCAGTAAACTCTGGCTCTAGTACAAAAAGTTAATCTAGAGGTTTGTGAGGGACAAAAAGTAGTGGGGAACCATTTTTATTTTTAAAAACTGGTACAAATCAAGATAACAACATTTTCTGGATATTGGTGCACTTCATTTAGATCAGTGTTTAAATGAGATCTTAAAGGCTTACAAATGCTTCATCTGGATGGGGGAAACTCAATTATCCCCTATTTTGATGACCATTAATCAAAATAGAGAGGTGGGTTGAGTGGACACGTGAGAGGATGAAAATGACCCACTGGTGTCTCTTGTGTGGATGTCCAACAGAGGTGGTATGTCTGGTAGGAGATGGGTCATGTGACCTTTGTTGTTTTAGAAAGCAATAATGCTGGGGACAGGACATGAGAAGGCTGTATTTTCAGGAACAGCTTCTGTCATGGATGTCAAGGAACTGCATTTGGAAGTAGCAGAACATGACTGATTGCACAGACTCCTCGTTCAGTTTGTTGAAGGTTGTGTCTTTCTCTGTTGGAGGCAAGGCACCTTCCACATGCAGGTGCCCTCAGTAGAAGGCACAGCCATGATTACAGACTGGTTTAAAATTATTTTGAGGACATTAGATGATGTTGTTTTGCTTTTTAAAGAACATGTTTCCAAATGCTCTGGCTTATAATGCTAGACATACTATATGCCTTTATGGATTGACAGCCAGCAAAGGCAGTTGCTAGTATTCTCTTCTCTAAACTCCATTTTCCACCCCTTTCTTCTTTTCCATCCACCCTTCCCTTCCTTACTGTTTATATGTTGGGTTAACCATACAGGTAAGAAGCAATTAAAAATATAAATTAAACGCCGCCCCCAGGTAATAACATGTTATGAACCTGCTAGCCTTAGGTGAAATGAAGTTAAGGGACTGAGGTGGGAAAAGTAGTAATAGGGAAATGGTACACAGATGGCTTTCAGAAACAATTTATCTTCTTCCCACTTCTGTTTTTGCTTTCTCCCCCCCCCCTCATTTCATCCCCTTTCTAGTTCTCAACATTCATCAAATCCCAAGTTGCAGACGGCAAAGGTCGGATGATGCCAGGTGTGGATCCAGAGAAGGTTGTTACTGACATGTTCCAAAATCAAGACCGGAATAAAGATGGGAAGATCACAGCAGAGGAACTGAAGTTGAAATCAGATGAAGATCAAGTTAAACATGAGGAACTTTAAAAGAAAGAGAACTCTGGGTTTGGGCTTTAAAAAAAAAGTAATCCCATGCCTTTGGGTGCTGATTACTTTCCATTCTTTCATGAGTTAGAAAGAACAGGCTTAGGAAAATTGACAACCTGGTACCCCCTTTAACTTTTTAGGAGAACTGTCTACCTGTGTGAACCAACCCAAACCAGGGTATTAGCATCATGGGGTGTCTCTTGGTCTGTCAGTTAACTGTTGCCATGGTCCAACCTCACCACGCCCATCTCATTTAACCTCCTATATTTCCTCAAGCATCCTCTGACAGAATATTGATCTGGCTGAAAGATAATGAAATTCACTCCTGTCTCCCATTTTGCCAGAGGCAGGTGCTTGTATTGTTATGTACTGGTGTCCAAGTAAAATAAAAATAAACTGAATTTTATATCAGGGAAATGGACAGGATGGTAGGAAACCAAGCAAAATCCAAGAGCTTTGTGTTGCTTTGCCACTTGTCAGGTTTTCAAAGAACTGGGATTTTAATTTTGTTTTGTTACAACTAGGAATAAAAAATGGGTTTATCAACCTCGCCCATCCTCGTTTTCCTATCAATGGAGATCGAACTTGGTGATGTCTCATCATGGTGACTGATAGCAGTTGAAGTCCAATATCTGAAGCATAAAAAGGTGCCCTTCCCTTGCTTGCTTGTGAGTAGGGAAAGTTTGGCTTGTCAGCCACGTGGTTCTCTGTTAACCCAATAGTTTGCTTCCCAAAACCTTCCACACCCTGAAATACATTTCAACTTTTCAAAATGTAATTTTTATTTTAAAAATTGATTTTTTTTTACACAAAATCACCTTTTATACTCCTGCCATATTATACCCCCATTTTTTTTAAAAAAAATCACCACTAGAGACTGTGAGGGTGGCTTTAAAAAACAATCAGGATTTTAAAAAGAAAAAAAATATTTTGGGGAAGGACACAACACAGGAGCAACTTGCTCAGGTTTGCGGGGATATGTACGGCTTTTGAGTCCCTGGGAGGTGCCACTTCTCCTTCAGAGGCTGAAAGAGTCCTTCCTGTGAAACAATTTTTTGAAGCAGTTTGTGAAACAAACACCGAGACTGCCACTGTCATTTGAGATTAGGCATTTTGTGCTCTAATAAGTTAACTGGAAGGTTTGTCCGTCTGGTTTTGATACCACTTTCTTCCGCCTTACCTGTTATATCGAGAGAGCCAACAGAGTTAGAGGCATTTAGGAAGAGTGTGATGTTATTCCTAAGGAATGATGTCATTTTAAAAGTAACTATATATGTACCAGTATAGTGTACTTAAGACAAAGTACAGTACTAAGCAAGGCCAGGCTTGAATTAGTCTAGTATTAGGTAGAGCAGTGGATCCCAACCTTGGGTAACTCAAGTGTTGTTGGACCACAATTCTCAGCTGTGCTGGCCAGAGTTTCTGGGAGTTGCAGTTCAAGAGCACCTGGATTACTCAAAGTCAGGAACCACTGAAGCTGAGTGAAGAGGTCACCTCAGGTAGGAGAATGCTGGGTTATGCTGATGAGGCAACAGCAAGTTTAATGATGGCTCAGCCCTGCGTGCTTCCCTTTGATCAGGAGTAGTTACTCATACTTGAGAAATTACATCAACACAGTGTAGTACGCTGAGCCATTGTTTCTTGCAAGGCTGCTTCCCCTTCAAAATCGATTGGACATCTGCATCATCAGGACAGCCATTTTTTAATTGTTGATGCAGGTGTGGAAGGCAGAAAGAAACTGATGCAGGAACAGTCGTCAACCCCCAGAGAATGGGCAGTTCAGTTCAGCTGCGCGCTGCTTCCATGTATGTGGCATGAAATTCACTAATAAGGACAGTGGCAGCTTAAATGCTGTTTTTGTAGGCCATTTCTAGAGCCTTCGACACAATTTATCACAGAATAAATATTTATCATTATATGTGGGCTACAGGTTAAATCTTTGCTATATTTTGAATCCATATTGAAAAGGATTGGGGATTTGCTGCCCTGGAAGAATGGGAGGAACATTTAACACATTCATCAGTACCTTTCAAGGCTTGGTATGTCTTCAAAGACAAGGCAGAACAGTTGTATAAAATCCCTGTTTTGACCCTGCAAGTCTTATTTTCCCCCCAGGTAGATGCTCTTTTGAGACTATACTAGCTTAAAAGAGGTTCTTGGATGGTTCAAACATACTTACATTTGAAATTGTAGATGCTTCTAAAGCTAGATCAAAGCAGCCAGTGTAGCAAAGAAAAATACACACTGCAAAAAAATTTAAAATAAGTCTTTAATTATCTTTAGACTTGTCTGTTTGAATGAAAAACAATTTAACTTTGTTGGCTTCTGTGGGGAAAGGGTGGGTGGTTTATAATTTAAAACTCTTTTGTGAAATGATAATAGGGTGGAGAAGAAATCCATTTTAAATATGGAGTGGGAGGAACACATCTTTAGGTGTCTTCTGCAGGACAATAATGTCTTGCATTCCTCGTGCTTATACAACAGTGTCCTTTGACATTTCTTCCTCTGCTGTCTTGCTGGTGCAAGTTTTACATTCAAACATTTGTTTGAAGAACAAAAACAAGTACTCGCATGAAGTGTCTTACTAGCAACACCAAAGGTTTTCTTTCCTTGAAAAACGTCAGCACTGGATTGCTGGTAGGAATCCGGATTATGGCTTGGAGATCCTCAATTTTGGCCAGCAGAGGCCAGCATTGACTACAGGGCAAGGAGTCCAAACTCGCAGCTTCAATCAGTGGTGGTTTCATTTGAATCAGGGCCACAGTGGTTGAGAAAAAAAGGATGTGGGTCAGCTTGACCTGGTATTAATTTTGGGAACAGCAAGAAACCATTAGAGTTGGGCAAGTGTCTGCAGTGGAGCAAGAGGGAGTGGAATACCAAGAGACACAGATGTACACAGACAAAGAACCTTTTCCCCCTTTCCAAAAAGTAGCTTGACGTCAAGAATGATGGGTCTGCGTGACTTCGGTTGGGGCCAAGATGAACTTAAGGATGCCATTGACCACCTCCAATGTTTCATCTTTCTCCAGCACGATATCGTAGGATTCTGTGTATTTCCCCCGCTGGTCTTCCACCTGCATAGAGGGGGAAATTAGCAGGGCTTATAAAGCTGACCTTATTGAGTTTATTATATTTTACATTGCATTTTGTCTAAACAGCCTAGAATTAGATTTTGTAAAGAGATTTAACATAGCTGGATTTTACAACTATTGGCTCTTCCAGAACTGCAAGACTCTGATGTATATATTATTTATAAGAGATCTCTCCTTTGGCAGCTTATAACTTTTTGAACAAATACAGTATGGTCAGGCGTTACATTTAATCTAACAAAACTACCACCAGCATTCTGGATTGAAAATAGTTTTAAATTAATCTGCATTGTTCAGCTTTTTTGAATGCCTGTGGTATATTTTCAGTTGGTTATTGTATAGTCCAAACTTATTTATTTATTTGTTTATTTATTTATTTACGAGTATTTTTACCCCACCTTTCTCCTTGGAAAAGGACCCAAGGTGGCTTACAGTAATGAGGGATAATATACAGTCCAGTACAATTAAGACATGTTCAAGTATATAGCTGCTCAAATGTTGTTGCACAATATTAAGTAGGGCTTACTCTAGTTTCCAGAGGCCCAGGGAAGTCCACCCTTACTGCAAACCAGAGGACATCCACAGTCCCACTTGAAATGGATACCTGTCTTGCTACCTGGCATACATGCACCACCTCCCCAGATAAATTCAACTCACCCTGTCATTGAGGAAGCCAATCCGGAGAATATTCTCCACATCAGCCACTCCATCAGCCATGCTGAGGTCACCCATGGAGTCTCCAAGGAGTAAGACGTTGGTCCTTGTGCCCAGCTGTTGGAAGTACTCTGTGTTCTTCAGGACTGTGTTGTTCTTGTTGTAGGTATGGATGAGGGGTGCTTTGAAACCTCGCAAGACTCCCTACGTGGACAACACAAAGGCAAACATGATGGCTTTCAGAGAGAGAAGGTGCAGAATATCCATAGTGTGTCTCTTCCTGCAAAGTAAACCACTGACATTTCTGATTTTGTCTGTAAGATCACACAGCGCTGTGGAATTCAATTTTACTCGTCTTGGACCACAGTTTTCTTTTTAAAAATTACAAAATTCTTTTTCATAATATACATAGCAAATGAACTACTTATATTAGTAGTTACTGCTAATCTACCATATTAGTAAATACAGTACAACCAGCGCCAGCGCTTCCATTAAGGCGAACTAGGCAGTTGCCTAGGGCGCCAAAATGGAGAGAGGGCGCTGGACAGCCTGCCGCCCCCCACCGCTGGACACCGCTGTCCGTCCCCCCACCGCCTGCCAGCCGCCCATCGCTGTCCGCCCATGCCGCCGCCTGCCTGCCGCCCCCGCGCCCATCGCCGCCCCCTGCGCCCGTTGCCCCCCGCCCCCCGCCATGCCGCCATGCCGCCCCCATCATCCACCACCCCGTCCACCCACCACCACCACCCTGCCCCCTGCCCCCCCTCGCCTAGGGTGCAAAAAAATCCAGCACCGGCCCTGAGTATGACTATTGAACCAAGTGCCCATTTCTATAAGTTAGAGGTTGCTTTTAACACTTTAAAATGTTTTTAACTGACAGTTTGTTGATTTTTCTGTAACTGCCACTAAATAATTTCTGAGACAAGGTAACCAGTGCCAAGGTTTTCTATCAAGTACCTGGAAATGGTTTAGCAATCCCCACTTCTGGTGGGGCTTTGGGATTGTGCAACATGCTCAAATTAACACAGACTAGCTCCTAGGAGACCCCGTGTCATGCCAAGGCAGCCTTGATGCTTTCTAGTTCATGTTGGCCTAAAGCTGAAACTAGTATTTTGCCTCCATCACGTCAGATCATGATGGCGGTGGGGTTTCATATGTTTGAAAGCTGCTCTGCTTTAAGAAATCCACGCTACATATAAAACTATATGGTAGAAAAAGGATGCAGCCTAGTCATCTTCAATCTACATTCCTGTCACAAGCTTCAAAACTCTTCATCATGATAAAGCCTAGACATAAGTCCAGAAGACACAAAGTTTCTCTCCCTTCTTGTAATCTCCTAAAACTGTGGTTCTCAAACTTCCTAATGCCGTGCCCCTTAAATACAGTTCCTCATGTTGTGGTGACCCCTTGCCCTGCTTGGAAGAGGCCACAAGCCCCCTTTGGCAGGCCACTGCTGCAGGTGCCATAGAGAACTTCCCTCTACTGGCACCCTCAACCAATCGTAGCCTCCGGTGCAATTGACTGACATCCCCTCCAACCTATCAAGCTGTAACTCACTCTTATCCCTGCTCTTCCTCCCCTTCCTCCTCCAGACCGAAGATGTTTGTCCCTTCTTCTTCACTGGCTCATGGCAACCCCTCTGAAATGGCCATTCGCCCGCCAAAGGAGTCCTGACCCCAAGTTGGGAACCACTGTCCTAAAACCACCAAGAAAAGGCTGGGTATTTTTAGCTCCTCTCCAAGCACCCAGGTGGTTGTGGTCTTGGTAGTATTTCCATGACATGGAGGACAAGGTACAGGACATAAAGTGGATTCAACTCACTGTGTCATCAAAGTCCATATAGTTGGAGACCACTTTGACATTTGGGTGGAAAACACCAGCCTGGTGGATAATCTCTTCTAACACGTCACCCACACCTGCAGAGAAGATGAAGAGGGGAACTCGATTCTGGTGAAGCTGGTCAAAGAAAATGTTGAAGCCGTCTCTGAAGGCAAGAAGAAGAAGAAGAACCATAAACTCTGAATGGGCAGAATATGCAAGGGTGGTTCCAAACCTAACAAAGGAACCATGAGCCCTGGAGGGCTACCATGATGAATTTTAAGGCAATAGGAAACTTCAAGGCAGTCTGTGAGGTTTCTCATTCCTGGCTTCTGAAAGTGACTTGACAGAAACTGCTCAAAAATCAGGAAGCCATGCCAAGTGTGATCATCTGATTATTACTAACATTTGTGGAAACTATATGCGTATGAAGATTTTGGACACATTCTGGAAGTTGCAAATTTACAGCATCAAATTTGGGATCTACAACAGTAGGGACTGAATTTAGACTGGGCCCAGCATTCTTAACAGTTTTAAAAGTTATACCCAGTCTGCCTTGTTATCCTTATCTAGTATCTACTTTTAAACATTTGCTTGAGTTAGTTAAAAGAAGGCAATAGAAATGATTTAGAAGAAAAATGCCCAATACTTAAAATTATAAATGTTAAATCTATACAATCAGGAATGTTTCTCTTTGGAATATTTCTCTTTGTCAAAATAAACTGGTCTGGCCACTTAAGCATTCTTACTTAGGTACCTCTGAGGACAGAGGTAAAAACACATGGCTACCCCATTACTTGAGCTTCTTTATTCATTAAACAGACACAGAACCACATAATAGCTCAATTTAATAAACATGTCATATTTATTCTCATGAAAAGTACACTGTCCTAGATTTTTTTTACCCTACTTAGTTTTAACCTAATATGCTTTAATGGCTAAATTAACCAATTAGTATGGATATTTTCTTGGAACTATCTGGAATCTTAAAAGGGACAAGCACAACAGTTTAAAATTAGCTTTTTTCCCCTTAGGGATTTACAGTTGCTTTTACACACACCGCCATATGCTACATACTGGCAGGCCCATTTTTTGCACTGAATGTATTCTGACAGAAAGATATAGCCAATTTCAAATTCAATGTAAGTATACATGTGAGATGCTGTATGTATACTTTATATCTCAACTGTACACGGAACATGCTAATGAACAGAATGTGCAAATAGGTCTTCAGCCAACCCACTCTCCCTCTAGCTCTGTGTTCTAAAATACAAGTACAGTGGTACCCCGACTTAAGAGCAGCTCAACTTAAGAGCAATTTGACTTAAGAGCAGAAAACTGTTGGCGTTTTAACTGCCGTCTTACAAATTTTAGATATGGTCTGCTTGACTTACAATTTTTTTCATTTTTTTTATTTTTAACTTATTTTTTCAAATTTTTAGATAGGTACCCCGACTTAAGAGTAGTTGGACTTAAGAGCATGCATTCGGAACCGATTAAATTTGTAACTTGAGATACCACTTGTATAGTAATATTGGTTGTATTTAGTGGACTACGATTAAAGATCACTGCTATAAGCATACTATTACTGACATAAACATACCCTTGCATATACAGTGGTACCTTGTATAAAGGAATTAATTCGTTCCAAATGAAATTATGTTAAGCAAATTTTCCTATATACAAATTTCCCACAGGAATGCATTGAAAACAGAGTAATCCCTAATTGCAACCTTTTCATGTTGTAAAGATTCGACCCATCGGCGATTCTGTTAAACAAATTTCCCCTATCTCCGGAATTATTTATGTTGTACAGATTTTATGTTATACAAACCGTTTGTTATACAAGAGTCCACTGTATATTTATGTAATAACAGTCCTGTCTTATACACTCCAGACATGGTGTATAAGAATTTTTATGATTGTGTTTTCTGGCCTTTTTTCTTTTTAAATTAAAAAAACATTTTAGGCTGTGGTTCCTCATCCTTTCTTTACGGCTTCCAATGAAACTTCTCCTACGCAATTTTGTATTTCCTTATATGTTGTTCTCTGCCAAAGACGGCCAAATTTCTACACTAAGAAATGTCTGCATTCACTTTTTGGAACATATTTCCAGAGTTCTGGCTGGAGAATGCTGGGAATTTTATACCCCCCCCCAAAAAAAAACTCCATCTCTGGCATAAAAGCATTCAGACACTTCACACTGGTGTGCAGTGGTCAGCATGTCCACATACTTTGGAGCAGCTGGACTTTTAATTTCAAGGGAAGAATGGCACCATCCTGCAACAACAACAAAAACCGGAGAAGGCCCATTGCTCAATCCGAACCCTGCCCTTGAACCCGACATTCACATCTCCTACCTGAGCATGACGTCTGACTCCTTCACCATCTGGGCGATGTCACTTTTCAGAATCCCTTGCTGGGACAGGAGGCTATGCGCCTTGGTCCACCTGGAAGACACACCTGCCATGAGAGTGGGGTTCACCCAGCTCAGGAAAGGACCATGAGGACAACCCAATGTCTCCTTTGGACCTTTGGAGAGGAGTTCCCTCATAACAGGTTCAACAGAGTGTTTGAGTTCTCATATCATTGAGAATTCAAGGGAAGATACATCTGGTGTGGCCCTACCCATTGCCTCAGCCGGTCTAGAACAATAACATAAATTCACCCAGGTCAACCAGGCCTGTCAGTCTGATATACTTCCCATTCAAATGCAGTACAGCGGGCATGTCCAAACTTTGCTCCTTCAGATGTTTTGGACCGCAACTCCCACAGTCCTTTGCCATTGACAAGCTAAGCTTAGAATTCTGGGAGTTGCGGTCCAAAACATCAGGAGGGCCGAAGTTTGGGCATGCCTGCACTACAGCCTAGAAAGACACGACTTTTCTATCTCACGGTTCAGGTTGAGGGCTTTAACCATATGCTGAACGTGGGACTTGAGGCATCTCGGACAAGAAGCCAGCTGGCGCGTTGAAGTCCAGCTCAAACAAAAGGAAGGAGCTGGAAGGACAGCAGCCAGAAAACCCTGCTGCAAAGAGGTCAGAGTGGATTGTTTGACTTTCTTGGCCTGGGCTTCAAGGGTGAGGCTCTGCCTCTAAGCCAGGGGTGTCATTTGTCTCTGTCTCCTGCACAACCTGCAACGGGAAAGGATCCGGGCGAGACAGAAGGGGACCGACTTTTTAAAATGCTTAACCTTCTGAATTCCCTTTGCCCAGTGTAGTCGTTTATAAAGAGCCTGGAAATTTGACTTTTCTGAACCACGACTCCCAGAATCTCCCAGCCAGATGAGTCATCTTTTCCAAGTGCTAGGGAGAGTCTCACTTGTCGCTCTTTGTCAACAGTCCACAGTCAACAACTTCACTTGTGCCAACTTTTCCCCACCCGTAAGCCTTCTGATATCTGAAACACCTGCTCGCTGTGTTTAAAACTGAAGGCAGATGTCACATTTAATTAGAGAAGAAGAAGCACCTCCCTTGCGGCTCTGAAAAAGTGTTTTGGGTGTACCTCCTTTCTCACTCCATGCCAAGCAATTTTGCTGCCTCCCCTGAATCAGGAGCTGTAAGGAGCTAATAAAACCGTAGGCAGAAAGCCAGTGAACTTGTCTAAAAAGGTAGAACGGCAGAACAGAACCATATAGCAATTCTTAGGTAGCTTCTTCTAGAAGAGTATCTAAGGCAGTGGTGGCAAACCTTTGGCACTCCAGATGTTTTGGACCACAACTCCCACACTCCTTTATCATTAGCAGTCTAGGCTCGGAATTCTGGGAGTTGTGGTCCAAAACATCTAAAGTGTTGAAGGGCTTACTGCTTAGTTTGTTCCTCCTGGAATGTTGTTGGTTATCATTCTGTAAAATGTTGTTCTGTCACAGCTCACAGCCTGGAAATAGCTGGCTTAAACTTCAATTGCGTTCCTTGCTGGCCTCGAGACTTGCAACTAGCTACGTAGAATTCTGAATTGACAATTACAAGTGCAGGGCAGTCGAGTTAAAGATGGCACTCCAATCCTGTTTAGGTTCCTCAGATCTAAGGTAACTTTGGGGCAGGGTAACAAAAGGACCTGCCAGCAGGCAGAGCTCAGAAGCCTCAATGTGTGGATGAGGCGATGGTGTCGAGAGGAGGGCTTCAGATTTATCAGGAACTGGATAACATTTTGGGACAAGCCAAACCTGTTCAGGAGAGATGGGTTGCACTTGAATCATGATGGGACCAGATTGCTGGCACTCAACCTCAAAAAGGCTGCAGAGCAGCTTTTAAACTGATAACTGGGGGAAAGCCGACAGGAGCTGAGTGGCATCCGGTTTGGAACACCTCATCCACAGGGAATGAAGTTGGAAAGGGTAGAGAATCACATAGAGATGACATAGCAGGTATTAGTACTGGGAGAATAATGGAATGTGATAGTTTGTCTACTGAAAATAATAGCTGTGAGGGGAAAAGAACAAAGAAGCAGCTGTTGTTGCAGAACCCACTGTACAGGTGCTTCTACGCCAATGCTCGAAGCCTCCGACCAAAAATGGGAGAACTTGAACATTTGGCAGCTAGGGATAACACAGATATAACAGCCATAACAGAAACCTGGCGGAATGTAGAGAACCAGTGGGATACAGCAATCCCAGGCTATAAACTCTATAGAAGGGATAGTGAGGGGCGGGTTGGAGGGGGAGTGGCCATCTATGTCAAAGAAGGGGTAAAATCCAGCAGAATGGAGATTGACAGAGGGTCTGACTCCACCATAGAATCACTGTGGGTTAAACTACCAGGTCCAAGGAGTGATGTGATAGTTGAGGTATTCTATCGTCCACCAGATCAAAAACTTGAGGGGGACCTTGAAATGAGGAGAAAAATCATGGAGGTGTCTAAGAGGGATAGGATAGTAATCATGGGAGACTTCAATTATCCCCACATTGACTGGGCCAATGCGAGCTCCGGGCAAGAAAGAGAAACTGGGTTTCTCGACTTGCTGAATGACTGTGCCTTAGAGCAACTTGTCATGTAGCCCACACGAGAACAGGCAACTCTGGATCTAATACTGTGTGATACTTATGACCTGGTCAGGGATGTGAATGTCACTGAGCCTCTGGGGAACAGTGACCATGCAGCAATTTCCTTTGCCATGCATGTTGGAGGAAGAGTGTCAAGCAAATCAGACATAAAAACCCTTGATTTTCGAAGGGCAAACTTCCCTCAGATGAGGAAACTAGTTAGAAAGAAATTGAAGGGGAAGGTTGGAAGAATCAGTCTCTTCAGAGTGCATGGAGCCTGTTTAAAACAACGGTAATAGAGGCCCAGCACAAGTGTATACCAAAAAGAAAGAAGAGCTCAAGAGGGCACCGGCATGGTTAACGAGTGGAGTTAGAAAGGCTCTACAGCGCAAGGAGATGTCTTTCTGTAAATGGAAATCCTCCCCAAATGAGGAAAATAAAAAGGAACACAAACTCTGACAAAAGAAATGTAAGAAGATGATAAGGGAGGCAAAGAAAAATTTTGAGGAACGCATGGCTAGCAATATAAAGGGTAATAATAAAAGCTTCTTTAAATATGTTAGAAGTAGAAAACCTGCCAGGGAACCAGTTGGCTTTCTGGATGGTGAGGGAGGAAAAGGGGAGATTAAGGAGGATTTGGACATTGCAGAGAAATTAAATGAGTTCTTTGCATCTGTCTTCACGACAGAAGACCTTGAGCAGATTCTGCTGCCCGAACCGCCCCTCTTGACTAAAGAATTAAATCAAATACAGGTTAAAATAGAGGATGTTTTAGGACTAATTGATAAATTGAAGATTAACAAGTCACCGGGCCCAGATGACATCCACCCAAGGGTTATTAGAGAACTGAGAAATGAAATTGCAGACCTCTTAATGGTAATATGCAACTTGTCTCTTAAAACGGCGACAGTGCCGTGGGACTGGAGGATAGCAGATGTGACACCATTTTTTTAAAAAAGGAAGAAGGGGGGACCCGGGAAACTACAAGCCAGTTAGCCTTACATCTGTCCCAGGGAAGATGGTGGAAAGCATCATCCAAGAGAAAATCTTAAAACACATAGAAGAACAAGCCTTGCTGAGAGAAAATCAGCATGACTTCTGCAAGGGTAAGTCTTGTCTGACAAATCTTTTAGATTTTTTTGAAAAGGTCAACAGGAATGTAGATTTGGGTGAACTGGTGGATATAGTCTACCTGGATTTTCAAAAGGCTTTTGACACAGTCCCTCACCAAAGGCTGCTGAGAAAATTGCACAGTCGGGTGATAAGAGGTCAGGTCCTCTTATGGATTGAGAATTGGTTGAGATCCAGGAAACAAAGAGTAGGTGTCAATGGGAAATTTTCACAATGGAGAGAGGTGAAAACGGTGTGTCCCAGGGATCTGTCCTGGGACCGGTACTTTTCAATCTGTTCATAAATGACCTGGAGACAGGGATAAGCAGTGAGGTGGCCAAGTTTGCAGATGACACAAAACTTTTCCGTGTGGTAAAAACCAGAGAAGATTGTGAAGAGCTCCAGAAGGATCTCTCCAAACTGGGGGAATGGGCTACGAAATGGCAAATGCGTTTTAATGTAGCCAAATGTAAAGTAATGCATATTGGGATAAAAAAATCAAAACTTTATCTGGGCTCTGAGTTATCCGTGAGGGATCAGGAAAGAGATCTTGGTGTGTTGGTGGACAGCTCCATGAAGGTGTCTCCCCAATGTGTGGCAGCAGTGAAGAAGGCCAATTCCATGCTACGGATTATCAAAAAGGGGATTGAAAATAAAACAGCCAACATTATAATGCCATTATATAAAACAATAGTAAGGCTGCACATGGAGTATTGTATACAATTCTGGTCACCACATCTCAAGAAAGACATAGTGGAATTGGAAAAGGTGCAGAAGAGAGCGACTAAAATGATTACTGGGCTGGGGCACCTCCCTTATGAGGCAAGGCTAAAACATTTGGGGCTCTTTAGTCTGGAAAAAAGGCGCCTGAGGGGGGATATGATTGAGACGTACAAAATAATGCAGGGCATGAATAAAGTGGATAGAGGGAAGCTCTTCTCCCTCTCACAAAATACCAGAACTAGGGGACATACACTCAACTTGAGGGCTGGGAGAGTAAGAACAGACAAAAGAAAATATTTTTTCACCCAGCACGTTGTTAGTCTATGGAACTCCCTGCCACAGGATGTGGTGATGGCATCTGGCCTGGATGCCTTCAAAAGGGATTTGGACAGATTCCTGGAGGAAAAGTCCATCCCAGGTTACAAACCATGATGGAGATGTGTAGTCCCCAGGCTTAAAACCAGGGTACTTCAAGGGCCAGATGCAGAGGAGTGGTATCAGGAGACAGATATCTAGTCTCATGTGCTCCCAAACGCATCTGGTGGGGCCACTGTGAGATACAGGAAGCTGGACTAGATGGGCCTTTGGCCTGATCCAGCATGGCTCTTCTTATGTTCTTATGTAAGGACCCGACAAACCTCTTTCCTCATCATTATCTCCTCCACTTCAAGTACTCACCATTCTACCATATAAGGCAGTTTGTCTTCCGCCGTCCGGTAGGGATCAATTTCAATAGGGTAGTAATAATGGAGCAGGTCTTTCAGCTGGAGCATTGGTGAGAATCAACAATGGGAAAAAGAGGAATTTTGTCATGTCAGGAAGTATAAACACAGCTTCAAGATGTAGACTCACAGAGACAGACTTAGGTTTGCTTGGTGTTTAATGATGGCTTTCTGGCTAGAAACAGACACCTATCTGCTTACCTTGATCAACCTCAGTATATGGGAACAAGATATTTATTAATTAACAGTTTTTAAGCATACAAAAGACCCTGTCTCTCATGCTTGCAAGTCTACCAGTGGGGAAAAAGAGCCAGGTATGACCTTAAGGCCCAGTCAAGTAACAAGGTCTCAAACAACTTATAGGCTTGAAAGATTTAAAAAAGGCATAAAACACTGGGCTCAGAGGCAAACAGAAAGCCCACCAGAACAACTCTTTTGTTTACAAACCATCTTTAAGAGAGTCTCACATACAATACATTCTCGTGGTCAAGTCAACGTAAGTGGAGCATGTCTAACTGAGACAAGATCTGTCTTTTCCAGACGGGACATGAATGAGTGCAAAATTGCGGGCACAGTTTCATCAGAACATCAATCTAGAGAGGAAGGGTCATCCCCAACCTTACACGCCATAGTCTTAGTTGATCCCTGCTCCTCACTGTCTCCTAAACACATTGTTGCATAATTAATTTAACATCTATTTAGGTTCCAAATGAGCCACTTTACATAGCTTCAATGCTACTAACAGCCAGTTTCGTTGTTCAAGAAACTGATCCATTCCTCTCAGAATGGGAGCATTAAAGTTGTGTTTCTGTGTGACCAAAGAACCCCAAAAACTATTACGACTGTCTTCAACAATGGAGCAGAACTTGTGAAAGAGTTTCAGGATTATCTGTTAAAACTAAGGGTAAAGCAGCTATTTGCTGAAAAGATACCAAACAAGTGACAGCAACAGAACTCCCTAAGAATTCATAAGATAGCAACACAATTCCTTAAGAAGCAGGCCTGGCACAGTCATGTGCCATAAATATCTGGAACTTTCTATGCAGTATATGTCTTCTGAACTATCTGCAAAATGTTGGTGCACAGCCTGAGGTAAATGAATTGCCATTGGCAGATAGCTGTTTGTTTGGGTTTTTTAGTGCTTTAATAAAGGCAATGGCTGCTCTTTTATTTATATTATTTTAAAGACCATACAGCCTTTTCCTGACTTTTAAGGAAATCCATATTGTCATTAAACAGAGTTATTAAAAGATTTATATCTGAGAAAAAAGATTGTTCTGTGATAACCTGTTCCATCTATGAGCTGGTGAATGTACCATGCTAAAGCAGACTGAATTCTAACTGCAATAGCCAGAGTCCTGCTATCAGTTTATATGTACGTAAGTGAAACTGTGCAGGTTCTGTCTTACTTCCCTCACCAATAATACCGCAGAGAGTTCATGATGCCATGGTAGAAAAGAACATATTAAGTTTAGGATGTAGTGAAATCAGATGTCAAGATATGGAAACTCCCACCTTTTTTCTTCCTTCTTCACTGATAACTTGACTGTTATCTATGATATCTGAAAGGATACAGATACAAACCTGTTATTTTTAAAAAAGAATTGTCACATGCTTCAATTTCTAATTCAGAATTTGTTTTGTTATAACCTGTACTTTGCAATTTTGCTGTGAGTTTCCAAAGGCTCATGGATCATAAAAAGGTTGAGGTCC
This sequence comes from Phrynocephalus versicolor, assembly GCA_023846285.1. Classification (NCBI taxonomy): domain Eukaryota; kingdom Metazoa; phylum Chordata; class Lepidosauria; order Squamata; family Agamidae; genus Phrynocephalus; species Phrynocephalus versicolor. Next base: position 5,288,298 of record JAHTLZ010000111.1, on the reverse strand, counting down.
CCCCCCCGCACATGTGTGCTAGTCGTGTCCGACTCCAGGGGCGGTGCTCATCTCCGTATTCAAGCCGAAGAGCCAGTGTTGTGCAAGTCCATGGCCACGTGGCCAGCATGGCTGCAAGGAAACACTGTTTTACCCTCACGCTTTTTATGGCGGTACCTATTTATCTACTTGCATTTACATGCTTTCAAACTGCTAGGTCGGCAGGAGCTGCGGTTTACAGTGGGAGCTCGCTCCGCTGCGTGGCACCCGGGACTCGAAGCACCGACTTTGCACCTGACAGTTTTGGAAGCCTCAGTCCAAATATGGATCAAATCTTGATTGAAATCTTGTTCTGTGTATGTTTTCCAGTTGCACATTTGGAGAGAATCATGTATTAGACACAGAGTTTTGCGTCCTGTAAATCTGTGTACAAAGACTTAAAAAAGCAAGTCTCTGACTTTTAAGGCTCTGAAAATAAGCACAATATAGGTACTGCCTGACTGAACCTCAACCAGAATCGAGAGTCTGCTCAACACTTTCTAGATAATGGATAAGGAAGAGAAGAAGAACTACAGTGGTACCTTGTATAAAGGAATTAATTCATTCCAAATGAAATTATGTTAAGCAAATTTCCCTTTATACAGATTCCCATAGAAATGCATTGAAAACGGAGTGATCCCATTTTTATGTTGTACGGATTCTCCCCATAGGCAATTATGTTAAGCAAATTTCCCCTATCTCCAGAATTTTTATGTTGTACAAATTTTATGTTATACAAGCTGTTTGTTATACAAGGGTCCATTGTATACTTATATGAAAAAATACCCAGCTTCTTGAATTATACAATTCACAGATATCAACTTTTCCCTCACACTACTGCATGAATTACACACAATTTTGGTTATGTGTGTTCCTGAAAGCGAATAAGCAACATCATTTTAACTCTGCGAAACCATGCCCTCCACCCACTACTGAACAAAGAAATTTTAACTCATAGTTCCAACTTGTAACTCTAGTACAAGGTCCTTATGGCTGAAGAGACTGCAAGGTCTGTTACAGAATGGGAGAATTCCCAGAGGAAAATAAATAAATCAAGGGGCACTTAAGAAAGGAAAAAGCAACACAGACAATCCACCATTCCTTTTTGGTTACTAATAAGAAAAGACATGAGAAGGTTGGTTGGCAAGGGAACCCAAGGAAGGGCGGTAAGGAGATAGCAGGAACAGGAGACCATGCTAGAAACTGGCAACGAAGCACAGAGCAGAAACTGCACTCACTGTGTGAAGTGGGGCAGCGTTGTCCGTTGAACCCAAACCGCGTCAGAGTCATGTCAAAATCAGAAATGATCTGGAGAGAACAAGGAGGGGAAATGGAAGGCAGACTAGACAGATTTCCCATCTAATGCTGATATACCATTTAACAAGAGACCTAGCGATTTGGAAAAGAGGTTCTAGAATGATGACTTAATGCTGACTCCTAAGTAATCTGCTTACAGTTGAACAATTCATCTGTCACTGTTTGTACCTTGGGGGTCTGCATTTAGCTGCATTCTCAACCTAAAGGTGACCAGAAAGAGGCCTCATCCTAGAGCAGTGGTTCCCAACCTTCCTGATTCTGTGACCCTTCAATACAGTTCCTCATATTGTGGTGACTAGGGATGGGCATTTCATTTCGGAATCAGTAGGTTACAAAACAAACCATGCAAGCCCAGGTGGTCCTCAGGATTGGTTGATACATGCAGATCGAATTGCTTTACCTTTCTCTGTCTCGTGCAGGGTTAAAATCCAACGAGGAAGCATGCTGTGACATCATCTTTCTTGCTTCATGCTGCGGGCCAATCAGAGAGAGAGGCGGGATGATGCCTGTCCCGATTGGCTATCATCACAGATCTAGCAGAGATGAGTCGCAGCATGCTTCCTCGTTCTAAACATAATGGCCAGAATCCTGCTAGCAGTTTATATGTGCATAATAAGTGAAACTGTGCAGGTTCCAGTGGCAGATTGCTGCTAGTTAATGAGAGGCCTCTTGCATTCCTGGCTGCATGACAGGCAAGTTCAGTTTCCTTGAAGCTTGACTCTCGAATGTCAATGGTAGCTTCTGAGCACTCATATAGTATACCTGTTGGACCTCTTGACTAATTCTGCCTGGTCCTTCCTCTCATCTGGCTCTCTATCCTTCCTCTCATCTGGCTCTCTATCCTTCCTCTTGTCTCAATTCGTTTTGTTTTGTCTAACACCTCACTAAGATAATATTTGGACGAGAAGCTTCTCTCCATCAGTGTTTCTCATCCTAATTTGCCTCACAAGGTGGATGTTCCCTAGAGAAGATTAGATAAGCCTCAGTGGGCTCTCCTGAGCAATTTGGAGAAACTACAGAATATTGATGTGATCATCTTTCTTGGCTTTGTTAATTTAAACACAAACCAGATGGTGATCCAAGGCCTCATTAAAGTTGACCTTTTGCCACAACCAATTACCGTCCTAGTTCATGAAACACATTTCCTGCAAATTGAGACATATTTTAGTGAAGAACCTACTTAAGGTCAGGTAGACCCTAATTTGTTTGCATTCTATTTATTTATTTATTTATTTATTTATTTATTTATTTATTTATTTATTTATTTATTTATTTAACCGATTTCCCTAGGGGCACTCTGGGTGGTTTACACAGAAGACACACTTGTCATCAGAAAATAATTAGACCAAGACTTGCATCCTTCCTATTCCCTACCTCTTGCTTTATTTACCATCTTGTATGATGAAGAGTTTTGGAAAACTTTACACAGTATCCTAAGAGTCTTCAAGTTGGCATAAAAAGTTACTACTCTCATATGGATTTTGCTTTTGTTTCCATTTGACCAACAGTCTTCCTTGCCATGATAGGAGAAAGATTCTTCTGGAAAATGGGAAAACTTAATAAATGTAAAACGGAGCTAAAACTGAGAAGGGAAGGAACCAAACAAATTCATACACAGCTGAGTCATTCAAAACTGTCCTGTGAAATAGGTAAAATATTATTTGCAAAACACCACAGGAAATGAAGTTTTATTCACAGAAGCAGATTTAGCTTCAGAATGACAAGGAGGAGTGAATTGGACAAGTAACAGGAGATTGCATATTATGCTTCTCATTCTGAAGAGCCAATGGTAAATTTCTAGTAACTTCTAGAATAAATGTGTGGTCCAGCTAATGGCCAGAATCCTACTGGGATGTTACCCTACTAGAGGAAGTAAAACAATGTAAGTCACAGCAATTGCAGTTAATTTACAAGGTGTCAAGTCACCCAACTAATTCATCAGGTGAGTTGCACATGAGAGGTAACCAACCACACCCTCACAACTTCTCTTAAAGCCAATATTTTTCTTGTGACTTTCGTATTTCATTATTAAATTCAATTCCACAGGTCTGAAGAAACTGGCCATGATCCATGAAAGCTCACATTACAATATAACAGTCTTTAAGGTTCCACACATTTTTTATTTTATTTTGGCAGGCTTTTTCCATGTTTGACTTTTGCCTGACATGCTTACACAGACTAACATGACTATCTCTTCCATGACTTATGCAATTTCACATAATCCAGAGTTAAATCCCAACAGGATTCTGGCAAGTAAATTCAAGACAATTTAGGTTGTACAGTATAAGCTCAAAGCAAACAATATTTGACTCAAGGTTAAATAAGCAAACAAACATTTCTGTAAGTATGAGAAATTTTGAAAAAGGAGTTCAAGTCTTTGTTACCATCTTCTTCAATGTTTGCTTCGCGATGTGGAGACACTCCAGTTTGTCACAACAAGCATTAAAGCCTATATGTGTGCATTCACAGATGCCATGAAGAAGAACCTCTTATTTGCTATCTTTCTTCTTTTCAGGAATTCTCTGGCACAGGCTATACCAGTGGTTCTCAACCTGTGGGCCCCCAGATGTTCCTGAACTGCAACTCCCAGAAATCCGTTCCAGCACAGTGAGTGCTGGAGGCTTCTGAGAGTTGCAGTCCAGAAACACCTGGGGACCCACAGGTTGAGAACTACTGGGCTAGACAGATACCAGCAGAAAATTAAAATGGGCAGGAAGACAACAGTTCTGAGCACATCTGAATTCCATATAAAACAGAGCCTTTTGAATGCCACATGACCAGAAGAAACACTGGGTTCAGACTCTCTTAAACCTGAGTTAAGGTTCTTACCTAACTTCCTATACCTGAATATACCAGTGGTGATTTTTAAACTAGCCCAGGCTGTACACTTCCGACTCCTCTTTTCATGGGCACTTTAACAAGTAAGAGAAATAGAAAACAAGTGAAAAGCCAGTCAGAGATGTAAACATTTCGCTCAAGAGCTCTCACGCCAGGAAAGTACTGTTTCTGACCATGCATCATTGCAGCTGAAACTAGCTTGTGTACACAGAGAGAAACCTTTGAAAAGAAGAGGACAAAATAGGGAAACACACACCTGAAGTCTTCCTGCGCCACCTTTTCTGAGCAAGGAAATAATCTTTTTCACATGTTCAGGGCTATTCATCCGGACAGTTGCTTTCTCTAGTTCAGGCACCTGGAGAGATAGACATAATAACATAATATTTTCTGTAGTATCTTTTTATGGGTGTTATCTTAATTTAGCCAGCTTTTTTGCAATGATGACACAAGGTGGTTAATTATGCTCATAACTGTAACAAAAAAGCAAATAATAATTAAAAAAACCAAAATTCAGAACAATTAGTAAAAGAAATAACAGGTTAAAACAGTGAGTAAAGGGGGCAAAAATAGCTGAGAATATCAAATAATCTTGTCAAATACCTTCTGTAAGTAATGTTATGATCTTAAATTTAACATTGCTAAGGGAGGTGGTCAGACACCCAATGGAATTTATGTAACTTACTATTGATTATATGTAAGTTTAAATATAATGCAATTATTATCAATGCAATTGTTTTTAATAATCTATGATCACACTTCTCAGGGTTTTTTTTACATCACAAACTTTTTTTGTTTTTTAAGAAACCTTCATACCTCTCCACTTGTCCTTTATCTTTACTTATCGAGACCTCTTTTAATGAAAATTTAAATTGATATCTTAAAATTAAAAAACTAGTACAAAGCTTTTATTTTAAATTAAAGACAAGCACAAATATTCATGAGAAACCACCAAATTCTTGTAATGATATCTGTCACTGAATTTGAAGATGGAAAAAATATGTTTTCTTTATGAAAACTGGAGTCTCACAACCCACTTTGGAATTTTTCACAGCTTTCTTTAACCGTAATAGCAATGCTTGAGTGACAAATGAAGATATTACTGGGGTGTCTTTGACTTTGTAATAAATTTATAATAAATAAATACATAAATACATTTACATAAACTGCTTTCTGACCTCCTTTCTAATGATATTTTGATTAGATTATATAAATAAAAGACTTTTTTGTTAAAAATGCTATATAAATTATTAAGCTTTATTAATAGTAAGACTTTCCTTTCAACCACAGCCTTCCTTGGCTCCCAGAAGCACATTCTTCAGCCCCAGCACTAAAATAACTGCATCCCATCAAGTGCCTTCTCACTAATGGAGAGAGTACTCAAAGGTGATATGCCATTTCCTTATTCTGGAGGTGCTTTTGGCTACACAGACTGGACCTTCCCCTGAGGCACCTCGAAAAGAAGCAAACTCCAACTCAACCACCACAGAGACCTAACTCATTCATCTATCCAGCCAGTTGCTAATGCTCTTCAGGTTTTCTCCAGTGCTTTCAATCTACCTAAAGTGCATTTCAAAAGGAAGTACAGTAAACCAATACCCCAAATAGCTGTTTCCCTAGTCAATCTTTCTTTTCTAGGATCCAGCTTGCTTCACATCAAGAATATCCTTTTCACTTCCTCTGAAAAGTTTGCCCTATATACAATGCTTCTCTTGGGTAAACTGAGTTTTCATGTTGATGCCCGCTCTCTAGTCTCAGCAGACTTCCAGGGGAGATGATGCCTTCTGAATCATAGTGTGCATTTCTTTATTTTATTTTAAAATGGTTTTATAGTCACCTGTTTTAAATGATAATACAGTAATGGCCAAAATCATGGAAACCTTTTGGGAAAAGTGTATTTTTGAGGTTTGATGACTAATAACACCAATAGTTTTTGGATTAGTACCATAAAATTATATACTGTATATCAGTGATGGCGAACCTTTTAGAGACTGAGTGCCCAAACTATGATTCAGAAACCACCTATTTTTGTAAAGTGTCAATACAGCAATTTAACCTGAATACAGATGGCTGTGAAGGGGCGATGTTGGGTGCCCACAGAAAGGGCTCTGAGTGTCATCTTTGGTACCCGTGCTGTATATCAATGAAAAGATAATTTAATAACAAATATGGCAAAGCTCAGAACAGAGTAAGTTGCAGTTCACAAACACTTATAATAAATGCAGTAGCCTTTGAAGGTACTGCTGGATGGAAAGCTCCATAAGTTAGGTCTCTGGCTGTGGAGCCAGAGGTTGGAAGTTCGATTCCCCACCATGCCTCCCTGGAAAACAGCCCGCCTGTGTCGCCCTGGTCAAGCTGCAAAGTCCCAAGGAACTGCCAGAAGAACTGAAGAGCAAACTACTTCTGAGAACTACTCTGTTCCTGGAAAACCTTGCCAAGGGTCACCACCATACATCATTCAGAACTGACTGGTTAGCATGCAATTATTATTTTAAGGCGCCATTCAGGACTCTTAAGTTGTGGCTTAATTCAAAGCAATGGGAAGCCAGGCCTTCTGCTTTGGGGAGCGGGTGTGTGTGTGTGTGGGGGGGTGTCCTGTGGAAATCGCCGTCCGGGGCAGGACACCTTAAATCGGAAGCCCGCGTGTCCCTCCTACGACCACCTCCAACAAACGCGGATCCGAGTCGCATCGCGCCACCCGTCCCCTTCCTAACCGCCCTGGCCCTGAAGAAGTATTTTTTCTCTAGGATCCCTCTCCTTAACGAAGGCACTTCGCCGTCGAGAACGAGCCAGCTTTTCGATCCGGATGGCAAGGGACCGGCGGATTGCTGGGAGGTGTTTTGCTGCCCGGTTATTAGTCACCACCTCCGTGATTATACAACAGTACTGATGCCGCTTAGGACCCACTAATAACAGACAGTAAAATATGCCTTTCGATCGGGGTTCAAGGGGAAGAGAGAGAGCCTGCAGCCGCCTTCTCCTCCGCCATACTGCTCTGCAAGGACTTTGGGTGGGAGGGCAACCAAACCACCCGCTTCCAACTCACCATGATCCCGCTTCGCCTCCAAACACCCCCGGCGGACACCCTTTCGCGGGCCAAGCAGAAAGAAGAAGAAAAAGGAACCGGCCAAGGAAGGGAGCGGGGAGGAAAGAAGGCGGCCCGCGGCGGCTTTCCTTGGGCTGGGCCTTGGAAGCTCCTCCTCCCGTTCCTCCGGCACCCTTTACGAACCCTTACGAAGCCTTGGCCCGAGGTGGGTGGTTCGGGGCTGGAGCCCTTGCGAAGTACCCCTCCCCTGAGAATCACCCGGGATCACCCTCGATCCCTCCGGGGTGGCCTTGGTTAGCCTGCTAGTCGCTGATAAGGCTCCCTTTGTCGCCTTCCGGGCGGCGGCCCGTGCCTTCGATTTCTCGCCCAGAGATGATCACAGGAGCTTCATGCTGGCGTTGCTGCTGGTGCTGCTGCTGATTAATAAATTAATTTATATTCCGCCCAACAGTGCAGTTAGTGCTGTTGTTCGTTTCAGCCATGCCCTTGCGCTGGGGAAGGCATGGGAAGGAAAGGAGAAAACAAGCAAAACCCGCGCCGTCCTTATGCACTAAAAAAACAAGGGCAGGTGAGGATGCCTTTATTAGATCACTATTTTTATTTTTATTTTTTTAATGCAAGCTTTCGACGTATACTAGTCTTCTTCAAGCTGTGCACCAATATATTGCGGATGGTGCTGGAAAAGAAAACATAGGAAAGGTCCCAAAGTCATTGCCGATGTCTGAGCCAAGGCTGTTTCTTAAAACGAGTTACAAAAAAGTAGGCTGCAAACAAGTCAGGAGTGCACGAAGAAGGCATGCCTTTTGAAAGCCATTCAAGTGCAAGAAAGAGAGTTAGGACTTCCTCCTTAACTCGCTTTTCTTGCACCCACTGAGATCAATGGACATGCCACCACTTAACCTGCTGGAGGTGACTCATGGAAAGCATTCATAACACTGTAGTTCCTCAATGCTCCCCAAAACCTTAGAGTCGGAGCCTGTCCTACCATTAGGCACACTGAGCCAGTTGCTTCAGGTAATACATTTTGGGGACCATGATAGGACAGCAGGTTTATTATTCATTTCTCCCCTAGCAGAAGGTGCTTCATGGCCCTACATGGCAAGCCTTCCTACCTAACCTTGGTTTCCTTGGCTTCCAAATCCTCGACAATACACTTCTCCCTTGAATTGCACAAATTTGATAAGCATGGTTTTGGTTATACAGTACAGTACAGTAATGTACATGGATTTAATATTTACATAAATAAATATCCCCATAAATATTCAGTGCTATGACCACAGAGATGTCATGAGTTCCAACACTAAAAACATTGAAAGTGGTTTGGTTGCCTCCAAACACAAAATATATAATTCAGCCTCTAGATCAGTGGTTCTCAATCTGGGGGGTTCCCCGATGTTCCTGGACTGCAAATCCCAGAAGCCTCCACCACTCGCTGTGCTGGAAGGGATTTCTGGGAGTTGTAGTTCAGGAACATCTGGGGACCCACAGGTTGAGAACCACTGCTCTAGATCATGCCCTGGTCAGCCACAACATTAAAAACATTGACAGGTGAAGTGAATAGCATTGATTATATTGTGACAAAGGGCACGGGTCAAGGGGTGGGATATTTTAAGCAGGAAGTGAACAGTCAGTTCTTGAATTTCATGTGCAAGAAACAGAAAATATTAGCAAGTTAAAAGGTCTGATTGACTTTGACAAGGGCCAAATAGTGATAGCTAGATAACTGGGTCAGAGTAGCTCCAAAATATTAAGTCTTGTGGGGTGCTCCCAGTATGCTGTGGTTAATACCTACCAAAAGTGATGCAAGGAAGGACAACCAGTGAACTGGTGTCAAAGTTCCAGGCATCCCAGGGTCACTGATGCACATGGGAAGTAAAGACCAGTCCATCTGGTCCAATGATCCAAAAGAACTACTGTAGCTCAGATTGCTGAAAAGCTTAATGTTGGCCACAATAGAAACGTGTCAGAACAGAATGCATTGTAGTTTGCTGTGTATGGGGCGGTGCAGTTGCAGGCCAGTCAAGAGTGCCCACTATAACCTCTGTCCACCCCCAAAAGCACCTCCAGTGGGGACATGAGCATCAGAACTGGACCATGGAAGGTTTGTCTGATTAACCATGTTTTCTTTTAGATCAGGTGGATGACTGGGTACATGTGTGCTATTTACCTGAGGAAGAGATGGCAGTAGGATGCACTATAGGAAGAAGACAAACTGGCACAAGCAGTCTTATGCTCTGGGCAAAGTCCTCCTGGGAAACCATGGGTCCTGTCATTCATACTTTGACACCACATGCCTAGGAATTGTGCAGACCAAGTACACCCCTTTATGGCAATGGTTTGCCCCGATGGCTGTGGCCTATTTCAGGATAATGTACCCTGCCATACTGCAGAAATTGTTCCAGAATGGCTTGAGGAACATGACCAAGAGTTTAAGGTGTTACCTTGGCCTCCAAATTCAACATTTCTCAATCCAATGGAATATCTATGGAATGTGCTGGAAAACCAAATTCATAAAGGCCCATCACCTTGCAACATGCAGGACTTCCAAGGATCTACTGAAGTCTTGGTGACAGATAACACAGGACACATTCAGAGTTCATGTGAGGCCCATGGCTCAACACATCAGAGCTGCTTGAGCAGCCTGAGGAAGACCAACATGATATAAGGCAGGTGATTTTAATGTTGTGGTGATCAATGTATTGTATGGAAAGGATTGTCAATCATGTGGAAGAGAACCTCAATAGAGAGAACTGCCCTCTCGTTTCTCGCTGTGAATCAACTGCTTATGCTTTTGTTGTTGCTGTTGTTTCTAGGGGCATGCAAGTTATATAGGGATGCTGAACTACATGGGCGACTGGTGCCCCTAATTCCAGTGCTATTGAAGGGAGTCTTTATAGATTTGAAAAGATGTGTCCTTATGGAAACTAACATACTGGAGGTCACACTTGCAAGCTCTGACTATGACTACATACAACTTTTGATTCATCACTTTTTAAAAAAGGGTAACTGCATGGAGAAAATGAAAGTTTCAATCAAACCAACAAGTGTGAGACAACATGGGTTTGGCCTATAGAGGCAAACAGCCACAGTGAATTACATTAAAAGGAACAATATTTCTTCCCAAAGAAGTAAGCTGGTGACTTTATCACTTACATTTAACAACAGAATTTCCCCATTTAACAAGGTCCTTTGTTCCCTTTAAGGATTCATGAAGTTCACAGCAGGTCCCACCAGAAAAGAGGTAAGACATGTCACTCCTTTGAACTATCACAGGACATTCTCCTTAGTGTTTTCCATGAACAGTTCAGAGGCTGAAGCTGACACCGATTTGGGCTTGGCCTGGACATTAACAAGAGCAATGAGGATTCAAGATTATTTAAGGAAGCTGCATATGCTGCCCAGTTTGCATGTCCCACAAGGTTATAACACAAGGCAGGGCTTTCCTGGTTGCAGCAACCATTATAGAATTCCATTCCATTAGAAATCCTCACAAATGTTTACCTTTCAGACAGGTGGATTGAAACATGATTTGTGTAGGTTTCAGGTTTTCGTCTTCTGTTGGTCTCTTGCATTTTGTACTGTTAAGATCTTTAATCTATTATGTCAATACTTGTCATCTGTGATTTCCACATTTAGATTGTTATCCCATTTTATGTTCTGCAAGGGAGGGTGGGGAAAAATCAAATTGTTTACTGGAATATTGATTGGGTTTAGACCCAGTCCCCTTCTGCCTCACACTGCTTTTGCTAGACCTATATCCTACTGAAATCAGAGCTGCATCTCAGTAGCACTGAAAAATTATGGCACCTCTCCAGAGATCTCTGTTTTATGTAGTAAATAAAATCCAGCTTCTTTTAATGCGCACCTTCATCCAAGATATCCTATATATGAAAGAAATTTAGAACTTGCTTAGCTTCTTTTCACAACAGATATGTAAGGTAAAGTGGTGATTGCATTCTATAAAACTTGCTGAAAGAATAAACACAAAAGCAAGCAATTTGCAAGCAATCTATGGTCCTCAGCCACTCTCCCTGCAGCCTGCCACGTCCTAGGGAATCCCACCACTTCACTCCACACCCAAGCTAAACAGGATGTTAGAATGTTTTGAACCAATAAACATACACAAAACTAATATATGAATGAAGATTGCTAGCTCCTGCCTATAAGCTCATAGCTACAAGTTTAACTCTACATTTGATTCCATCCTTTTCAGATAAGTAACCCAGAGATGAGATACCCAATGGACAGACTGATAGACTAGACTTTGTTGACTAGGGTCTGAATCACACCTCTCAGCCATGGAAACTCACTGGGCGAGTGGAAGTGACAAAACCACTCCTTAAATGTCTCACTTACCTTGAAACCCTTGTAAGGGTTGCTATAATTTGGTTCCATCTTGGCAACAATTAATAACAACCCTGAGATATAAATTAAAATGGGAAAACAACCAAATAATTATAGTATCTAAATGATGCTCTGAGTACAACTGAGAACTGAAAATAGAAAGGATCTAAATTCTGAGTTCTGTTTGAAATCACCATGCTAGAATGAATTTGGAAGCAAATAATTAATAAGGACCAAACAAAAAAAATAGAGAAATAAAATGTTTATTGAAATAACATTTAGTGTTAACAGAAATATAGTACAGCATATATGTTACAGCAAGTCTTTAAAATAGATTTTAGGACCATACTCTTCAAGACAATTCTACTTAAAGGCAGGAAATCTGCAGTTCAAATCCATTAGGATTAGATTGCCCCCATTTGTGTGTGTGTGTGTTGTGCCGTTACAGTTGTGACCGACTCTTCGTGAACCCATGTCTATGGGGTTTTCTTGGCAGGAATACTGGAGTGGCTTGCCAGTTCCTACTCCAGGTGCCTACAGCACCTGGAATTCCCTGGCGGTCTCCCATCCAAGTACTAACCAGGGCCGACCCTGCTTAGCTTCCGAAATCAGGTGAGATCGGATGTGCTTAGGGCATCTAGGCAGCTACTGAGCAACAAAGAAGGCAAATTAGGGTTGAAGGAGAGAAAGAAAAAGATGTGTGCTACCTTCCAGATCCACGAGGAATCCTTGGGACTACCCAGTAACTTTGATACATGTTTATATCACCTTATGGGAAACTCAGAATTGCCAAATAACTAACATGGATTTGAGGTGTCTCAAATTAAGGAAGCAGCAGAACAAATACATACTGCAATTTCAGTTTGATCCACTATTACTGAAAAACCAGGGCCCAACAAGTATGAGCCTGACTTATCAGCCATCCTCTAACACCAGTACGGTTCTGCCTCTACCAAAGGAGGAGGAAAAAACCTTTCCAAACTCCCCAAGATTGTGAGAAGACACAAACAAGTAGAAAGGCTGTTCTGAATTGCAGAAAAAAATTACAGTATAAAGGAAACAAATGGCTTCTGAACTTTTCTAAAACTTTCTGTATGTCAGAACAGTCTTCGCTCTTTCTTGAGTACGGGAAAATGGGGTTGCACAGAAAGCTCTTGAAAATCAGAGACAATAGACCTATTTTGTTGTTCCTATCCTGTAAAAACCCTGCGTAGGACTGCACTGCCCACAAGAAATGTGTGTTTGTATGGGAATTCAAAGAAGGTGGAAAGGCTTATTTATTCTGATTTCTAGAAAGCTTTACATTAGGACATAAAAAATAGGAACAATGTCACCTGTATTCTCGAAGGCTTTCACGGCCGGGATCTGATGGCTGTTGTGGGTTTGTTCTGTCCTCTTCCATTCTTTTTAGTAAGCGCTTTTACAGCTGCTTCTATTCTTCTTCAACGTTCTGCATAAGTGCAGCAAGATCCTGCCTCTCCCTAAAGCCCTTGTATTAAGAGACCTGGGTGGAGGCAGGCAGGGCCCTGCTCTAGTTCCTCAGGGAACAGGACAAGGGCAGAAACCCTGGCAGAAAACCCTATTGTTCTCTAAAATGGCAAAACTGTGATGAAGGAGCAAAGGCAAGCTGACAAGCGGCATTAGTTATGCTTGTGCAAGATGACAGGTTCTGATGGCAGTGCTAAATTCTTCATGCTGCCTGCTAAAAATACCCCACTACTCTGTTGTAGAATCTACAGCAACTGCCAGGGTGTCACGTGTATTCAATTGTTTGAACAAAACTATATTGGTGTCCTGTTACCCTCATCACATGGAAGGTGTCTCAATGGCACATGGAGACAAGAGTTTGAATGTAGTAATTAGAAAAAAAAATACGAGCATACATGTGCAACCTACAGACAATATTATTTCAGTAATTATGTCAACAGAAATATCTATCCTACTCCACTAGTATTGTAAGAGGAATGCTTTCTGTCATGATGGAGAATCCATAGTTTAGAAGACAGGTGACTGTCTCCATGGTTTCATGGCAACAGGCATGCCTGCCTGAACTGGAAGATCTTCAACTACAATACCCTGGAAGCCTTCATATTACGAGGAACAGAATTCCAGTCAATGACTGGAAGCGTACTCCAAATCACACTTGAGACAAAGGTCTCACTGATTTCAGCAGAACCGTGACTCAACTACATTTAGGAATGTTATTTTAGGAACATCAAGCTTCCCCATGAGGGAATCCGGTCTGGATGGTCCATCTGAAGATTTAGGCAACTACTACAACCTGACAAGGAATTGTATGACTAAGTAGAGACAAGACTGTTGCATGCAGCACAAGAGCTGTGCTATCCAGGAGCTAAGAGGCACTCAGAATAGCAGGGCAGGTAATTAGCCTAACATCCAGACTTGACATTAATCAATGCTGACTTTTGACACTACACATGATACAACAGGACTGCTCTCTAGAGTGCTTTTAATTCTCCATGCAAACTGAAGTCAAGCCAGGCAGGTAGACACCTATATATTGTAAGTGAGTGGCATTCACAAGCAACATCAAGGTGACGTAAAGTTTCATTTAAAAAAGCAACGCCTACCAGCCAGAAGGAATAGTTGCATTGAAACACCGATTAACATTAATGAACACAGTTAATCTATTAATTTATTTGTGGAGACTAGCAAGCATTTTGCACTACAGGCCAAATACATCTTTTGTGAAATTTCAAAACCTCTGCTGCATTTCAGTCGTAAAGGTACATACAGCCGTATCTACACAACAAACGCTCACTGCTCTATCATATTTTTCTTTTCCCTAAGAGGATTCCACTGATTTTGATGCTGAGAGTGCTCTTGCAGAGAAATTCAGACTTTAGAAAAACTACATGTCCTATTTAAAACAGGGTTTCTGCACAGATATGTCAATAACTGGCAGTAAGGCAGGCATGCCCAAACTTCGGCCCTCCAGATGTTTGGGACCACAACTCCCACAGTCCTTTGTCATTGGCCAATCTAAGCTTAGAATTCTGGGAGGAGGGCTGACGTTTGGGCATGCCTGCTGTATGGAATGTTCTTACACATTTCTCTTTAGATCAGCACTTCTGCTAATAGTATTAGAAGTTCATGATTCCTCTACCTATGCTAATAGTATAAGTAGGTCTGTTATGACACCCGCAGCTCTGGAATGCCTGCTTTAAATTATTTTAACAGGATTTCAACAGATTAACAGTAAGCCTATTGAGCCATCTACCTTTCCCATAAATAACTGGCTGGTATGTACAATACATCCCGAAAGCAGGCAAGTGGACATTCTTGGGTTGTTAAAAAGTTTCTGGTTTTCTTTTTCTGACAAGGCTGCATTAGTCTGAATATGAGCAAGACATTAATTTAATGCACACACATTTCGGACCCAACATTTATATTATAAAAGGTAATATTAGGAGGACAAATGCAAGTCAAGAAAACCTGTGCACATCCATGCAGGTGAAAAACTTACCCCAATGTTTCAGACAAGAATTAGGGCTTCTTGCTAAATTGGAAAACAAGAATGGTCAGTCCTTAAGGTTACATTTTTAAAAAAGAAATTCAGTGGTTTGCTTTCCTAAATTTAAGTCACTTTTACTATTCTAAACATCTCCGCTTTAATGAGCTGCAGTAATCTTGGCCAACACAGATTTCTCATATTCTGATTTCTTGTCCTCATTCCAGTTTTTGTGTTCCCAAGTACAAGTCAAGACTACTTAATTGAGTTAGGGAGGGAGCTAATAGAAATGGGGGGGGGGGGTTTTACAGGATCCAGAGAATACAACCTTTGTAGAAAGGGGTATGTGTTATTCCAGGTATTCCATGGCTGCATCAATGAGGTCTTGATCCCACTTGAGAACTTCCCTGTGACATTACTATTCTTACCAGTCCTTTACTTCCTCTGATTAGACAAAAAGGTTATGAGGTGGGAGAGGAGGCACAAACAGCACCAACAGCTCTTGGGAGATGAAAGAACTGGCTTACGTGAACAGTTGCTCCTGGTGCAATTTAATGCAGTGAATTAAAAGCAGGATCAACACCACTAAGACGTACAGTATTAGGATGTCAGGAGACTGAGTGGGTAAAGGCAAATCCCATGAGGAATCTTCCTCGGAGAACCAAGTAATGCATCAGTAAATGGAGTGCATGTTCAGGTCAAAAGTAAAATTTTGCTGGATAAATTCAGATTAATGTAAATGAAGTGGTAAATCCTCTACCATGCACTGAGACTAAAAATAAGTCCAATGAAGGTATTTAAATTTTTCTGCACATGCCCCATAATATAAACACCATTCTAAGGAATGCAGGATCTTACTGTCTTAAGGGAGAAAAGCAGCAAAGAACCTCCGAAAGAATGCTGTGACAAAAATTTTTACTTGCTGTCACAAGTCTATTAAGACATTGGATGAACTAGGATTTTTGCTATCAAAAACTGAGGCAATATTTCCACTCCACTGAAGTCTCAAGTACTCAAACGCAGTCCAAGCAAGGAACGGCATACCATGAAGGCAAAGAGATTTGATTGTCCAAGGCAGGTTGAGTGTTTTCTCTAATTGCATTCTTACTCTTCTTACTAGACTGAGCCCAAACACACTCCAAGATCATTCACCTTTGTTCTACACTGATGGGACTCCTAATTTGGATTTCAAGTGTTGATCTATTTGGTCTTTTCGTTCATTCTTTTAAGGCCACAAACCTGAACCACTTATGTAATATGCATTTTTTAAAAATTAGTGGGACTATTCCAAAGTAGAAAGAGATATCTCCATAAATTATAGCTTAATCCAAACATTTCAATATAATGACTGAAATTTTAAAATCAACTGTTCTCAGTACATAATATCCTCTTAGTAAACTGATACTGTATGCTTCTAGATAAATACAATTACAAAATATTTGTAAGCATGGAACGTTATGAAGTTTTCAGAAAGATTGTGCTTTACTCCATATCAGTGGCTTGTCTTTTTAACTATTGCACATGGCTCCAAAAGAGTTAAGCTGATTCATTGCAGCTGCAGATTAAAAATATATATATTTGCAAAAAGCAAATAAAACGATGCTTTTAAAAAAAACAAAGCTTAAAATGGAGTTATAGTATGTATCAACATTTCAAAACACATCATGCCAGCTGTGTGAAGTATGTTGACACTTCATACAACCAGTATAAATGCCTTAAGATGGGTGAGAAGTCCCAATACAAAGGGGAATTGTCACACATCGAACTGAACTAGCCTTTGGCAGAAACTCCTGCAAACTGAGAGGAGAGGCTATGTTGGATGTTCATAGTTCCTGGACACATCTACAAATTCCTGCATCCTATATTTACATGACATATGTGGGGAAAACTAAATCTTTGGGGATTTCGTAAGTGAGCCTACTTCCACATTATGGCTAGTACACCTGAAGTGCTCCTCTAGTGCGTGCAATCCTGTCAAACTGTTTAACACCCAGGAGGCCAGATCTCCTTCAATATCCCTAGTATCTAAGCAGACAAATCTAAGTTATTTTTGAGAGACCAGGCTGAGCATGTCAACACGTAGGCAATTCTCAAAATCTATTTATTCAAGTTAGCACTCTATCTGAGATCGTGGCAACCTCCGCAAACTTAAAGAATGACGGTGTATCTCCTGCATCTGACGGATCCTGTCTTTCTGCCACATTAGGTTTTGTGGCATTGGATATCGTTGGGTGCCATGTAAAGAACGAAAAGGGATTCTCACATGGCAGGCTGTGGCACGACAGCGTGGCTGTGGCATGGGAGGGAGCAGCAGCCAGCGTTTCCTCTCAGCGCAGTAGCGATAGGCTTCTTTCCGGTATTGTTTGTCTGTGTCATCGCTGTTTTTCCACCCGCCGATGATGAAGACATCATCTTTGTAATAGCACACCGCTGCCCCTTCAATGCTAAGCACCTCTGGTGGTAAACTTTCCAGAATGTCATCAGACACCTGACCAGAGAGTTTCTTTTTGATTTCTTCGTGGTCCAGCGTGTAGCTTCTGGGGCAACAAGAGGCGGTGTGGTAGAAATTGGTATTGGCCACGGCCATCTGGAAGCAGCAATAGTTATCAGGGAGTGGCAACGTTTTAGAATCTTGCCACTGTCCTGTATCAGCATCATATCGGATGATGACAGCCCTTAATCCTTCCTCATTATCCCCATCAACTGGTGTGCGGGCAGCCATGTAAACAAACCTGTCATCTACAGTGATCACTTTAACATCCCGGAGTATCTTTGGTGCTGACTCCAAGTTGTGCCACTTGTCTTGATCGGGATGGTAGACTGCTACATCTTTGAAGCCAGGGATAAAATTCCCATGCCCACCAATGCTATACAGTTTCCCTTTTACCTCAGCAAGGCCAAAAGAATGCTTCCTGGTGATAAGGTTGGACACCTGCTCCCAAATATTTCTATTTGGGTTATATCTTTCCACAGTTTTGGCAAAACCAGGCTCCATAGAACCTGCTACGTAGACATACGATTCTGTCACTACAACAGCATGGCCATCAAGATGATTATGTATGTGCGGCAAATTCACCCACCGATCTTCATCAATAAAATACCCAACACACTCGCTCAAGTAATCACCTCCTTCAGACACACCACCAATGACCATGATCACGTCCATGTTTTGCCCAAAACGAGGCAGTAATGCTGTGGGAGAAGTGATCTGCTGTAGGGTCCCTAACTGCAAATTCTCAGCCCTGAGAGCATGGCTTTCCACTGCTTCTGACACAAGTCTGAGGCACGCTTCATTGCTGAATACAAGCCTTTCGGATTTGACATGTCGGGTCAAATAAGTGGGTTTCATCTGTGATAGCCGGAGAAGTTTAAAGAGCTCCGCAAAGTACTTCTCTCTTTCATCAGGATTCCTCTGAACCCATTTTAAGACCATCTCAAACAGAATTTCTTCTGAGTCTACTGTGATTTCTGCATCTGAAAGCCAGTCTCTGATGAGGTGGAATGGCAAAGTGTAGAATTCCTCATCTTGGATGACTTTGTAAAAGTTCCTCCTGATCATGTCAGCAACTTTCAGAGCCAACTGGTTTAAAGAGTACATATGAGCTAAGCTATGAATGGCCACCGAGTTAGAGAGACTCAATTTCTTCTTGAGGAACTCTCCACAGAACTCTTTTAAACGTGTCAACAGAAACCTGGAAAAAAAGGAAGAGGAAGATTAGAAACAGCCCACAGAAAGATAAAGAAACCTACAGCTGATGACACATACAGTATTTTGCTTTCTACTTTGACAATATCTATCCAGTATTAGCAAATGACATTGTAATTTTCAGTTTTTCATAGTAAAAGTTGTTTGATATTTCAGCACCATAGAAGAGTAATCCCAATAGAGCCATGATTCAGATGTTTCATGAGCTATATAGTAGAAAGGTGCTATAAGAAAAACACCACCTTCATGTAGTACCTTTTATACCGCGGGGAATCAAAACCAAGTGAAATGCATTACTGTCTACAGAAGGAAAATGCCTTTTCCCTCAACCCAGAACCAACTTTCTAACTAGTTTAATCACTCCTCTGCTGGTCTTTTTAAAATCTGCATTCATTTTTCAAGACTTTGAAAACACCCATCTCATCTGTGTTGAGTAGCTCAGGCAGCATTTCAACAGTATACAATTATGGGTCAATCAACCCCCAAACATTGATGCTTTAGGGCAGGCATGTCCAAAGTCAGACCCGGGGGCCAAATGCGTCCCATTTTCAAATTTCAAGCGGCCTGTGGCCTCTTCTGCCCACTGGCTCAGCTTGTCACTCATCCCTGCCAGCTGGCCCCTCCCCATACTGGATGGAGACATCAGCTTGCAGTTTTACGGTTTGCCTGCCCTCCCTGCCTCTGTCCATCCGCCCCGCCCCCTCCCGGCCATCTGCCCAGCCTACCTGCCCCCGACTCCGTTGCTGCAGCGTCCTCCCTGCCTCCTTGCATATTATAGAGATTTGTCCAAAGTCTGGCCTGGGGGCCAAATGTGGCTGAATGGTCGGTCCCCACACATTTTAACCTCACAAAATCTGGCCCTCCTTGCAAAAAGTTTGAACACCCCTGCTTTAGGGTGAAAAGAGACACAGAAACAAAACTGCTTAACAAAAATACAGTTGTGAGGCCTTAAGGCATTTTTATTTAGGCAAGCCTTCTAGGCCTCCAGCCTTTTTACAAATTTTATAAAATCTTAATTTTTTAGTCTAATTGGCTGGGGATCTTTTTAAAACTTTGCTGCTGCTGTTGTTTTTAGTATTTTTATAGTATAGTATTGTAT
The DNA here is from genome assembly GCA_023846285.1 of Phrynocephalus versicolor. NCBI lineage: Eukaryota > Metazoa > Chordata > Lepidosauria > Squamata > Agamidae > Phrynocephalus > Phrynocephalus versicolor. The sequence continues at coordinate 5,268,461 of JAHTLZ010000111.1, read as the reverse complement.
AAGTATTTTATCGTATTGTTTTTATAGTATTGTATTGAATCATTGTTGTAAGCTGCCTTGGGTCCCTTCAGGGACAAAGGTGGCATACAAATAAAGTTGTTGTTGTTGTTATGTAATTGCAATGCTTTCCACTGTGACTGAATGCAACATTATATAGAAATTATACGGATACTAAATTTCATTTTTCTACAGTAATAGATATACTGTATTAGCCTTAAAAACAATGTGAAGATTTTTTTAAAACTTAGTTTTAAGTTTATTACTAGGATTCTTACTTAAGGTATAGTGACTAAAACACAGGCCAAAATCCAACTGACACTTAATGTATGCCTAGGGTAAAGCCACATAAACCAGGGCAGCAAATTGCTGCTAATTACCAAGATGTCATGCCTAGTTGGTAACTGGCACCAACTGGCAACTCACTGATTAGCAGCAATTTGCTGATGCAACTTACACGATTTCCATCATGCCCATGTGAATTGACACTTTTTAATCCGCCTTTTCCTCCTTTCGCCCACCCGATCCGTTCTCCTCCTCGCCTCACCTGTCAGCCAGCTCCAGAACCTCGTGGACGTTGCCGGGGCTGACCCGGACGCGGCCCGTGTACATGAAGCTGATGACGGCCTCGACCGTCTCCGGGTCCGGTCCGGCTTCGGAGCTCCATTTGCGCAGCTCCACGCGGCCCGAGCGGGACTCGGCGAAGTCGCCCGAAAGGAGCGGCGCGAAGTATTCGGTGGCGGCGGCCAGGACCGAGCGGTGAGCTCGGAACTCCCGAGGGGGCGGGTCCGGGGGGAGAGAGGCCCCGCCCACTTCCCCCTCCTCCTCCCGGGGGCTGCCGCCGCCGAAGGCCAGCGTGACGTCACAGAAGAGGCCCAACCGCCGCTGCTCGTTCTGCCGGCAGGCCAGCTCGGAGCAGTGAGCCACGCACGAAAACACCTCCGAGTCGGGCTCCCCGTCCGTCCCGCCCTCGCTTTCCGCAGCGGGGACACTGTTTTCCGAGCCGCCATGTCCTCCTCCGCCGTCCATCTCCCCTCCGCCTCCAGCCGCCGCCATCTTAGCGTCCCCCTCCACGAAGTCGGCCTTGCTCCCCTCAGGCGGCGACATCCGGGATACGTCACTGGTGCAGCCATAGAGATGCGAAAAAAGATAGACCGGACTTCCGTTCCTTCCGCGGGCGGTCAAAAGAGGAGCGGCCGAAATCCAGCCGCTTATGGCAGGACTCGAAATGCACCTGGTTAACCGTTTCTTTCTCTCGCAGTGCAAAACGTTGCCACAGTTCCCCCACCCCACCCCACCCTCGCACCTTCCTCAGAGCACAAATGGAAAATCAGGGCTGTGGGCTTCAAGGTTTTCCGAAAGTGCACAACCAAAAACATGCTTTTTAAAAACCCAGGTCTAACCTTGTGCAGAAAATAGGGATTTTGTTTTCCAAACATGGCAACACTACACTGCAAGTATGGCAGATACTGGGTGATGAGGACAAGAGAATGACTTATGGTTCCCTCTTAGTGCAACCGAGCGCTGCGATTCCAAAGTTGTAGCATAAGGACAAAAAAGCATCACAGCCAGTTTATTTATTTTATTTATAGAGTATTTTTACCCCACCTTTCTCCTTGGAAAAGGACCCAAGGCAGCTTGCAATAACGAGGGACAATATACAGTCCAGTACAATTTAAGACATATTCAAGCTTGAGAACAGGGAATTGAGGGATCTTACAGCAATAAAATACAACATTAAAGCTACAATACAAAGTGAGCAGTTAGAGAGTAAAAATTCCATGTAAAAGTTGGTGGGGGGGGGTGAAAACTAACATTGAAAACAGTGTCAATGCAATCACACAAGGCTATAAGTGGTTATAGACACAAAGTCTAGATGATCATGTATGGTAGCTTATTGACATATTGGACTGGGAACTGATGGGGATTTAGAAGAAAACTCTCATCAAGGATGTAAGAATCTTCTTGGCCTTTATTGGTGAATGCAAAGGAGATGAACATAACAATGGATGAGGGAATGGAAGATATGGGCCTCCAGATGATGAGTTGCAACTTCCATGATCCCTTACTCTAGTTGCTGAATACGAAAAGTATCTGTGGGATTTTTTTATGTGTAGGCTGGCAGTGGTGAGAGATTTGGATTCTTCTGGTGCTCCTCCTGCTTTTGTTGACCATTCTCCTATAACTTTTTGGGTACAGTAGACCTTTCAGGGTGAATGCCACAGGCCAGTTACTTCTACACTGTGTAACCTACCTCTCAGGATTGTTGTGAAGATGAATAGCAGGGGAAGAACTATCTATTCTCTTGAAGTTCCCTGAGGAAGGTTGAATAAATAAAATACATCTAGTCATGCAATTGGCTTTTCAAATTTTAGTCCATAGTTGCCTTCCTCTGTTGCCTAGCAGAGCTTCAGGGACTGTTTTATGAGATCAGAAAGTGGCTGATTACAGGTTTCTATTAGGAACACTCACCTGATTCCATGACAATAGCTCAGCTAATGGCATAACAGCAGAATAGAGAGGAAGCAAATTCAACCCTTAATGTTAATGATACCAACAGGAAGGTTTTAGAGAAAAATCAGTTCCTTGTATGGAATAGGAAATGTAGGTAGATGGAGAAGTTGTACCACCATTCCACCTATTGATACTTTGATCACTGCTTCCTCTGCAGGTTTGGAGAAAAAGCCAAGGATCACTTACAAGTAGATAAGGATACAGCAATGCTAGAAATTTTAAACATCCAGAGAGATAAGTAGACAGTACATGGAGAAACTGTAATAAGAAAATCCCACTGGGCTGCCAAAAGAGTAGAATGCAAGTCATTTGGAGACATCTTTTAACCCTTCTTTTTTTCACTGGTAGTGTTTTATGACTCTCTTGGTTATAATTCCAAGATGTTGCTTGGTATCAACATAAGTCCTGTTCAGAAATTGCCATAGTGAAATAGGCAAGATGAGTAACAGGAAGTGTTAGGGTCAACAAAAGGTGGGTTTCACACCTGTTCACTCAACGCCTACCATCACTGCTTATAGCTGGTTCTCTCCTGTAACTGTGTGTCATGACATTGGTCACAACAGAGAGAATCCGCTGACCACTTAGCCACACTACCCTTAGCTTTCTCCTGTGGGCATCTTCCAAGAGGATAAAGCGTTCTGCTGGCTGGAAAAAGCTTCCTATCTGATCTTACTACCAAACAATTCCGAGCCTGTTTGTTCCTTCAGCGCCCCAAAATTACAAGACTACTTGCTTCAATTGAAAAGTCAAGCCTATTAGGTACGAATGACCAAACACCTGCAAAAGATTCAAAATCCAGAGCACAAGGTATCTTCTTTAGTATTCCAATCCCCTTCTTCCTGGAGTGACCCCACAGACCATTCCTTTTTTATGTTTTATTACAGATGTTCTAAAATGACATCAAGATCCAAAAGCTAATTCAAAGTTTCCAAAAGAATTTGTTAGAAACAAAACACCAGGCTTGTAGACCAACTCAACCAGTTTGTAAGAAACTAGGCCTGTTCAGAATAATCCCCGCATAAAATAATACAGCTAGCCAAACTACATTAGCTGGCTGGATAGTTCAATACTTTGCATATCTGTCTACATAGCCACAGGTTGGGAGTTTGATTCCTTACTAGACCCCTGCAAGTAGAGCTAGCCAGTGTGGCCTTGGGCAAACCGTACAGTCCCAGGGCACCGCCAGAAAAAGGGATAGTAAACCACTTTATTCTTTACCTGGAAAAACCCTGAAAAGGGTCACCATGAGTCAGAATTGACCTGATACATAATTATTATTGACCTACACTAATACTTACCTTGTTGTAAATGTATAGCTTAATTCCAAGGCATGTGCAGGATACTGTATGTCAGAGTAAATGGCCAACAGAACATTCTGCTAAGAGGCTAAGCTAAACTGAGCAAGCAGGAGCTTGGCCAGAGCTTGTGGGTTTCATCTGTTCTGCCTTTATACCCATAATCCACTCTGGATCTTTCAGCGCTCTCCACCAGTCAGATTCACAGGTGCTTGGCACTTTCTAGCAGGAAATATCTTTTTTAAAAATTACATGTTTGTATCCTCTCTCCATCCACATTCTCCCCTGTCCTCAAGACTGCCTGATACAGGTTCTTACATACAGGTTCTTACATTTAAGGTGCTAGGGGAAAAGATGGGTTTGACCTATAAGTCAATCATACCAACCGGATGTGGCCTCTCTCCTGAGATAGCAGCTGGTTTTTCCCTTGTGTCTGTCTTTCTAACTAGGGCACCTAGCACTGCATTTTCACAGAGCAATGGGAATTGATTAACCCATCCTCCTGAGGTTGCTTAAATGAGTACCCAGCTGGGCCGGGGGGGGGGGTGTAGCTTGTATAAATAAACTGTAAACAGCCCAGAGAGTGCTTTAAGTGCTCTAGGGCGGTATATAAGCAGAACACTTCTCAAGTAGGTTTCCTCAGAAAGGACACATTCCAATCTAAGATGTTATTCACAAAATCCCGATAAGCCAATTTATTATTGTACTGTTTATTTGAGACAGATTATATAACACACAGACAAGGGATGAATATTCTTTTGGATATATTAAAAGCTCAAAGACTGAAGTTTCTTGTGTACACAGCAGTACTCCAGAGACTAGGCTTTGCATGAACTGTTTCCTGTTTCAAGGTTTTTCGATGTGAAGTAAAAATATTAGCTGCTTAAATAAAGAAACTGGAATACTTGCAAATTTCACAGTTTTGAACAAGAGCTTATGTTACCAGTTTACATTTTAAAATTACGACACCACACTTGGAATGGCTTATTATTAAGTCAGCAGTTGTCCTGCTGCGCAGAAATACATTCCGACTGTGAGGGGGAACATACAGAGACACAGAAGACAAATGCATCATGGAATTGTACAGCTTGTGAAGACAATGTTCTTCAAGAGGTGGGTACAGCAAGCTCTTGAGTGAGATCATGGATGAAAATAAAAATATTAAAATTTGGTCAGAAAACACTGCAGAAAAGTTATGGTCCGGAAAGAAATTTTTTTCTTTAAAAAAAAAAAACCCACACATATAGAAGTAAAAAGCAAAGACAGTGCAACTGCATTTATATATTAAATACAGCAGGTAACAGCAATAGGTTTTGGTTTATCATTATTTATAAGATCCACTTCTAGGCCTCTAAAAGGCTGCCTGGGATAGAATTTCAGCTGGCCAGTCCTCGACTTCCTACACCTCAGCAGCCAGGGCATACAATCCCGTCATGCCCCGTGTTGACCTTCTAGAAAGGCAACTTATTTTGCTTCCTTCATCAGTCACATAGTCATATGTTCCGGTAGGACGTAGGAGATGTCATCCCAAGGGTGACGGTACAGACCTTGCTTCAACCTCTTCTGGTCCAGGTAATGTCCTGAAATTAAAACCATTCTTATTGTAGATTGCTCTTTTAGGATCCCTTCTTGTTGCCATGCTCTTTATATATTGATGCCCCTCTCTTCACAGGAGTTAGGGTAATACAGTGGTACCTTGTATAAAGGAATTAATTCGTTCCAAATGAAATTATGTTAAGCAAATTTTCCTTTATACAAATTTCCCATAGGAATGCATTGAAAACAGAGGAATCCCTAATCACGACCATTTTTATGTTGTACAGATTTGTCCCATAGGTGATTCCATTAAGCAAATTTCCCCTATCTCTGGAATTTTTATGTTGTACAGATTTTATGTTATACAAACTGTTATATGAGGGTCCACTGTAAACGTTTGTGCTACAATCATATTTAGCGCACATGGAGAGATGGAGTAAGACTAGAATGAACAGCTGTAGCTGATTTATAGTAGCCTGGGGCAACTGCTACACTTTTAGGAATTTTTCTACAGTATTCTGAATCCAGACTTTAGCGGGGAGGGCTCGAGGTAGGAATGGAACAACCTGCCTCCCTTATAGATGTTCAAGGTCTATGAAAATTGGCGCAGCCTGCAAATAAAGTGCTTTGCAACTGCAGAGCAAGCAAACTCGGACGCTATAAATTCTTTTTTTGGATGTTACAACCAAGGAACATGTGTCTGTCTTAAAAGATCCACTCAAGCAGCAGAATGAGTGGAATCCCCCAGCCTGCAAAGAATGTGCTTGAGATAACAAAGGATTTATATAACAAGAAATTTATCATATTTCTCACATGTAACAGCGCTTCTTTCCTTTGCTGTGGGCCCAAACAAGTGATGAGAATCGCCCTAGTTATTTAGTAGGGCCACTGCTACTCATCTACCTTTCTCACTGAGAAATGCAAGCACCAAAGGCAGAAAGGTTGCCTTCTTTGAAAGCAACCACCAAAGTTGTAAATGAGCCAGACCCGTCTCCTGCTTTGTGCAAAAGAGGCCTGAACCCTGATTGTGCCGTGTACCGGACTTACCAATGAATCCCATACTTCTGCCAAGCACAAAGATGCCATTGAGAGCACCAATGTCAATGTATTCGTCAGCTTCTTCCCTGCAAGAGAAACCAAATGGGGTATGAGATTGCAAATGCCCCAAAGTTCACCTAAAGCTTTGATAAATGGGTGTTTCAGGTTGATATACCCTGCTGGGAGGGCAGAACTGTAACCTATTCTGTTGGGTTTTTTGCCAGGAAAAAGACACACATTTTGACAAGAGCTGGCCAAAACGCCACCAGGATTGATGCATGATCCCGGTTTGCTTTCTGTCAGGAGATAAGCAAATTTCACAACCATGCCACAACTCAGCTGAGGCCAACTCACTGCTCACCGTGTAAAGGAGCCGCAGTTCCTGAGCACGTCAACGAAGGCCACGCCAATAAACCCATCGACATTCAGGATGAGGTTTGGTTTCTGCGGGACAAAGGGAGAGGGAAAGAAAAGGCAGAAGGGTGACATTTCTTCCTCCAGGGAATGCAAGGCAGCCATTGGACGCCGACAAGCAAGGGTCCATCTAAGGTATGCACGCACAAGCATGTGCTCAAATCCACCTCCCTGTGCATAGGGGTGGGCAAGCCCTGTACACCTGTTGTTACTGTTTTTATTATGGTCGCGATGGAACTGCAACTGGGTGGGGATGATGGATTTTTATGCGCATATGCACAAAAAAGACCCCTGTGCAATGGGGGACAAAAAGTCATGATGCCTACAAGACGTATAGTCAGCTACCAGCAACACTATCCCAAATGGCTTAAGAATGCTGTTTCCACTGCCAAGGGCAGCTACCATGGAAGGCAGGGCCTTATGCTGCCGGGAACCGCACGTTGTATTTATTTTCATTTTCATCTTATTTTAACAAAGACTCTTGTTTTAAAATAAGAATTAAGGCAATCCCCATCTCAGTCCTCTTATACAGTTAAGGTAACTGGCAGCTCCCCCCCCCCCAATACACAACAAGCAATATAATGCACAATTCAATGGTAGGCAGGGGGAGGAATTGTTTTTTTTAAATGAAATTTTATAACATTAAGAACATTATAATATTTCTGGGCTTTTGCTGTGAAGAAATCAACTTCCTTTTTGAAACTGATTTCCCAAGCTCCATGGTGACCTCAGCAACATTTCTGGTTGACGGGAGTTCTCAAACAGGTGGGAGCCGGGAAGGTTTAATTATTAGAAGTCAGCAAGAAAAGAAAGGATAAGATGGATACCTTAGAAGTAGTAATCTTTTCCACTTCTAGTGCATAATCTAGAAGAGGTGTTGCAGGGAAATGCTGTTTCACATAATCCTTGAGGATCTGAACCCTCATATCTGGGTTATTAATCTGCAATAATAATAATAATAATAATAATAATAATAATAATAATAATAATAA
>JAHTLZ010000111.1:5223076-5260665 GCA_023846285.1 Phrynocephalus versicolor | reverse complement strand
TTAAACGCCAAGAGCCTACATGATATATGTGTCATATGCTCATATAGCTATATTATAGTTATACCATTACTCTATACTTCAGGCATGTCCAAACTTTGGCCCTCCTGATGTTTTGGACCACAACTCCCAGAATTCTAAGCTTAGATTGCCAATGGCAAAGGACTGTGGGAGTTGCGGTCCAAAGCATCTGGAGGGCTGAAGTTTGGACATGCCTGCTATACTTGCTTTATCTGTAGGATTGCAGTTGAGATGAGCCTGCCTAGCACCCCTTCAGAAGGCTGAAAATGGCCTCAAGGTGCAGAACGTCAGTTGAAAAAGCCCCAAATAATTAAGTTTCTTTTAACAAAGAGAATTCATCCTGTGCGTGTTAACAGCATCCCCCCTCAATAGCAAGTTTCTCAGAGGCAAAGAGGTGACACCTGGGACAGAAAACAGCAGGGAAAGACCTCTGCTTGAGGCCATCAAGTGAAGAAAACTGCTCTGAAGAAAAGCAGCTTTTACCTTCTCTGAAACCATAGCAGACCCAGGACACCACCAATTCCCATCTCTTCCTTGAACACCTCAGTGATGGGCATGCCGGCGTAGATTAGTTCTTGACCCCGCTCATCGCAGATGCTCGTCATGAAGGAAGCTGGTTTTCGGATTAAACCAAGCTCCTAAGAGGCCATGAAGGAACAAGGGCAGAAAAAGAGGTTTAAACCACACTGAGGTGTCAACTTTCACCCCGTTAGATAGTTTACTTGTGCCTGGGATGCACCACTGCAGAATATGAGTGATTCTGCTCCATACAAATCATGTTCTTCATTGAAAGCATAGTGTAAACTGAAGCATAGTGGTAGGTGGTGGTCCTATGCTCATACACATGTATTATCAAGTGGAGCAGGTGTGTGAGGCAGAATAGACTACAAGGACCTTCCCTCCTTCTTACTAGTAGAAATACAACAAGGAATGAAGTAACAGTCTCTTCTTGTTTCATGACACCAGTATCAGCTGCCTCCGATGAGTCTCTCCCTAGTAGGGTTCTCCCTGCTAAGAGCAGAGCCCTTTGTGTTTTAAGACTGTAATCCCTGGAATTCTCCAAGAAACCCAGAAAGTCAATTCTGCACCATTGTAGGTTTTGTCTTGCTGAAACAAGGAACTTTCAAGTCATTTACCTGCACGATCAGGTACTACAGCTTTGCCTCCAGAATGTTGATTTGTTAAAAAAAAAAAAAAGGAAGACTCCAGAGTATTTCCTGGGAGATGTAATTCTTTGGGATTGCACCTTCTATAGGACTTAATGGGCAGAACTACGGTTCCCAGGATGCACCACAGCCGCTTTAAAAAAAGCAAACCCAAATCGACAGTATGAATCAAGGCTACAGAAGGACCTGAATGCCCTTCTCTAGAAGAGACAAAACATACAGGCATGTACAGATTTGAGTTTCTGGGCTATAATTCCCAGAGTTCATGGAAATTCTGGGAGTGGATACTTTAAGTTTATACAATTAAAATAAAATTATTATTTTTTAAAAAGAAAGAAACTCTTGGAGAGGCATCCAGAAACACAGAAGAACACTCTCCTAGTCTTTGCCTCTATGCAGAATTCTAGCTTGCCACGGGAACGCAAGGCAAAATCCTTCTGTGTTTATCTTTTCATATAAAGGAAATACTTTTATACGGAAGATAGTACACACCTTTTAAGCCCTCAGCTGTAACCTAAAATGATTCGCCTCCCAAACACATTTATTCTCTAATAATGTTTAAGCCAGATAACTACAATAGCCTCCTATATACAGAATCAGTACCCATGGTCTGAAAATATTAAAAAATATTAAAAGAAAAAAACCCTGAAAAAACTATTTTCACATATATTATCATAATCGGCCCCCAGAGGGAGCCAGAAACCATGCTAGGAATACTGTACTTGTTAGTGAAAAATATGTAGCATGGTCTCTTGCACTGTCTACTGAGCAGTTCTGGAAATGCACATGAAAATACTTTTTTTCTGGGGTTTCCCTTTTACCATGCTACATGTATAGTGTTTGCAAATATCCATGGTTTTTATTATCTACAGGGAGGCTTGGAACCAATCCCCAGCAGATATGGGGGGTCCTACTATACATATATACATACAGTATATACACAAAGTGCTCTGCCTCATGCTTTAGCAACCTGGCTCAAACACATTTGAGGAAGGCTCGATATTTATCACGTAACTGTATTATGTTTACGTTGACCTCCTTTTTCTTAGTGTAAGTTAATACAATATTTCCATCTACAGCAAACGCTGAGATGGGAGACTTCAAAGAAGCCCATATAACTGTGCATGAGACGGGTTCCATTTGCCACTTCAAAAAGAGAAAACTTACCCTCGCCCATGAATAATCCATTGGCACAGTTGGGGGAGGAACTTCCTGGGCTGGCTCAATGACTCCCTTGGCCACAAGATCTTCATAGACTGACCTAACAGATAGAAGAAGAAAAAGAGAGAATTGAATCACTATTCGCCTCGAGTGTTGGACTCCTGCCTTATGCTCAAGCTTGCTTAAGCAAATTTCTTCTTTTTCAACACTGTTGTTTCCACACGAGAGATTCCTAATCCAGACACACAAACGACTGCTCTTCTCATTTGGTGGGACTTTTCTTATGAACGATCATGTGGCCTGTCAAGAATATTCTTGTGAGTGGGTTTTTCAAACTTGCAATTAGAGATATGGAGTCCAGCTGTGGACGGAAGCAAGCTCGGTAAAGTGGCCCTGGCAGGAAGGCGAGCATCCAAGGACAGTGGAAGCGTAGCTCAGAAGTCTGGATGAAAGAAGCATTACGACATGTGATGTAAAAGTAAATATGTGATTGGAAAGAAATGCTATATATACCTTATGTATTACAATATGTTCTTGCTGTTTAGCCAGGGCTGTTTAGCCAGTAAGCCTGATGTGTTGGCTGTGATAAGGAAGAGTAGCAGGATTGTTTATGCTACTGGATGTAAGTCTGGAAACCCAATGGAACCTGTATATATTTTGTAAATAGAAGACTGCAATAGAAAACCAGCAACGGAGTCTGTCATATTTTTGCCTCCAATCCTTGACATTGCTGCAACTCTGCTAACTGAGGTTAGCTCCTCATACATTCCTTGACATGGCCATCATCTAATTAATATCTGCTTACAATGGGGGTCCTCAAATGCACAAGAATAAGGAAGGTGTTTTCAAACAGTTTGCAGGAATGCACCTTCTAACTTAGACATGGAAATATGAGGGGAGAGCAGCCAGAGGTGGTCCAACAGCGAAACATTCAACACTCTTCCCTACTCTGGGGCCCACCAAATGTGTTGCCCTACTTCATCTCCCCACCAGCAATCCTGATCAAAACTATGGGAACTGTGGTTCAGCACACCTGAAGGGCTCTTAAATTGGGGACAACTAATCTGAGCGTTAAGCCAATAACCTCGGTTTTTGATTGGTTGGTTAAAATAGGCGAGGACGAAAAGCACATTCTTTTCCATATTGGTCCACAACACGTGGTGCTAATAACGTCTGCCTACATGCACCCAACAAGGTTTGAGCGCCTGATGGCAGAAAGATGTATTAAAAATGTAAAGATGTCTGAAGAACTCATTGCACAATATAGCCGAGGATGTAATTTGTCACATATTTTATTTCCCCTAGTAAAAAGCAGCAGTGATGAATCTGTGGTTTTCTATATGTTGTTAGACTACAAGTCCCATTATCCCCTAACACTGAACAGAGAGGCTTTGAATAATGACCACTGGAGTTTAAGCACTACAGAACCATTACTTCCCACCCTGACACAAAGCCTTCCAAGGACAGATAATATTAGTTACATTAGTTATTTCTCAGTCAATGCAACTTATATAATTTTTCATACTTTGCTCCAGAGGCTTATACAGTATTACAAAATGATAACGTTGTGAATATTTTGTCCCTAATTTCTATCTAGCCTTCTCATAGTGCAGTACTTCACTATACTACTTGGCAATATTAAATGTCACTATCCTGAGTTTTGTTAACAAGATATGTCATATCGATTGCATGGAGTTTTCCCGATAATCTTTGTTTTCAAGTACTCTTCTTGGTTTCATCTGCAATTTTTGAACTGTCTAGACCTGAGGTTTTTAACTGCTTGTATTAATTTTTGAAGCTTTTTATCACGCAAGTCATCCTCGTGAGAGCTTTTTTTACCCTTGGAGGCCATCTTGAAGTGTTTCAAATTAAACGAATTAAACTAAAATATGACATGAAACATTTCAAAAAGTATTCTAAAGTTTAGAATGGTACTATGGTTCTTAATATCATGACTCAGCGTACCAGACAGGGATTCTTCTTTACACTTCAGATTCATCTGTGGACAGGATTGCTGTGGTTTTTAAATTCTCCACATAGCCTATCAATTTTTAGGTACTCCATCAGTGGAAACTGACATCTGCCCCCTTCTCGTCATTGACCCCTGCGTTAAGATCGAAAGAGGCCCCAGAACTGCTCTCTGGTAACTCTGCTTGTCCTTCTTGGTTAAGTGACAAGAAGATACGGCAACAGCATCAACCCACTTACTGGATCACGTCACCCAGCTCATCAAAACTCCGGGGGACAAAGACACCCACTTCTTTCAGCGCTTGGTTCTTGGCCACAGCCGTTTCAGACGCTTGGTTGGCACAAGCTCCGGCATGACCAAACTGTACCTGTTAACACAGATCAAGAGGTATTAAGCAGGACTGCTGTCCAAGTCATTAAATTATGAACTATAATAAATAAATCCTATATCTGGACCTTCAAAAATACTTCTGTGTTTGTAAACACAACAGCAACAAAGTCCTACTTTGCTGTTTTGTCATGATATGAGGTAATTATGCTTTCTTAAAGGACTTGCCAATGAAGCTCTGACAAATTCTACCAGGCTGACAGGCCTTCAAGTATAGTCCCACAGGTGCAGCACTTATCTGCTATCTGAGGACCAATGGGACTAAGAATGGAGATGCTTGGCACAAGACAAATGGCCACAAAATGATATGTTGGACATAATGATAACAATAGAATACATGCAGTTGACATCTGGGAAGGAACTTCCTCCAATACTGAATGGTTCCCCCCACACTTGTGTGCTAGTCGTGCCCTACTCTAGAGGCAGTGCTCATCTCCATTTCCAAGCCAAAGAGCCAGTGTTGTGCATGTCTGTGGCCATATGGCTGGCATGACTGAATGCATTTCTGCACACGGAACACTGTTTACCTTCCCGCTTTTTACGGCGGTACCTATTTATCTACTTGCCTTTACATCCTTTTGAACTGCTTGGCTGGCAAGAGCTGGGATTAATAGCAGGAGCTCACTCTGCTGTGTGGCGCCTGGGATTCGAACCGCTGAGCTGCTTACTTTACAGCCAATATTTCAGTGCTCTAGCCCACTGAGCCACCACAGCCCTAATAACGAACTAACCGATTATTAAATATGCACTATGTTTAATCATTTGTCCGCTTCATCCAAGGCTACAGTTTTGACAGCATTTAAGACATTTGGATGGCAAAATGTAAGAGCACTGCAAGTTGTAGATACGTGGTGATGGCATATGTGGTACGGAGAGCGGCTCAGTTCCAGGAATGTTGCTCAAAAGCTTTAGAATGTGAGTTGAGAAAACAGTGGCCCTTAGATCCCATCACCTTTAACCAATGGCCAAATGAACTATGGCTGATGGAAGGGGAGAGTCCAACAATATCTGCAGACCCAATCGCTTTATTACTGTTTTAGAGGTTAGGTTGAAGTGTCAGAACTATGAAAAGTTTTATCTCAACCCTTTAACAGCTGAGGACAGTGGTTTCCATCCTTGCATAACCCAGGTGCTCTTAGACTGGAACTCTCAGAAACTCCATGCAGCATAGCTTGTGATGAGGCTTCGGGGAATTTCAGTCCAACATCCAAGGGAACCACTGGCCTAGGAAGTCCCTAATTCTCACCAGGTTTATCCTCCTCCTCCTCCTCCTCATCATCATCATCACTTCTAGACTGCCCATCTCACCAAATGGCTACTCTGGGCAGTGTGCAAGAATAGAAACAACACTTCGAAAAACACATACAAATTAAATCAGTACAACATACAGCATCCAATATACAATTAGACTAAAATTAATCTCCTTTCCATGAAGATATTTTCTTTGATTCTGGCAAGTGGGGTGGGCACTTAGTGGTTTTTCCTCCCCGCTGAGTTCAGGCCTGGGGTGCAGGATGCAGAGAAGGACCACCAACAGTCAGCTATGGGGCTACTCTTCCCGGTCACGGACAGCAGAAGAAACTCTGTAATTTAGCCTTTCTGTTGACTGAGCAGCCAGCAATCTTCTTTCTGCACCGGAAAGACTTCTGTCTCGGTTCATGCACCTCTGGCAGGCCTTCATCTCTGATTTTAGACTCCAGTGGTCTGATATTTGTTGAAATACCCACATACATATTTACCCAACGACTAGGAGCTTTCCTCGTTATTACATACCTCTGAAGAGAACATGGTTGCACATGTCCCAATACACCAGCAGACAACAGGTTTTGTGATCCGGCCTTCTTTGATGCCTCTGCAAATCTTGTATTCCTCTGTTCCTCCAATCTGAAACAAGAACCTAAATGTAATACAACCCATTTGTACACAGAAGTGCTTCCCCTTTCAAGGTGTTTTAATTAGTTTCCAAGAACCATGTAGGCCAGTGGTGTTCAAACTTCGGCCCTTCAGATGTTTGGGACCACAACTCCCACAGTCCTTTGTCACTGGCAATACAGGCTTGGAATTCTGGGAGTTGTGGCCCAAAACATCTGGAGGGCCAAAGTTTGGACACCCCTGATTTGGGTAGATACATCTGGACACGTCTGGATATGAGAAACCCTTTTTAAAAAGGAGGAACAGACTACACAACAACAGTCTCACTTTCAGGTAACTTCCAACAAGAGGGTTATGGAAACACCCTAATAAGAGAAAGATTTATCAAGAGATAAAGATCCATATATTTCAGCTTTTAATGCACAGCCTATCTATCGCTCTTGCAGAAAAGGCATTATAAAGCCAACCACAAAATACTATACAAACATTTCTGGGGAGCAGCCACGGTAGAAGTTTCAAGGCTATATGCCGTAAGGATATTAGGACAACTTGTGCCATCACGTTATTTGTTGCAAAAAAAAAAACCCAACAACTAAGTCTTATCACACATTAAAAACACTTACAAGTTTTAAGAAGGCTACATTCTGTGGAAACTCATCTTAAATAATATTTAGTAAAATATCCCGAGCACCACAAAATCAGAGAGACTTAAAAACATCAACAGCCCTGTAGCAGTCCTGGTTTCACCCCACCCACCCCTCAAAAAGAAAAAAACCCAACCCATGTGCTAAATGCCAGACAATGTAAGAATAACTTTACAAAGGGCCACGGGGAATACATTGTTTAAGTCATTTTTTCTTTGAAAAGGCTCATCCCACTTAAAAGCAGGTGATGGGTATAATGCGGGTAGATCACTTTTTGGTTAAAAATTTGGGGAGATGTTTAGGGGCAGAAAGCGCATATGGATGCAGGCTGCACTTTAGTCTTCTTGCTGCAGCACAAAAATGCTGGCTGTCAAGCTGCCACAAGGAGGAGATACCCTGACTCCAGTGTCCCTCATTTAAGGCATGGGTTTGGGTCCCTTCAAAGCCATCCCCCTTGGGCACAGCATCCACCACACAGCATTTTGTAGCCATTCAAGGCTGCCTCCTCTGAGGCCACACGCATTTGCTCCTTCTGGAGTACAGTCTGGTCATATCATCCACAGCATACCACAACCGCGGTAGGGACTCTTGTTATCACCTGTTCACCTCGCTTCAACTGCTGTCTGATGATAAAAGCCTGAAGGCAAGGTGTTTCCAAATTGTATTGGAGACAAGAAATAGCCAGAAGATACTCACTTCTCCTAGTACCACAATCATTTTTACTCCTGGAGTGTCTTGGTAACGTAAAACATGGTCCATAAAGGTAGAACCAGGATATCTGGGAAGAAGGGAATACTTTGTCAGGTCATTTGATAAAAACTGCAGTGTTTATGAATATTACACAATACAAGTAGCCTTCTGGAGATACAAAATGCTAAATATGGAGATAGAGCAGACTCTTTATAAAGACACAAAGTTTAGTTTCTGGAAACAATAACTGGCACACAGAAGAATGACAAATATGACAGTCAGTAAATATTACATAAAATAGACTAAAACCATTTTGCAAGGAGAGACTCCTGAGGCCAAGAATAGAGATAAAAAAATTCTGGAAACTTTGAAAAAAATGACGGTGTGTGTGTGCTTTTCCCCGTTTTTTCAATTTTCCTCCAAAGTTTTCTCCCATGTCTTTAGAATTTCTGGATTTATTTATTTTTAAACTCTAGCCAAAGCACAGCAACATATGTAACAGTTTCAATGAAGAACCACTGAAAACAAAAGTAATTTCAAGCCCCACATTCACAACCATTTAATTTCATCAGAGCAGCACAGTTGGCATTGTGTTGACCGAATACTGTACTCTAAAATGAACTTCCACCACTGCTCCAACTTGGAAAGCAAAAAGGGAAAAGCCACGACAACCGCGAAGCTGTGCAAGGCAGTGTACTCTACTGACCTATCTCCACCTATGGCTACCCCTTCAAAGACTCCATCTGTAGTCCTGGAGATGATGTTGTTGAGCTCATTGGACATGCCTCCTGAACGGGAGACATAGGCGACACTGCCAGGGCGGTACAGCTTTGATGCCAGGATGTTATCCAGCATCCCACCTGTGTTTCCAATCTTAAAGCAGCCTGGCTTGATTCCACCCACCTACAAATAAAATGAGGCAAAATAGCAAAGGCTCCGTTAATTATTATTGCAATCTACTCAGGGGTTTGGGAGAGGAGAATTCCCCCTTCACAAAACAGAAACTCAACTTCAAGACTATCTATTCAAGAGAGAAATTTCTGGATACCAAAGTCAGTCATCTCGACACCTGCAATAAGCTGCCCAACTCCCAATTGTTCCTTAAAATAAAATAAAAAATCTTATCTCCCTCAGATAGCCGTTCCTTTGATGAAAACATTCTTGAGGGCAATGGTAAGGAACAGAAAATCTTACTGCTGGGACTTAAAAAGAAAACCCACAGCACAGGTAAAGATAAACTTTATTGTTGCAGTAACAAGTTCTTCTGGACGCATGGAAAGATACAATTATGTTGCTAAAAGAGAAGCCATCCAAAGCCAAGCAAGCCTTCAAAAAGGGATTGGGGAGATCCCTGGAGGAAAAGTCCATCACAGGTTACAAACCATGATGGAGATGTGTAATCTCCAGGCTTAAAACCAGGGTACTTCAAGGGCCAGATGCAAGGGAGTGGTCTCAGGAGACAGATATCTAGTTTCGTGCGCTCCCAGAGGCATTTGGTGGGGCCACTGTGAGATACAGGAAGTTGGACTAGATGGGGCTTTGGTCTGATCCAGTAGGGCTCTTCTTATGTTATGTTCTTAGGTAAGCTCAAGAAGATGGATCTTCACTTACTGTTGCGGGCCCGATAATGGTGACTCCCTTTTCATCTGCCATCTTGATCAATCTGCGGGTCAGGGCCTCCGGGATGCCTTCTGCAATGATGGCCACCGTGTGGATCTGTAACCAAAGACAAAAGCAGAACCAGCATTGATTTCTGCCGTTCTCAATCTCTCTCTCTCTCTCTCTCCTCCTCCTCTCGCTTTCTCTGTTAATAGGGAGTTAAAAACACAAAACTGCTCAAGGAAACCAGAAGTTCTTTGGACTCTCCAAAAGACAGAAGCAGAGGAGATTATGACATCCCTAGTTACCTTGAAATCACAAAAATATAATGACTTGTGTAAAAGCCAGCAAGCAATCTGGATCAGCATTTAGGGAAAAAAATGAAGCTCAACATTTCTGTGATATGTTCTTGATGCCTCACAGAATGTTGAAAGGAGAACCAACTCCTTTATTTCGGTATTCTCTACTAATTAAAAGGGGGAAGAGAGTTCTGGGGTTTTAAAAAAGGTGTCTTTCCACACTCGTTGACCATTTCAGCACCCTTAATGCTCAAGTTCCTGGAACAGTACATAGACTCTGAATGGCATGTACATTAGAGAAACCAAGGTTAAGATCCACCACACGCTACAAGAGAAGGTAACCAGGAAAGGGAAGTAAATGAAATTTCTTTTCTTTTATTTTCATATATTAAAGTATATGCCATGTGCTTTGCCCATATTTCTAGGCTTCTATATACTTCTGAAGCCCAATAATGGCATTGTTCATTCCGCAAGCCAGTTCCCCACTCCCACCACCCCAGCCTGTGTTTTATAAGGGACTCATGGGCATTTTGCCATAGGCTCTGGCCCGCTCTACGGACCTGTGGGTAATTCATGGTCTCCACAGTGCTGTCATAAGCTGAGCGGAGGGATGCAAAATTTATCAGCACATCAACCTCCGGGTGCTTCTTCATGGCATCCGCCATATTCTTGAAGACAGGGATAAGGATCTCTTTGTGACCCCAGTAGAACTTCTGTTTGTGGTCTCCACTGTAAATAAAAAAAAGTGCAACTGTTAATAATGTTTTTTTCCACACAGAGGGACACAGAGGTTGACATCAAGCAGTGCAAAGCCATGGCAGTTTTTCATAAAGTATAAATCTCTGAATCCACCCCCTCAATCTGATGCTCCCAGTCAGCACCAGGAAGTCACAGGGACCTACAGAACCTCTAGAATGAGATCCTTTAATTTCTGAAAATTGCTACCACTGGTGGAGTCATCCTGGCAGTGTTGACTTTCATATATTAAAGACTACCCCCACCCCCGCACTGTCCTATGGCCTCAATCAGCTTCCTCATGATAAACAGGATTCCAAGAGAGGCATGGAACCTTTGAAGCCTGGAAATGTTTTGTTCCAAAAAAAAAAAAAAATCTCCAGGACTGACTAAGCTTTGGGGCACAGTGGTTAAACCATTCAATCCCAGGTAGCAGGCTTAAGGTTCACTCAGCCTTTCATCCTTCCGAAGTTGGCAAAATGAGTACCCATCTTCCTGGTGGGGGAATGTGTAGCCTGCTTAATTACTTGAAAACCACCCAGAGAGTGCTTTAAGTGCTATGGGGTGGTATATACGCAGCAAGCTTTTTTTCTTTTCTGTTTTGCTTTGGATGACATCATCAGACTTAAGTGACATCACTGCACTGACAGGATTTCAGGCAGAATGTATCAACACTACATAGCTATAGCAGTTTGATTCTACTTTAACTGCCATGTCTCCATACTCCAGAATGCTGGGATCTGAAGTTTAGTGAGGTACTTAAAATTCTGTGCTGTGGTTCAAGCTAATCTTCTGAGGTCTCCAGCAGACAATTCTAAGTACCTCACGAAACTACAAATCCCAGCATTCCAAAGGATGGAGCCATGACAGTTCAATGCTACAAGCACAGTGCCACTGCCTAAGGCAACATTTGCTGAGGTATTCATGCAGTAGCAGATAAACAGGACTTGTTCTTTTTTTACCACCCAGGGACTACATAGCACACTACTTGGCAGAAAATAAGTTACAGTATTTTCCCGTGTATAAGATTATATTTTCATCTAAAATTGCTAGACTAAAATTGAGGGTCTTCTTATACACAGAAGTATGTCGATGAGAGAACTGCATGGTTTTAAAACTAGTTGTGGGTTGGAAAAGTGTGTGTGTGGGGGGGTCATAGACAAATGAGGGTAAATTGTACTAAACAATTTTTCTTAACTGTATCTTAGCCCTAGCTCACACACAAACAGTTAATACCAGTGTGAAATTCAACATTTCAGGTAGGGATTCACATTACCAAATGGTCCTCCCATTAAAAATAAAACACAATAAAATCCTGCAAAATGAAAAACAACTCTTGCCCGTAGATGATTACTATGCTGAGGAGAAGGATTTAAGCTTGGCTCTTTCCCCAACAAGCTTGTTTTACAGCGAGAAACAGAAGGGTGGTGGTGGCAATGACTGTACAAAACAAGAGTGGAATTACTGCAAGAAACAGATGGGAGATGGGGGGAATTAAGGACCAGCAGTGGCAAGGATGACTGTGGTGAAGTATCCCAGGCAGAGGCAAACAGGAATCAAGTGGGGCAGCTGGTTGACGAGTCATAAGGAAGAGTGAGGAACCTCCTGTAGATGCTCCCGTCCTCTGAGATAAGGTAGGGAGCTCCACAGAGGAATCATTCTCAGTGATGACACCCAGTGGCGAGATGCTCCATGGCTTCACAAGACTTGACTGGTGCCTGTTTCAACCTGCTTTCAGAGTAAGGCAAATGCTTTTCTATTTTCCCGAGCTCTTCAGATACAAACCTGCTCCGTTTAATATCGCTAACATAATTCTGAAGGACTTTTTCCTTTCCTTTTTGCTATTTTTAATTTAATTATGATCGTCTGTGAAGATCCTCAGTCATCCAGGGGAGTTTATCTGGATGTTGAGTCATGGCACCTAGGCTTCTTGAGAGATGTTGAAATGTTTCGCAGCTCATCCAAACAGCTTTGTCAGTCTGAAGAAAGCTAGTTGCGAGTCCTCCATTTTATAGTTGATTATGACTACTACACTGCGAACCACCCTAACAATATGTTTGAAGATCAGTACTGACATGCCAATTACAAATAAATAATATGTGTGAGATAAAAATATGTTTAATAAAGTAAATAAACAAATAACCTGTCATATACAGGAAAACTGACTTAGGTGAGGCAGAATTGTATGGAAAAGATTCACTGATGTTGCTGTGGGATCCATATCTAAGTCATGAGAGAATAAGGGAGGGAGTGGAATCAAACTAACAAAGGGAAAGCACACAGGAACTCCAAGCGTGAAATAGAGACCTTTGGGTAGTGGGCAGCATATAAGTTGCATAAATAATAATAATAATAATAATAATAATAATAATAATAATAATAATAATAATAATAATAATAATAATAATAATAATAATAATAATAATTCTATTCTTGTTTCTTACAGTTGTTCCCACCATGCCTCTTTGGTTTGTTGCTGCAAAACAAGCTTGCTGAAGAAGTGACAGGATAAAATTATTCTCCTTTTCTGTGAGCAAGGATTGTTATTCAGAACGCTCCTTGTTCCAGCCTTTGTTGAGTGTTCAAAAGCTTCCTTTTGGACTACAGTTCCCACAATCCACAGCAAGAAGAGCTACTGAACTTTCCGGCTAGTCAAATTCTGGGAAAGGTAGTCCAAAAAAAAAAAAAGGAGAAGAAGAAGTTCCTGATGTTCAGGTTCTATACCTCCAAGCTTGCCATAAAGATATTTGATAGGAGCAAAAAACGTAACAGAGGCAGCCACAAGAATGAGACTATGAACGTACGTGAATGGATACACCATGGCTGCCACAGAAGGCTCGTCCCTGGAGCAGACGTAGTCAAAATCCAGCATGCCTTGCACGGCCCGAGTCTGCATCCCCCACACAATTGCCTTGGTGTGACGGCTGAACAAAGTTGTGGCCTTGCCTGCACAGGGAAAGAGAAGACAACCAGACTCCGTGGATCCAAATGTTTTACACACACACACATGCACACACAAACACACAAAAACATAAACACAGAGAGAGAGAGAGAGACAGAGAGAGACAGATAGCCATAGCGGACTCAAGATGGCAATAGCTTTTCTCTATATTACAGGAAAGAGCCAATGCAGTGATTAATCAAAGGAAATAGAAAAAGCAGCCCAAAGTAATCAGCTTATTAGCAAATCTCCTCTTCCCTATACCTCAAGTGATTCTTAAAACTATAAACTGAATTATTTCTTCCGATGATCAAATTAGATACTGGAAAGATGAGTGTGTATGCACATAAAATAATTCCTTCCTCAAGGACACCTTTACAGATCCAAAGAGTCAGGCACCCACTCAATCAATGGAATAAAAAGTATTGTGTGTCTCATTTCAGAAGTCAGTGTTGTCTTGCGTCAGTGACTGGATATACTTGAATCTTCGCAACAAAACTCTCTTAATCAGCAAAACAAACCTACCAACAAACCCAACATTCATAATGGGCAGCTTCCAGAAGGCATCCTATTTTAAAAAAATTCATTCACACTGAGGTAAGCCATTCTGATGCATGTCTACATTGTGTGCAACTAGATCATCCAATAACAGAGCTGATGCACAGACACAGAACAATGGTTCACCCTCAAGGGATGCAGCCCACTGTGTGCCTTCATGCATTGCTGCTTTAGGGTTGCTGCCTTCCAAACCAAGAGATAGATGGAAACACTGACTCATAAGGTGATGGGGGGAATCCAAAGCTTACTAACCTACACACAACAAATGAATCTCTTCAGAAGTGAGGGTAAACCCTCAGTTTTAGCTCTATTGTTAGGAGCATGGGAAAGAATATCTAATATGAGCTTCCATGGCTGCATTCCCTGGTTTAAAGCCATTTAAAGTGGTTTCCTACTTGGGCTTCAAACCAAAGCATGGAAAGGTTCTTCTTTTGTAGTATGACTCCCAGGTAAAAGCATCAGTAGCGATGTTGAGCAAGGCATTCTGGGAGCTACAGCCTTTAAAAAGCAACATTTCCACAATCTGCATCATACAAGCTACACACTTGGTTGGACCCAGATTTAGTCACACTGAGGTTCAGCACACCTAAAGGGCTCTAGGTTGTGGGCAACTAATCTGAGTGTTAAGTCAATAACCTTAGTTTTTGATTGCTTGGTTAAAATAGGCGGGGATGAAGAGCAGATTCTTTTCCTTATTGGCCTCTATACACCCAATAAGGGTTGATTGCTTTACAGCAGGAAGACGTGTTAAAAATGTAAAGATGTCTGAAGAACACATTGCACAATATAGCTGAGGATATAATTGGTCGCATACAGTATTATATTTCCCCTAGTAAAAAAGCAGCAGTGATGAATCTGTGGTTTTCTAGATGTTGTTAGACTACAAGTCCCATTATCCCCTAGCACTGGACAAGGAGGCTTTGAATAATGACCACTGGAGTCTAAGCACCACAGAACCATTAACTCCCATCCTGACACAAAGCCTTCCAAGGAGAGATAACATTAGTTACTTCTCAGTCAATGGAACTGTTCTGTCTTCATCGATTCCCTTGAAAAAGGACATACAGATCCACAGTTGCTACTATGGGGAAGGGGGGAAGAGTCAGAAATAATGCAGTCAGTTACCGGTATATAACATTGTGAACATTTTGTTCCTAATTTCTATCTAGCCTTCTCATAATGTAGTATACCTTGTATAAAGGAATTAATTCGTTCCAAAGGAAATTATGTTAAGAAAATGGAGTGATCCCATTTTTATGTTGTATGGATGCTCCCCATAGGTGATTATGTTAAGCAAATTTCCCCTATCTCCGGAATTTTTATGTTGTACAAATTTTATGTTATGCAAGCTGTTTGTTATACAAGGGTCCACTGTACCTTCTTATACTACTTGGCAATATTAAATGTCACTATCCTGAGTTTTGTTATCAAGATATATCATATCTATTGCATGGAGTTTTTCCGATAATTTTTGTTTTCAAGTACTGTACATAAATTACTGAATCAGCCAGCCTGCACTTCACAGATTTCCCCTACCCTGTCTTTGAGAACTATTGAATGGGCAAGTACATGTGACGGAGAAAGGACCTTATCTGCAGTGGCTCCACATCACTGGGGGGGGGGGCTGCCATTTTGGGCCCATCATGTTCTATCCCTGCACACTTTTACAGACTTTACATTTCCTTCAGTGTAATAACTTGACTGAACTCTGAATTAGAACTCCCATCATCCAATGGTCACTCTGGCTGAGTATGTGGTGGGAGCTCAAGTCCAACACATTTGAAGCGTATTGGATTAGGGAAGGATAGGAGGAGATGGCTTCTCAGCTGTGTCCAAGTGGATTTGTCATATACAGTATATCACAGAAGTGAGTACATCCCCTCACATTTTGTAAACATTTTAGTATATCTTTTCATGCAACAACACAAAAGAAATGACACTTGGCTACAATGTAAAGCAGTGAACGTACAGCTTATATAACAGTGTACAGTAATGTTTTGAATTACGAAATTAATCCGTTTCTACAGAATTTTCGTAATTCAAAATTTTTGTAATTCAAAATGATGTTTCCCATAGGAATGCACTGAAAACCAGTTAATCCATTCCAGAGATCCAAAAAGCGGCAAAAAAGGGACAGATAAATTGGTTCTCAATGCATTCCTATGGGAAACCTGCCCCAATCCAGCAGAGCATGGGAAGAGCTCCCCCCCCCCAACCTGGCTGTTGGTGTGCCTCTCGAAGCAGCTGATTTTGACAGCTCTGCATGGGGTTGAGCTCTCCCCCTGCTTTGCTGGGTTGGGGGTAGGCACCCAGATGGCTCCTTTGCTCCTGTGTGGTGGCAAGCACTGGGAGGGTTTCGGCCTGCTTCCCCATGCCCTGACTTGGCATTGGCATAAACCGCAGCTCCTCCCGTTTGTGGGGTTTCTGCCTGCTTGCAAGGCAAAACCAGGGCATCGGGGAGCAGGCGGTCTACACACACCCCCAGCAGCTTCGCCTCCCTGCCCCTCCTCTTTTTCAGGCACCCGAAAGCTGAAAAGAGGAGGGCGGCAGGGAGGCAAAGCCACAGGGCTTCGCAACCAGCCCCCCTTTTGCTCCCTACCAAACCGGCTGCCCTGCGCCCACTGCAGTGAGCGATGGGCGAAGGGTGGCCAGTTTGGTGGGAAGGGAGGCTGGTCATGAAGCAGATCCTACCTGCTCCAACTTGCTGGTCCCGTTGGTGCAACGGAGCAGGCAGGATCTGCTTTTAAAAGACCATGCGGGCGCGCCATGGGGAGGGGATGCTATGAGCATGGGTCTTTTAAAAGTGATCAAAGACCTAGGGAATTTCTATGTCTTATCTGGCATCTCACCTGACTATAAATCCCATAATACATATGTTAGCTAGGGACAGTGGTTCCAACACATATTAATCTTATTAATTTGGAGAAGGATGTGTGTCTTAATTGAAATTTACACCACCGGATCTATAATAGTGCAAGTTTGTAATAGGATTCTGGCCACAGAAAAGGGAAAATGACATACTGCCTCAACTGCCATAGTGCTCTGTCATGACCACGGCTCTTGTCCACCAACAGCCTTATTTCTGCACTCAACATAGGTGGGGTTTTTTCCTATTCCTATTTTTTCATGCTGAGAGCAATGTATATGGCAACAAACTCGATCTACTACTCTTAAGTGTCAATAAAGAGTGTGCTAAAAGTGAATCACTCTGGGATCAGGGAGAAATTTCAAAAGACTTGGAGGTCATTGTTGCTAGTAGGCCAGGTCTTTTATTGTCACATTTACATTTTAAAAGAAAACAGACAGACTGAGCAAGGAGGAGAGGGGTACCTTAAAAAGCCACTGTTACTGGGAGGCAAGGGGAAAGGGATCAACCAAGCAATGGTGCAGTTTTTTTGTTTTTTTGCAAATAGGGTGAAAGAGCAGAAACAAACTAGCCAACCAAAAAACACCCAAACAAAACTTCAAACACAGAGAACACCCATTAAAAAGAAGGTTACAAGCAGCTAATAGCAAGGCTGGGCACACTTAGCTAGTGGTGGGGTCCTACCTTGAACAGGTCTTGAAGATGGGGAGGCATCTGTTAAAGAAAGAATCACCATTGCAAGGAATCCAACAAGGCTGCCCATCTTGGGGGCTTGGCAAGCTTCTAACTTACTATAGTGATTATTCAAGCTGCACCACTGTCAACCCCGGGTCCCCCTCGAATCTCACACAGGGATGGAAGGGGGAAAGGGAACCGTCAAAGAAACTAATCATCATGGATCTAAATGAGCAACTCGTTCCGCAATGGCCTCCCTTTTCAGAATACTAATAAATTGGGTTATTAGATATTGGGGTCAACCCCAGCCCTGAACACCAAAGGCTCTTGTGTTGGGAAGAGAATAAGATTCAAAGGGAGGTTTGGGATCCTGCAATGGGCATAACTACAGGCAGTTTCTTCTCAAGAAAAAGTATTTAGAACTCCACCCACCAGAAATGCTACGATGGTGACGATAAAAGTGGCATGCTAGAATGGCACAGCTATGTGCAAGGTGATGCATTATAACTTCTGGTGAATGATGAGGCTTAGATATGAAGAAGCCTGCCCTCCTTCACTGTTACATGCAAGAATGTGAAGGAACACTGCACACAACGATGCCACCTCCGTTTGCACAGGGCAAGGAAAAGGTGTCATCGACCAGGGCTGGTACACCCTACAAATGTTCTTGACAAAACTCTCTATCAAATACAGGGATTCTTTCTTATTCCTGACAGACAAATAAACATGGAAAGGATTCTGTAAAAATAGTACACTTCTGTCTTCTCTGAAGAAATGCAAAATGTACTTAAGACTTTTGCAGAAGGAAGGGCACAAAGCAAAAGCAGGCAGGGGTCTTCATTTTTCCCGCTTCGCCTGGAAGGGTTGAGGAACGGTGCAAGGAAGAAGGCTGAAATTAGGAACAAAAGTGCTCCAGCAACAAATGCAAAGGGAGAACTTGCAGGAATGGGGGGGGGGAATCCTATACTGTAAGACTGTCAAAACGGAGCAGAGGACAGGAGCTTACCTGAAGGTGCTGCCTGCTTCGCCTTCTTAGCTGGAGCCAGGTCATCTGGTCTGCACTCAGAAAAAGATGCTGTTCTGCTGGGTGCTGGGGTCTGGAGGGGAACAACAGAAGCCAGAGAATGGGGTTAGCAACTCACGGCCATGGCACCAGAGTCAGCCTGCTGCAGGATAGCGTCCATTTGTACACTCCTACGTTGGTAAGAATTCTATCGCCATATTCGCATTGCCTAGGAGCTAGTGCCCAATGACTGCACTGCTCAAAGTTGTCGTGTATTCAAAACACCATATCAAGGGCAGGCTGGCTTTTAAAACTGTCACGTTGCAACCCATAGTGCAATATTTTAAGGAATGCTTTTACCCAAGATTTTTTAAATATTAATGCTGTTGGTTTTTTTTTAAAAAAAATCTGAATGATTTATTGTTCTAGCTTTTTAATATTGCATTTTCAATTATGCAAGCCACCTTAGCTCCTTTTTGGGGAGCAAGGTGGGGCAAAAATATATAAATATATATATAAATGTGAATTAAGCAATTTTATATGTATTTGCTTATTCTGCTTGACCTTGTAATGAGAATGCAGAGGCAAACAAGAGTCTTTCGGTAGCCCTTTCCCCTCCTACAAAAAGCAAAGTTTTCATTTTCCTAAAAGTTGTCACAATCTTTGGGCTGTGTCCTTTCAGATTACCAATGAGAAGATCGCATGAGGGCCACACCTTCCGCATTCTAGCAGAGAAAGCTGCCTTGTATGGTGGCAGATCATTAGCTGGTACTGAATGGTGATAGCAAGGGCTTTCAGACAGGAATCTCTATCCAAAGGGACCTTCCGGATGTAATGTATGCACTCTATCCCTAAACTATAGAGCACTATACATGTTTGAAAGAACCGTCAGGCCAGGCTTCTTCTCCTTGGCATCTTCTACACAGAGAACAAATACTGCATTAAGTTTCCATAAGGACTTACCGAGGAGCTGCCGCTGGCGTTAAGGAGAAAGTTTGCTGTGTGGGCTGCAGTGGGAGGCTGGTTTGGGATTGGCCGATGTCCCAGAGCCATGCCAACAATGGCAGTCATGTGGGTCTCCGTACCAAAGACATGAATGGGGATGCCAGTAGTTTTTCCTACAAGCAAAAGAAAGCCAGAAACGGATCAGACACGATATGGAAATATGACACGGAAATGGTGTTCCATATGACATTAATGCACATTAGTGAGATCATTCATCATGGCTTTGTTCACTGGACAAGCAAACATTCCCCATCATGTTAACTTTTCAGTTTGCTATCAGAAGTTTCTTCCACAACATGCATGCAACAGGGCATATTGTTTTGGAAGAAGTCCAGTTCTGAAACAAAACATGGCAGCCCAGCTGCCGTTCAATACTAGGACACACCTTCCAGAACGAAATTAACCAGTCTCTTACCTTGTTTTGGGTTGCGTGGAGCTAAACTCCAACCAGGAAGCAACCTGTGACATATCATCCTTCACTCTCACTGGCACTGGCCAATCAGGAGCTGTGCAGGGACATGCATCATCCCACCTCCCTGTCTGATTGGCCAACGACAGGGAGAGTGAAAAATGACATGTCAGAGGCTGCTTCCTGGTGGGAGTTTAGCCCCACGTGACACAACAAGATAAGAGACTGGCTGATTTCGTTCTGGAAGGTGGATCCCGGTACCGAACAGCAGCTGGGCTGCCATATTTCATTTCAGAACCAGAGCCCTTCCAAAACAAAACACCCACGTCTGGTCTAGATCACTGTTCCTGAAATAGGGTGTGTGAAGAAAATTTAAGGGGTGTGTCTGAGTGCGCAACTACACAGCAAGGAAAATGCGAATTCACTCACACAAACCCTTAGGTGCACAGTGGGAATCTCTTGACATGAGCCATGATGGGAGATAGATGGAGAGGTTTTGGGAGACACAGCGGTTGCCACATTGCCAGCTACCGCTCTCTTTAATGCATCAGTTGGGTGCAAGAGAGACGTGGAGGGGGAAACTCAGTGAAAATAACAATTGGGAATCTCCTTACCTACTTCCCCCATGACACGCAAGCCTTCCTGGTAGTTCGGCCCTCCTCTTCTCACAAAGATCCTCACTTCATGCTCTTTCAGGGGACCTTGATAATCCTTAATGGCCCTAACAATGCCCTGAAAAAAGAAGAAGAAAATAACAAAATTCCTCCCTCTGTCTGTCTCTGTATCTCTCTTACACACAGAGAGCTTGGGAATCATGTCATCGCACATTAAAAATCATTAGTTTTTTATTTTATTTTATTTAGGATTTATATACTGCCAGCTTGCACAAAGGCAACTCAAGGCGGTGAACAAAAACAAAGCCAACAAAACAAAATAAAATACCAAAACACGAGACAATATAAATGTAAAAAGTATATAGGAATAAAAAATACAAAAATACCAAGAATATCAATACTGTATAGGTGCCCAGCAGATCAAACACAACTCAACAGCTACCTTTGTGTTAGGCAGGAGAACAAGAAAACTGATGCATTCTAACCCTCTAAAATTTTTTTCTTGGAAGTACCATTTTAAAATTGCTTTCTATTTTTAGATGATTAAGCACTTCACTTTGCTTGTTCCCCCATTTAATGCCAATGCAACTATTTAAATGTTAATGCATTTCTACACTTTGCACAAAACTCTGAATGCTCAATCACCTTCTGTTCTTCCCATTGTATTTCAATTTTGCTTGTCTCTAAAAGACCTGTCTACAAGATAAACTCAAAAATCAATTTAGCTGCCATGACCCACCCCCTTTTAGAAAAAGGGATCATCCACAGAAACTTGAGAAAAAGCAGTTCTGTGGTGATAGGATGCACAAACAGTAGTCTCAGAAAATTCCCAGAATGGTAATTCTAAGTAGGCTGCTGTCAGAGACTATAATTGTGACAGTATGCCTCATGCCTTTAGAAAAGAGAATTCCCATGGAAATGCTGGATATTTGAAAGACACAATTAGTGTTTGTCTAGAAGTCACTATTCAATTTTAACCTGGGGAATCTATTTTTATGGTGGGGTGAAGCAATCTCTTCTTCTCCAACTGTTGTTAAACTATTACTCTTGTAATCCCTCTTGGCCAAACTAATTAAGCCCAGAAGTATCACCATTGTCATTCCTCCAAGTTCTAAGGAGTCACAGGAGCAGGCAAAGCTGGACAAGTTTATTCATACCTGATTTTTTAAACACTTCATTGTCTGAATCACTACTGCTGCCTAAACTGGGAAATAGATGCACACTGGAGCTTCTTGGATTTTTAATCTTCCCCTTAAATTGAACCCAGATTGTATATTTAACGTGCCTAGTACTGAATACTTAATTTCTGGCCTACTCTCAAGCAGGGTAGATAAAGATCAGTGATTTTTAAAAATCTAATTGATACAAATCAGAATGTGTTCTAAAAACCAATGCTTTTTGATTTAACTTGTCAAAAAATCTGTTTTTTTAAACATTTAAATCAAATCCATCCTGCTCTAATGCTAATGAAATTGATAGTTATGTAAAAATGATGAACGAGTAAGGTGATACCTCTATTAGAACTCTAAAACTCATATAAATTACAAGCTTTCATTAGTAAATCTCACCTTTTCAGGTTGATCACAACCCCTCCATGGAGGGTGCAAAAATTGTAGATTAGCCTTACAAAATCATGAACTACGCAGCCTTTCCCCAATTCTTTCTGAATATATTTTTTAAAAAATTTAAAATGAAAACAGGCAATAGATTTCCATGAAAGACTTGCCTCAAATTTCAGTGCTGGTTTGGGACAAACCAAAGAGGACAAGAGTCTTTCTAACACTGTGATACCTAGCTCTAGTTAAGGGCAGAGTTTAGAAAAGCTAGTTCTGGGGTTAGTGTTCCCTGTCTGGAATTTTTTTTGGAATG
Source organism: Phrynocephalus versicolor (assembly GCA_023846285.1). Lineage (NCBI taxonomy): Eukaryota > Metazoa > Chordata > Lepidosauria > Squamata > Agamidae > Phrynocephalus > Phrynocephalus versicolor. Next base: position 5,238,185 of record JAHTLZ010000111.1, on the reverse strand, counting down.
GAATTTATTGTCATTGTATAAATACGAGATTAAAAAGTTCCACCCAGTCAGCTCATTCACACACCCCAGTATAAAAATCCGACATAAAATCTACCATTTAAGAACAAGGAGATACAGGAAGCTGTGTTCCGCTGGCCTGTTGTTCCTTATTCTTGGTCAAAAAGTCTTCACACAGTTGCTACCTGACACTACTGCTATTTTTCCCTGCTACAGCCTACTCTGTGCTCTCAACACTACCTATGCTCTTCATACTGATGCAACTTTTGCCCTGGAGTTTCTATGGCACTTTCACAGACACAACTGGTATAAGCAGATCCAATCTGCTTCAAATTCCACACAGTAGCCTCACGAGAATGTTAATGCCTCCCCCAAGACAATGCACTCAGCTGACAATACAAATAGAGATGGCCGTTGTCAGACATCTTTTCAGGGCCACCTTTACCTTAAATGTGGCAGCCACATTAGTAAAGTTAGCAATGCTCCCACCGATGATCAGGATTTTCCCTTGAGGAGGTAAAAAAGAGAAAGAAAAGGTGAGATTTTGTAACAAATATCAGAAACACCCTGGACAATTTTAGAAACAGCAGATAGGGAAAAGATCTTCCAGTACACTTGTAGTTCATTTTTAAGCAAGCTGCATATATTGGTTACCTGCATGGATCCTCAGTTCATTTAGATCTCGTAGGGTACTAGGATCCATCTGGGTTGTAGCAGTTAATGCACAAATCCTGTCACTTACAATCACCAATTTAAGAAGCCCTGCCATGGGAAATGGGCCACATTCCACATAACTCTTCCAAAACACACCAGTTGTTCAGACCCCCATGTTCCACTCAAGCAGAATGGGCACGCAAATGCTTCAGAACTCAGCTGCTGATGGCTAGCAGCGGGCTATGGGATCAGGATCCCAGAGGTCCTATGGGATCAGGATGCAGAGAAGACCTCCTTATGACAGGTAGCGGGTTGTAAGACTGGGAGGCCAGCAACCTTTGCTTTGCTTTCATAGTTCTGAGTAGGGATGGACACCCTCAAGAAAACAAAACACTGTTTTGTTGTTTTGTTAGTTTACAAATCATTTCATAAGCTAACGAAATGAGAGACCCCATTTCATTTTGGATAGTAACGAAATTGCCGTTTTTTCCACTTAAAAACAAACTATTTTGTTATTATCTAAAATGGGCTCCCTAGGGTCCAAGGGGCACCACATTTTTTGGTAGCTTCCTTGGACTCTTCCCTTTAAGCCCTCCAAATTCAGAGAGGTTTGGTTATAAGGGGGCTTAGTTATGAAGCTCCAAAAGGGGTGCCCCTAGGAGTCCTTTTTCTAATTTGAACTGAATTGGCTTCTTTCTGATTCCAATTAGAAAAAAAGGCTCATAGGGGCACCTCCCTTGTAGCTTCATAACTAAGTCCCCTTACCCGCAAATGTTTCCAAATTTGAGGGGGTTCCTTAAAATCGCTTTCTCAAAGTACCCCTTCTACTTTGGTGCCCCAAAGTAAGTAATTTTGAGTGCATATTTTTTTTAAAAAAATATGCAATCAAAATTTACTGATTCTATTTTATTTGTGTTTATTTTTTTTTAATATTTTACCCCAACTTTCTCGTTGGAAAAGGACCCAAGGTGGCTTACAATCATGAGGGAAAATATACAGCCCAGGATATTTAAGACATATTCAAATAAAAAAACAGGAAATTAGGAGAGGCATCTTAGAACATTAAAACTACAAAGAGTACACAGATACACAAACAAACACAAAACATTATTGGGGTGGAAACTAACATGGAAATCACTGTTGCTTTTATGAAATCAGTCAATGCAATCATGTAGTGAAATCAATATGAAAGTCACATAGTAAATAGACCCTCATTCAGGGAAAGCATGCCTGAAGAGGAAGGTCTTTGCCAGCTTCTGGAAAGACAGCAGAGATGGGGCAATCCTGGCCTCCAGCGGGAGGGAGGTCCAAAGTCTGGGAGCAGCAACAGAGAAGGCCCTTTCATGTGTTCTTATGAGACACACTTGTGAAGGTGACGGGATGGAGAGAAAGGCCTATCCTGATGACCTAAGGACCTGGTTCATAATGTGAGATTCAATCTTTGAGGTAGCATGGACCAAGGCCATTTTGTGCTTTGTAGGTTAAGGTCAGCACCTTGAATTGTGCCTGATAGTTGATTGGCTCAAGGATGAGTCCATGATCATCCCCAAGCTCCACACCTTTTTTTTTCAAGTGTGTATGTATGTGGAGGGGTAATACCATTCAGTACAGGTTGCATCGCTATCAGAAGCACCTCTTGTCTGGGTTTAGTTTCAGTTTGTTCTTTCTCAGAGAAATCAGGGAGTTTACTCTAAGGTATTAGGGAGTTTACTCTATTGCATTAATTCCCTAATTGCCTGCATGCTCCCAGCACACTTTGCCAATTAACTACCCCCATCCCCTTTAGAGCTTCATAACTATTTCTCCTTACTCCCAAATCTTTCCAGATTTCAGGGGGTTCCCTAAAATCGCTTTAAGAAGAAACCCCTGCTACTTTGGAGCCCCAAGGTAAGTAAATTTTGATTGCAGGTTCCCTCCCCCCTCGCTGCTCTTTTCTGCCTTTGGCCCCTCTCCCCCGCCTACCAGCTGGGGCTTTTTGACAGGTCGGGGTGCCCCCACTGCCCACTGTACTCCCTGTCCAAAATACCCCCCTAGGAGGAGGGGGTGGCAGGGGAGAAAGGAGCAGTCAGGCAGCAATTTTACTGCTGCCTGGCTGCTCCATTTTCCCTAGCTGCCCACCTCCGAGCTGGGATTTTTTGACAGACTGAGCTGTCAAAATCAGCTGGGAGGAGGTGGTGAGCAGGCTTTTAAATCCCCCACTGCACCAGCTAGAGTGCAGGTGCTGTGGGTGATTCATTTCATCTCATTAAATAATGATTTTTTAAAAAACAATTAGTTACTTACAATACGAAAAGAAGCACGGGGGGGGGGGAGAACTGAATGAAACAAAATACTATTTTTCCATTTCGTGCCCATCCCTAGTTCAGAGTTAGAGACTAAGTCATTCTCTTTTCTTCCCTTTTCCTTATCCATCCATCCACCCACCCACCCACTTTTCTCACTTCTTCCCTCATTGCCACACGGCTCCTTTGATATCTTCTTTTTAAAAATCTAATCTGCTTCTTTTTGTTTCCCCATCCCATTTTTTCCCACCAGGTCATTCCATACCAGATGTTTAGTCCATTTCTACGTATCCCCATGGTTGTTTTCAACCCAGTCCCAGAGTCATTTCTGGATACTAGCAATCAGTCGATTTATGAATGTTACAAGAATGGTGATTCTCAAATCCAACTGTTCCCACCCCATATCTCCTCTTTACCTTCTGGATGTTTCTCCCGTGTCATGAGGGAGAGGATGGTCTTGGCGTAGTCATAAGTCTGTTGCTCACTGGGCGCTCCTGAATATTCACCATAATTGGCCAGTTCATCTACTCCGCCAAGGTCACAGATGGTATCACTGAGAAGAAGGCATACAAGTGGTGTAAGAAAGTGGAATCTACACAGCCAAGGTTCTTAATAGGCTCTCATGAAGATGGAGTAAGAAGTAGGCAACATTCTGCCCTAACTGAGGGTGAACAGCAGACCAGTGGATTTAAGATACACTGTAGCTGAACAGTTCTGAAGAGTCAGAAAATTCTGAGTTTAATCATAGCAACTCAGTCAACAGCTGGGCATGGTTATGTTGCTACTCGCAGGGAGATGATAGCTACATTGGTTAGAAAGGACTCTAATTGTGGTACTCAGTCTTCAGCCCTCCAGAGGTTTAGGACTTTAGCTCCCCAAATCCCTGGCAACTGACCATAATAGCTGGACTCCTGAGAACTGAAAATGAAAACTATTGGAATACTAAAGTTAAGAGCCAATGAGCTAGACTTTTGGAGGGTTCAAGTTCATGCATACGTAGTATCCGTTTATTTTTGGATTTCAGAATTAATGTTTAATAAGAACTTATACTGCCATGTTTGTAACCAAACAGAGTTGGTTGTCATGGAAACCATAAGTACAATTTCTCCAGCACCATGTCTGGTGCACAGTTTATGCTGTCAGATACGTAAATACAAACCCAGTGATTTGTGGCACAAGGCCAACAGCAAAACACCGATTTCACATTACTCAAGTCCAGCCTCAGTTTCCATTTCAGGGATGGCAAATAATCCTAAACATTATTGGTAACATACTACATAGATATAATCCATTTCTTTCAAAGTCTAAGTTTTCCCTTTCAACTATAGTGAGTCTGCTGGGCATGAAACAGTAAACATGAAACATCAATTGCTGGGGATTCAGAACAAGACTGTTTGCCTTAACAGGAGGAGACCAAGCCAATGTTCTGACACACAGAACTTTGTTTATACAAGTGGTCCCCTGCCCATTCACAGTTCATATACTGCAGTCCCGCTATATTGCGGGGCTGCAGTATATGAAAAAGGCCCCCTGGGGTAAGGGGGGAAAGGCCTGTTTCAGGCCTCCCTTACTTATCCCAGAACAGGCATGCAAGGGCCTTCCTGGGCCTTCTGGAGACCCCAAAAGGGCCTCCCTGCAAACCGGAAGTTTTCTAGGCCTGTTGGAGGTCTCAGAAATGATGTTTGGTGACCCAGTTCACAGGGAGGCCCTTTTGGGGCTTCCAGAAGGCCCTCGCAAGCCCACTCAGGGCAGTGCCAGGCTGGGGGTAAGTACAAGAGCCCCCAGCTAGGCACCCCAGGCCCAACCCGACCTGCATCTGCATATCATGGATTTTCAATTATCACGGGTCAAGTCGGGTCCCTAACCCCCACAATAGGCCGGGGTCACTGTAGTGTCCTGCTGCACTGGAACACACTCCACTGTTCACCAACATGGCTGCCACATGACCCTGTGCTTCGTACCTGTATACCACTGAGGCACCACCTCCAGCCACCATTGTCCAAATTCTGCCCTTAGGATTCAAAATAGTCAACTTTAAGCTGGCTCCACTCTTGGCGTCTAAATCGGCAATATAGGCTTCCTAGAAGAGCGAAACATTATTAGAATCATGGGATAAAAACAGTACTCAGCATTAGTTGAAGAGAAACTTTATATTGCCAGATTACGCCAGAGGTGTTTCTAAGGGAAAACCAGAAGAAAACAGTGCTTGATACTTCCACTTCCCATATCAACTTCCATTTACAAAGGTCTCTTAGACCAGGGCTTCACAACTTCGGCCTTTCAGGGGCAATTTTTGAAGCATTCAAACCCATCTAATGAGATGGTAGAGTGCCACCTGCCATATATTAATTATTTTTTTTTACCTTTGCCCCTATTTTGGCTACTGGACACCTCCAGAGGTGGCAGGTTTTACACCACAGACCTTGAAGGTCCTCACGACCTTAATCTCATTTTTAAAAAAATAGGGAGGTGGGCAAGAGGGAGGTGAAACTAAAAACACAGACATGCACTGACATTCAAATTGTTTCTTTTGCCTTAAGCAGGAAGACCAGGGAACTCATATATCCAATTTCCTGAAAATAAACTTTTCTAAGTAATGTTTTCTTGTAACCTTCAAACTACTAATTATACAAGATTGGGTATATTGCTTTATTTCCTGTCCTAATGTTTTACATTAATATGCTAAACAACTCTAATGTAACGTTTCAATGCTCTTATGAAAATCACTAGGTGACCTTGGCCTAGCCACATTTCCTTAGCCTGATCTACCTCCTAGATTTGTTGGGAAGAAAAAAAGAGAGAGAGGGAGGGAGGGAGAGGGAGAGGGTAAAAAGAAAAACAGGATGATAAAGTCCTGAGGTGCACTTGTACCAGCTCTCAGTTAATTAACTACTTGAGGACTTCCAGAGACGAGGCTTGCATTCATTAAAATTCTTAAGCAGTGCTCAGAGTCTGAGAACCTTGATTATCGCCTGGCAAGGGGGATGATTCACTGAGGCCATCATTAAATGTTTCCATTAGAAGCCTTGCCAAAGTGAGTAAAGTGTCAGCCCTTGAGTCACAGCACAAGATCAGGGGAGAGGAAAGATACATAATAAAATAGAAACAAAAAAAAAATAATCTAAATGGATTTCTTGGCTAGATTACATTAGACAGAGAGAGAGAGAGAGGGAGGGAGAGAGGGAGAGAGAGAGACTCTTGTTTGTGCATCATTACAGTGATTAAATTTCTAAAAATGCCAGAGCATGAGATATCCACTGCCAATATTTAGAGAGTCATCGATTCTAGGTAACCAGAAAAAAAAACTGAAGAAAACTCAGATTTCCAGATAGAGCTCCAGTTATCAACTGAACTAAATGTTTTCCAAATTTGTCCCAGACCAGGAAAATGGACTGGGCAGCACAGGTGGACACAGGAAAAGGGCACACTATGCAGCATGGGGGGCATGATATAATTACTAGACTCTTCAAAACACTTTGGGGGGGGGACCTTATTTATTTATTTATTAAATTTATATACCGCTCCGTCTAGCTACATGGCTACTTTGTAACTTGCCATCTTTCTTCTATCATCTTTCTAGTACTTAGGGTTGAGGAGAGCACGGCTAACTTACAGCTCTCTGTTACACCTTGAGATGCATTAATAAAAACAAGAGAAGTCAGCAAAATCTATTCCCAGATTTGATTTCCTCTGTACAGTGGAGCCTTGTATAACAAACAGTTTGTATAACATAAAATCTGTACAACATAAAAAATTCCAGAGATAGGGGAAATTGGCTTAACATAATCACCTATGGGGAGAATCTGTACAACATAAAAATGGGATTACTCCGTTTTCAATGCATTCCTATGGGAATTTGTATAAAGGAAAATTTGCTTAACATAATTTCATTTGGAACAAATTAATTCCTTTATACAAGGTACCACTGTATTTGGAAACCTTCAACACAGCCCATCTGGAAGAAAGAAACTAACATAACAAACTCTGCTACACCATCCTTGTTCTTGCAGGGAATTATTTTTTTAACAAATAGTAAAAACATTTAAAATATGATTTTTTCTTCCCTCCAATTTCCAATACCAGAGTTACTTCTACCCCCCTCAATATTTCACCACCTCTTTCCACCCAACACCTAGGCCAGAACAAAGCTATGTGAGATGGCACTTATTTAACCGACATGGAAAAGACCTAATGGCTTATGATATAGGAAATTCATCGAAATGCCTCTTTCTTTGATTGTATTTTGCATCTTCTCTGAAGTGCTCAAGGCAATAAGATGACTTTGGCAAGTCTTCCCCTCCACATAATATCTACTCAACAACCTTGAGAGGTACGTATGGCTCAGAGTTGGCCTACAATCCCCCAGTGAGCTTTGGGGCTGATTGAGGAGCTGAAACTAAGTCTGCCAAACATGATCTGACATGCTATACACCAGTGATGATGAACCTTCGGCACTCCAGATGTTTTAGACCACAACTTCCACTGTCCCTTGTCATTGGCAATGCATGCTTAGAATTCTGGGAGTTGTGGTCCAAAACATCTGGAGTGCTGAAGGTTCGCCACCACTGCTATACGCTAATTAATGTATACAGCAACACTTTACAGAGCAGAAGGCAAGTTAGAGGCCTCTGGATATTCTGGTCTACAACTCCAGTAAGCAGCATGAGCAATGGCTAAGGACGATGGGGATGGATATCTAAACACATCTCAGAGGCATCAGGTTGGCCACCCTTGCATTAGAGCACTTGGTTGTTCAAAACCACACCAAAAGGAGCTTTTTCACTTGCCTCTGGGTAAGCCTCTCTTCCAAAGGGAGGGGGAAATTCCACATCACCCCATTTCGCTTTGCAGATGTAATCAGCCGTCGCATCAATCTTTGCAGCCAGGTCTAGTACGTAAACACCATTGGCAGTTACAACTTCATTTCAACAGGGAGACGAGAGAGAGAGAGAGAGAAACAAGTTAGCATGAATTGTCCTGCAGCTGTTGCTGAGAAAAACATTGCAAATGCACAAAATGCCAGGTGCTGCCTAGATTAAAAGCAGTGTTTAATTCCATGGGGCCATTCTCTAACAAGGATTTGGAAGTAAGAAGAGCCAGAGAGCAGCAAAGTTACTTTTTGGAACAACAACTCCCAGAATTTCCGAGGGGGCCATGTTGGCTAGGGGGAATTCAGTAAGCTCTAGTCTGCCAAAGTAACTCTGAAAAACTCTGAAATAGACCTGCCATCACAAACAGAGCAGCATAGCCCATGTCTCCCAAATGGAACAATCTTGGGTAAACTCCAAATTAAATCTGGAAGCTGACCTTTCCTGATTACAAAGGCTTATCTTAGAATATATACGAAGAGCAATGTTCCAGTCTCAGAAAATCCCATCCTTGATATTTGTATCCTAGACATCCTGATATGTACGAGTAGGGAAGTTCAGGTATTTCCTTTGGTTTGCATCTGCAAGCAAGTCAACCAGATGGACAGTTCCTAGACTAATATGCTTAGGACCTAGATACATGAAGGACCACCTGCTTCCATATGAACCTACGATCAAGCCAGGGGGGCCTCTTGAAAGAGCCATCCCTCAAGGAGGTGAGAGGGATGGGGCCTTCTCGGCAGCTGCCCTCAAGCTATGGAATGCCCTCCCAAGTGAGATCCACCTGGCGCCAACGTTGATGACATTTCGGCACCAGGTAAAAACCTTCCTGTTCCAGAAGTTTTTTAATTGATACAATATAGATTGTGGGTCCTCTGATGGCAAGTTTAGTGTAATGATTTTAGCGTAAGGTTTTTATTATTGTTTTAATTATGTATTGATATTTGATGTTTTTGATTGTAAGCCGCCCAGAGACCTTTGGGTAGTGGGCGGCATATAAGTTGTAAAAACAAACAAACAAATAAATAAATACTATACAGGCTGAAACCTGGCTGTCTTTCCGTTTCTGCATTTCCATCAATTTGGTAATACAGTTCTTGTTTCAAAATATATACAGTACTTGAACATATACTTGATAATGGCATGCATGCAAACCAACGAGTTTGTATGTGTGTGTTTTTAATTACAGTTTGGTGAAGAACTGGGACACAGCACACTTATGAAGGAACACTGCAAAAATGACACAGACTGGAGGTTGACTGATCTGCCTGTTTCCAGGAAAGAGGCAGAAATTTGAACAGTAAATCATGCCGAGACACTCTGGGCAACTGACTCGTTGGGAGGTTCTATGGCAAGGCCACAAGTATGAAAATTAGATGCCACTTTTCAAACAAGCAAAGAAAAGGTCTCTGAAAAAAATTATGCAAATGAATGCACTTCTTGGTGCACACCAGTACGTCCTGCCATAACTTGGCAATTAGTAACGCAGAAACTGTCGAAAGATTTAAGTGGTTTGCACAAACAGTTGTGCAAGACTGTTAACTTAGGCATGCTTCACACACTTGTGTTTGCAGGGAGTTATCTTCTCCTGAGGCTAAAGACAGCCTGCTTACACTGGGGCATGCAGAAAGTATAAACAAAAGCTAACCTTCTGGCAGCAAGGTGTCTAGAACCAAGTCAAAGTGCTGGTCCTTACTTTAAAAGTCTTAATGGTTTAGGGCCAGCTCTTCTGAAGGATTGGCTTGTTTGCATAAAATCTTGCTGATGTGTTGAGATTTACTTTTAGAGGTCCTTCCTGCATGCTTTGTGGTTAACATCAGAAGACTGGACAGCGACAGATATAGGGCCACCACAAAAATAGCCCGGCATTTTTTGCAACTTCATTTTAGTGGGCTTATACTCAACCCATTCCACACAATGGATTGTACCTCCTAACGAGAAATGCAGGGGGAAAGCCGCAGCTCAGTGGCAGAGCACATGTTCAGCATGCCAAGGACTGAACTTCCCGAAATGACTACAGAAGACACTCGCCCAAATCCTTGATGCCGGTCAGTGTAATGCTAGAAACTGGACCACTCAACAGGAAACTGCTGCGTGATGCTAAGTTGGATGACCTAACAATCTGACTCAGTCTAAGGTGGGTCCCTGTGTCCTCATGCCAAGTTCTCTTTTAGACTGTTGTGAGTCACATTTGTCTGCTATGAACACGGCCCTCTGCTCCTTTTCAGCATTGTCGTTAGCATAAACACATCTGCATGTTTTGATGTGCAATGGCTAGCATGTCTGACTTGAAACAGAATGGCTCAGCTTCAAATCTCCAGTCTCACCATGCTACCTTGAGCCAGTGAATATACCCTAGCTCAATCTATCACACAGGGTTGTTGCATCAAATAAAACAACGGGGAAACAAAAATATCATGCATGATTAGGGCGATGATGACGAGGTAATTGCAATCATTGAACAAGACCCTATCTTCTTTCTCTCGTTGTCTGTTTTGTAATTTGCCAATAGTTTTTACTTGTCAACACATGAGAAAGAGAGGATCTAAGATGCGTTTTTAAGATACATTTTGCTTGTCCCTCGTTTAATTCACAAAGGCTGTACGATCGGTGAAGGTTCTTCAGAAAAGTTTGTGAAGAGTTTGCCTTTAGGGATTTGCTGCCTAAGAAGCACATCCGATCTCGCATGATTTTGGAAGCTAAGCAGGGTCAGCTTTGGTTAGTACTTGGATCGGAGACCACCAGGGAATACCAAGTGCTGTAGGCGCCTGGAGCAGGAAATGGCAACCCGCTCCAGTATTCCTGCCAAGAAAACTCCATGGACATGGAGTCACAAAGAGTCAGCCATGACTGTAATGACACAACAACAACAGAACAAGGTATCACAATTAATCAGAGAAGAGATTCAACGGTGACAGCATTGTCTTAAGATGGACGGGACATTCTTGCCTGTGGAGGAATAATTTAAAATAAGTCTGGCAACAAGAAGAATGTGCACGAATATACTGCCTACAGCAAAAAAAGTCCTCCATTCATCTTCATTTTCTGCTCTCCAAAGATTAGGGGAATCTCTGAGACTTTCAGAACAGAGGAAACGTAACAAACACCCCTGCAGTAATAATGGGGAAAAGTGTTACCTAGTGGATTGATTTCCAGATATGTAAAATATAAGTCTTCATAAAGGTTGAATAAGCCCGAGATGAAGCTTGCCAAGATGCTAAATGAAGGAGATACACAATGGAAAAGAACAACACATTAATTTATTACACCAGATAAGATATGCACCACATCTCTTGCACTCTGCGCTTGGCTTGTTATATAGGTCCATGTCAAGTTCCTACAATTACTCTGACTTCAGCTGATGACTCAGTGGTCCAGGCCTGGATGAGTCAGACTGAGGCGAAGCCAGCCACTGCCTGCCTCTCCCTAAAGCCCACATATCAGTCGTCAATGTCATTAAGTGGGAGATGTCTCATTTAAAATGTCCTAGGCATCTTCCCATCAAGAAACCGGGGTAGAAGCAGAGACAACAAATCAGTTTCAAGGCACCGCTGGCACCCAACAATCCTTTGCATGCTGAGCGCGCAGACACTCACACACAAAATATCAGAAAATGTCATATAAAGAAACTTGACAAGTACTAAGGCTGGTTGCTTATTGCACAAAAGAGAGGAGGTTTAACAGGGGATGGAAAAGCTTTACTCCTACACATAATTTGATGTGAATTGCAAGTAAGATTTTTTTAAAATTAAAAAGAATTTGGTATCACTACAATTTTGAAGACAATTCAGCAGATAAGGAAATGTATGTGTTACAGGGATGCATCGTGTTTAGAACAGCTAGTTTGTAACACGACTTTTAAGAAATTATTTGCAAATTGTCTGTAACTACCTTTTTCCTTAACTTGCAGGCTAAAATCCAATCATTCGTCCTAACTACAATGCGCCTACTTAATAGAAGGGACATTGAGTCATAATTTATATAAACCCAAGTGGGTTGACTTGATTGGGATTGACAAACAGATTTAATCCTATACACTTTTCCAACATGCATTGGGCATTATAATCAATCTAAATGTTTTAAGAAGCATCTCACTCTTCGTATTCATGTACAAGATATGACATAAAGCAATTACTTTATGTTCCCAGACTGTAAGGCAAGATCTGCAGCACTTTCTAGTTATTACCTGTGGTATTTCTGACCAACAGCCAAAGGCAAAGCAAGGGAGACCGTGTGGCTATTCTCAGATGACTTTTCTTCTTGGGGAGGGCAGCGCTGGACATCACATGTCACTCTGAGCTGCCTTATATTGACTGTTGCGTGAGTATAACCCCCTCCCCCCCAAATAGAACATCATAAGAACATAAGAACAGCCTTGCTGGAACAGGCCATAGCTCATCCAGTCCAACATTCTGTCTCACACAGTGGCTCACCATTTGTTTCAGGGTATTCCCAAGCAGATGTCATCACCTGCTTAAGATTCCCTGCAAATGGCATTGAGAGATAGCCTGCCTATCTCTCTAACCTGGAGGTTGTCCTTAGGCATCCATAATGATAGCCATTGATACCCTTGTTCTCCATGAATTTGTCCAATTCTTTCTTAAAGCTGTCAAGGCCGACAGCTGTCACCACTTCTCCTGGCAGGGAGTTCCACAGACCAGTGATCATCTGGGTGAAAAAGTACTTTCACCTACATCCTATTCATACTCCCTAAAATATTGGGATGTAGAGGAGCCAAAGCTCACAGGGTTAAAGTTCCAGGATTTTCTACGTAGGAAGGACTCTGATGGTATCGGCCATCCCCCTCATCCCTCTATGTTCCCCCAAATTTAGATGCAACCCTCAGTAGCTGTCAGAGAAATGGATTGCACCATGGATTGTTATCTTTTTCTGAGCTATCACTCCTGAAGTGCCAAGTATCTGGAAGTGGTTTAGACTTGAATAGGAATAATCGATAGCTTAAAAAAAGACTTCCTTTTCTTGTGTTGATATGGACAGACCCAGCCGCTTCTAGTTTTGGATCCTCTTGTGAGGAATGATGAACATATGTGCCTTCAAATGCACCAAAACGCAGCTGGAAATACAAACCAAAGTCTCAGACTCACTCTCGCTTCTCCTGCGGAGCATGCACCAAGAGGTGCTTCTTGATATCAGATTCACGCAGCTTCTCATCCACGCGCACCAGCAGCTTCTGAGCCTTGGTGTCAACATCTCCGACATCCACACCGCCCTCATGGTGGAACAGTACATAGTCTCCTTCACGAGCTGCATAAATGCATACGTAAAACTCCTCTGCCTGTGAATTTGAGACAAGGAATTGGTACGATTCAATCAAGTCGTGTGCATTCTGAATACAAAGTCTGATGAAGTAAAATGCAGACGTGCAGGTGCATCAGGTGTCATCCTGCATCTTTGTTGAACTAAGCAAGGATGGTTTAGTTCCTCTGCCAGAACATTTTCCAGTGTCATTTTTGAAGTTACCTCATGAGATAAGGTCCCTAAAAGAAAAAAGGTGTGCCACTGGCCTGTAAGACTGTAGTCAACTACTTTATTGGCATACACTGTGAAAAAAATCACTCTACAGAAGATTAAGGACTTAGCAGAGCAGACTTAAATGTGAGGAGAGACTTTCCTTAATTTTTTCTGCTCCTACCACAAGCAGTCCTCCATTTCAATAATTGTTTATGAGATGGGTTTCCAGAGATTTGTTCATGGGGGAGGGGAGGAAAATGTTTCCAAAACACATTAAGGATCCACCTCAGAGTGATGGCTCCACTTTTAGTTTGTCTGCCATTAGTTGTAATTTTAAGACCATCATTCACAGCTACCTAAAACTAGCTTTCTTCCTAACAGCGACACCATAACTGAATGTGATCACAATGCGATGCCACTGACACATACACACACAAAAAGCCAATTCTGAGTGAGGTCTATTCAGGAAATATAGACCTTGCTCAGTATAAACTATCTTCATTTCTGTTCAGTAGTGTCATCACATAAGGAAATACAGTTCAGGACAACTGCATTCATAATCTCACAATTCTAAGAGGAAGACAGGCAAGTGATTTTTTTTAAAATGGTGCCTAAGATAAACTTCCCAGGACATGAGAGCTGCAAAAACATTTGGAGATTATCTACGAATGCTTCTGATCCTCTCACGTCTACCCTTCAACCTCAGTTTTTACACCAAATATGTTCAGCAAAACAGTGCCACCAAAAGAACCATGTTCGTCCCCCCCCCATAAGACTGACCAGTATTCCATCATTTGGTGCCCTCCAGAAGCGCTGGTAGGGCTACTAGATGGTCGGAGTTATATCCTAACACATTTGTGAGGCACCAGATTGGAAAAAACTGGGTTAATGCAACTTTCCACATCTCTCTCTCTCTCTCTCTCTCTCTCTCTCTCTCTCTCTCGACAGAAGTTTCTGAACAACAAAGATAGGTCTATTATTAGAATGCAAACTCATCAGAATTCAAGTGACAATTTGCACACATGGTCTTGTTTCTCTGACTACTTCATTCATACCCATAAACATCCTGAAACACCTGTGTGAAATGAAACTGACCTGCTTATGTGGAACAAAAGGTTCTATCAAGAAATTCTTCAAGATGCCGTTAGCTTTGGCGATCTGTGGAAAAGTAAGAAATACACATATAAACATGTTTTTGAACTGGCATCTCCCACAAGTGCACAGACTCAGGGTTGGCAATCTTTTTGGGGGGGTGGGGTGGGGGCCCTAGGTCCTTTGGGAATTTTAGATTTGTGCCATGGGTGCCTGACCTTCCTGGGCTTGCTCTTCCCTCCAAAACAAAAAAGATATGTATGAGCACCCCCCCCCATTTTCGGTGACCTTTAGGTAGATATCGGATCTAAAAGAAGTCACATGGATCCCTTTGAATCTGTATGCTTTTTGGAACTGTGTCTAGAGATGTAAAATTTCCAGAAATGTTGAAGCCATGGAAAAAATCTTGAGAAAAACTGGAAAACTGGGGGGGGGGGGGCGGGGTTTTTTCTGTCTCCCCCCCCTTTTCAAAGTTTCTGGAAAGTTTACATCTCTAATTGTGTCCACTGCCAAACTATCATGAAATTAAAATTAGCACTGGTATCCAAAGGTCGCCCCATAAAACCAAAGGTGGGGTGCTTCCTAGCACTGTCCCGGGACAAAAAAAAAATCTTTGCATCTATTTTTCTTTTTAGTATTGTTTTTAATGACTATTTTGTAAACTGCCTCGAGTAGTGCAGTTTGCACTAAGGGGGCAGTATGTATGTATGTATGTATGTATGTATGTATGTATGTATGTATGTA
>JAHTLZ010000111.1:5204513-5223066 GCA_023846285.1 Phrynocephalus versicolor | reverse complement strand
GTATGTATGTATGTATGTATGTATGTATGTATGTATGTATGTATGTATGTATAAATAAATAAATAAATAAATAAATAAATAAATAAATAAATAAATAAATAAATATTTTGGTGTTGATTTTAACAGAAACCTTTAACAAAGCATGGAATACATGGGCTTACAGATCCCTTGTTGAGATTCACTATTCAGACTATGAAGATCCAGAAAGACCTATGCTTGTTTCCTGTTTTTGTGCCACAATGGCAAGGAAAACAGCAGGCATTGTAATTCCCCAACCCCCGTCCATGTAAATCCAAAGGATCAATTTTACTGACTCTTCTCTTTTCTGTATGTGTCGTCTTTCCTTCGATACATCCCTTCTCTCATTGGCATCTCATTCTCTCCTCCTGTTTCTGTGTCACCTTTTCTGCATCCTTCCTATCTCTTGACCTCTGCGTCAGCCCGCCGCTTTCTCCCTTCTCTACTTTCTCACTCCTTCTCATCTCGCCTCAGTTCCTCTGCATTTTGCATATTCCCCTGTCCTTCTCAATGGGAGTCTCCTGTCACTCTTCTGTCAGTGTTAATCGTTTGAGAGCCCTCAGGATGTACTGTCCATGCAGAAGTGTCAGTGACCACTCTGCTGAAAATGTCCGAGTGGCTCTGAGGGGAAGGGCAGAGAGAGTGCAGCCAAGACTTGGTATCTGTGGCACACATGGAGGTTTCACTTTCTCTTAAAAAATAAGATGCCTTTTCGGCCATATTGTTTTGAAACCTTGTGCTACCCCGCCAAGTCGTTAGACTGACATGTCAAAATCTTGCTTAATTTTTATAAGGGATGTGCAGGGTTTTTATTTTTTTAAAAAAATATATTATTATTTGCTTTCGAAGTATTACCATCAGAAACCCGCTTGGGGAGTCTGGGATTTGTGGTCCTAAAGCATACAGTAAATCCACAGACCTCTAATTTTTATGTCCTCATTTATATCCTGTCCTTTTTTCTGAAAAGAGCTGCCGTGTAACAGAAACTAAGCTGTGTGCGTTAGACCGAGAAATCATACAGCACTCACTGTGGTCTCTTGTCCAAGACGTGGTTTGAGCCAGGCCTTTACTTGGTCCAAGTCCAGGTTCACACCCACCAAACCCAGTTTGCCACGTCGTTTTATCAGCTGATCTGGCTTCACCACGAGACGCTGGAAGTGTACAAAGAAAAACATGAACAAATCCAGAAACCTGATCTTGAGAGTGAAGAGAGAAGATTTTTTGTAAACAAACTGCCATTCTTTCCCCCCCTAAAGCTTAACTACTCAAAACAACCTCCACAAATGGAGGTCCATGGCTGCAGCATCAAAGCACAAAGCCACACAGAAGCTCACGTGGCTATTTTGCACACACACACACACATACTGAGCAGCAACCTGTGCAAATATGGAGGCACTTATTAGCCACCATGACTGTTCAAACTGACACCACAAATTAGCAGCAAAGTAGCCCCACCCCCCATTGATATTATTTCCTCTCAAGAAGGGCCAGATCAGAAAACTCCAGTACAAAGGCAAGGAGTTCCAATCACTGTCAAGGGTTCTCTATTTTATAAACACCATGTATCTCTACTGGCCCCAAACATCTCTCTCCCTTTGCTTCTAGTCAGAGAAACCAGCAGTACTGGAAGAGAAATAAATTAGAGTTATGTATTAGTTACTTATTATCCTGAAGAGCCAAAACAGAATGATTTATGAAGGCTGTGCTTACATTTGGTCACATGGCAGAATTTATGTGGGCTTTCTTGAAATATGGTGCCTGGGTGAGGAATTGTTATTTATTTATTGGGAAGACCCATAAATAGCTCCATTAAATCCCCAGTGGGTATTATCTCTGCTCTCTCCTAAATGTATGAACCTTTGCAGTTGCCTCTTTGTCTGATCGCCTCTCTGTAAACCAAAAGAACTGGAGCATCCAATGAAGTTAGTGAGTCAGAAGAGACTGAGTCTCAGGATGCTATTACAGAGAGGTTTTTTATTTTAAAAGATGCTCAATGCGTTTCGGCTGAAAAAAAGCCTTCTTCAGGGACTGTATTTAACACAAAAAGTTACACAGAGATATCTCCAAAGGTAAACACCAGCAAGTTAAGAAGCAGGAATGGTGTTTACCGTTGGAGATATCTCTGTGTAACTTTTTGTGTTAAATACAGTCCCTGAAGAAGGCTTTTTTTTCAGCCGAAACGCATTGAGCATCTTTTAAAATAAAAAATCTCTCTACGGTAGTATCTTGATCACCTCTCTGGACAGTTCTGCTTACAACAGGCAAGTGTTCATACAGAAGAGGTACCTTAAACATTCATAAGGAAGGGCAAAAGCCCAGTGGCAGTACTTGTGCTTTTGTATGTAAAAGGTCAAAGGGTAAATCCCTGGCCTCTCTGGGTTAAGGAAAATTTCTGCCTGAAATTCTGGATAATTCCTCCAAACTCAAGTCAACAATATTGGGTTTCAGTGGCCAACTGCATAAGGTTTTGGACTGCAGTTCCCAGAGTTCTCTGGTGCCTGAGAAATTCTGGGAGATGCATTTCAAAAAAACACCCGTCTCCACATCTCTCCAAAAGATGCTGCCTTACACAGCTGACCCCTCCAGCCCTCTTTTCCTACAGCTAGGAATATGAAAATATTTTTTTCCAGCCCTGGCTTTCAAGATCCTATAATTAAACCGACAGGGCACCTAGACCCTCGCTGGGTCTCAGTAAGGCTCGCAAAGCCCTGCATTCTCCTTGCTGAGACATATGCCAGCAACCGGCTCAAAGCACATTTAATGCACGGGATTTAATTAGCTGGCCATAGAGTCAGCTGCCTTCCATCAGCAAGAAAAACGGGACCACGCAGCAGATCCGTGCCCAGCTAAGTGTGATTAAATTGGATGGCAGCCAGGTGGACAAAGCCATAGAGAGGACGCCGCGTCTCATGACTGCAATTCTATTTGCACAAACGGAAGAACTCAAGAAATGTGGGGAATAGACAGACTCTGAGAAACAAAAGTCAAGCCAGCTCAAACGGTTTGCTATGAAAGGGCACACGGGGCATTTGGTTGTGGGAGGCCCGCACTGATAAAATGTGCAACCGATCCAACACTGGTTCAGTTGAGAGGTCCAATAGTATTAATCGACCAGTCATTATTTTATGGTGATCAAACAAACATCCCATGAAAATGCTATTACGTAGGAGATGATGTAACTTTTTTTCCTTCCTGATGGTGCAATTTATCAGAGAAAGCGGCAACTGATTTTGCAGCTACCAGGAGCAAAAAAGGGGGTGAGTGGGAATCATCATTCAGTGGTAAAGCACCCACTGTTCACACTGGCCAATCTTCAGTTTAACACTCAGCATCGTCAGGCCTAGAAAGAAAAGACCCATTAACTGAAAGCGTAGAGAGCTGCTGTCCGTCAGTGACAACAACTGTGAGCTAACTGGACCAATGCTGGCTCAAAAGAATACAGCTTCCTACACTCCTACTGCTTCTCCACCTGCCACCTCCTGTAGCGTCAGCCGTGTCTCAACCGAGGTACCAGCAGCCTTGAGTTGCAAGAACACTACCTATGGCTCCCAGTGATCTCTCCCTGCTTGCTCTAAGAACCAGAAACCTTCCATGCCATTCCTGATGGTGCCTAATGAAGTGACCTGCTGCCTACTTCAGTTAAGTGCCTATAATTTGTTGCTGCTAAATTACTTTACTCCTGCAGTATCATGACTGAAGGTTGGCACTGGTGCTGCAGGATACAAAAGAAAAATTGCTTGGTAAAGCATCTGAATCATGCTACTTAACCTTGCCTAAAAGTTGTCTAAAAACGTTGTTGTGTTTTAAAGTTAATTGACAGTAACAGGTAACAAGAGCCTCGTGGCGCAGTGGTTAAATGCCTGTACTGCAGGTGAAACTGTGCTCACGACCTGGGGTTCAATCCCAGGTAGCAGGCTCAAGGTTCACTCAGCCTTCCATCCTTCCGAGGTCGGTAAAATGAGTACCCAGCTTGCGGGGGGGGGGGAATGTGTAGCCTGCACACTGTAATTAAAATTGTAAACCGCCCAGAGACTACTTTAAAAAAAAGTGGTATGGGGCGGTATATAAGCAGAACACTTTGCTTAGCTTTGATGTGTTCCTGTAAGCAAGCGTACGTTTTTGATTAAAATATTTGTGATAGCACCAATAAAGATACTTTTAAAACAAGGGGATTCATTTAAGAATATTCTACCTATCGCACAGCTAACCAGAAATTCCCGTCCGCATCAAGTCAGCTCTGCCAATTACGATGCACAGGGGAAGGACTGTCAAAATGTTCTGGGACAGAAACAAAAACCTTGAATTGCTTAAGGAGGCAAAGGCGATACTGACACTCTTCCACTATAAAGCCAAGTGTGTTGCTTATATACTGCCCAATAGCGCTTCGAGCTCTTTCTAGGTGGTTTGCATTTTGCATTATGTAGGTTACAAATTGCCTCCCTAGTGAGCTGAACATTCATTTTACCAACCTATGAATGATGGAAGCTGAGTCAACCTTAGCCTGCTGGGATCGAATTCCGATCATGAGCCGAGTCTTCATTGCCATACCACGGCTTAGCCACTGCACCACCAGTCAGTCCCTTTTTACTTCTCGGCACATCTACCAAGCATACAGATTGGCTCATAATCAGGTCTGCTGAAGCCCTGTGGCACAGTGGTTAAATGCCTGTACTGCAGGTACAACTGTGCTCACGACCTGGGATTCAATCCCAGGTACCAGGCTCATGGCTGACCAGCCTTCCATCCTTCCAAGGTCGGTAAAATGAGGACCCAGCTTGCTGGGGGGATGGAAATGTGTAGCCTGCATAATGTAATTAAACTGTAAACCGCCCAGAGACTACTTGAAGTTGTATGGGGCGGTATATAAGCAGAACACTTTTGCTGATTGGCTAGTCTCTTTTGTGGAGGCTCTCTTCTCCTCTCCCGCTTCCAAGAGTAATGAGGGGCCCCACGGCCCGGACACGAGGGTACTTGTTCTTTCAACTCTCAACCACATTCCTGTTGGCATATATGAATAGGAGCTAAAGGACCTCTTGTGTCCTAAAACAAGACAGAGGGGGGCGGAAGATGAGTCATGGCAACTGGACTTCTTCACCATGACTCAACTTCTATATAGCCTCGCCTGGATGACTGAGCACCGTCACAGACAAGACAGAGAAGTGCTACGCCTTTCAGAATCAATGGACTCCAATCCTCATCCTCGCTCAGCCCTAGCCATGCTGGCTGGGGTGAAGCAACATCTGGAGGACCACAGGTTCTTGACCTCCTTCTCAAAGCATTTTGCCTAGGAGCTGGAATGTGTCTATTATTGCAAGTGTTGCGAATGGAGATTGAGTAAGAGAGGAATCAACCACAATGTGTTCCACTCACCTCCGTCAATAGCCAGGGGTGATCTTGGGTTAGCCGGTCCCAGTCAGTATCAGGTGTGACTCGGGCATATTTGAAGCGGTTCTGGATGGCCGAAGACGTGCAAATGTATTTATACAAGAACTCCTTCCCTGTCTGCTCAGAAATGGCTTTGGCAGACATGGCTACCTAATGCAAACCAGAAGTCAACAATAAAGAAAACGTTTTCAGTTAATTTTAGGACTCAGGATCTCTCTCATGTTGTTGGATTATTATTCCTTAAATGTCAGTCATTATTTCAAAAACCAATTCCTTGATTTAGAAAAAGCACATGGTGCAATATTTCTGGTGAGATGCTGTGTGCATGAATCTTCTTTCATCCACTCTCCTTTTCATTCATGCTTCTGTACATTTTAAGAAAGAAAATTTAAAGAAAAATGTAGCATATCTCGGAAAGGTTAGGCTTAAGTCAGTGGTGGCCAAACTTCGGCACTCCAGATGTTTTGGACCACATCTCCCACAGTTCTTTGTTATTGGCAATACGGTCTTGGAATTCTGGGAGTTGTGGTCCAAAACATCTGGAGTGCTGAAATTTGGCCACCGGTGGCTTAAGTGGTTTCAGACATTTGTTTATTTCTTAGATTTCAATGTTATCCTTCCTCCAATAAGCTTCATCAACACAGTTCCACTTCAGCCCTCCTCCCCACAAGTACATCACTGTCTTTCTTCCCATATTATCAGCACAACAATCCTGGTAAGGTAAGTATCGCTGAAATAAAGTGACTGGCCTGAGTGTGTTTCACTGACCCCTGGTCTCTCAAGCCCTAGTCCAATACTTTAACCAACCTACCACTCTGGCTCTTATGTATACATTGAAGTAGTACAGTATAATGATGCAGACATTGTAGC
Source organism: Phrynocephalus versicolor (assembly GCA_023846285.1). Taxonomy (NCBI): domain Eukaryota; kingdom Metazoa; phylum Chordata; class Lepidosauria; order Squamata; family Agamidae; genus Phrynocephalus; species Phrynocephalus versicolor. Next base: position 5,216,793 of record JAHTLZ010000111.1, on the reverse strand, counting down.
ACAAGCTCCTGGAGATACGGACCAGAAACTTCAGCGATCATTCTGAGAACCTCAGAAAAATGGCATTCATGGACTGGGACCAATCTCGCTCATAAATCTACCAGAAGATCCAGATCTCCCTTCCACTTACAGGCACTCCTCACTTAACAACGAAGTTCCGTTCCTATGATTAGGTCATTAAGTGAACTGGTTGTTAAGTGAGGAGATTAAGGCTGATGTCTTGTTGTGTGTTGAGGTTGTCCTCCTTCCAGGAAGGCCAGAGTAGGAAGGCTTTCTGGGAGGCCACAGAAGAAGCGGTGGGGGGGGGGAGGAGGGAAAAATAGAGACGAGGTGGCTTATCTCTCCCCAGCAAAGGCATTGTGAAGCTCATAGCAACACCTGTCCCTTGGAAGCAGTGGAGGAGGAGGAAGTGGGAAGGGGGGAGATGGTGTAGCCCTCCTTCCTCCCCTGTGAGCGGTTAGGTGCAGACAAGTAGAAGCAGGCTGGATGCTTTGCCCGAGGCCCTGTGGGTTGGAACAGCAGGTTCTTCCTGAGGCAGGAATTTGGTTGTAAGTCTGAGCAGTCACTAAGCAGGTAAGTTGTTAAGTGAGGAGCGGCTGTTTAGGCTACGCCAGTGGTAGCCAAACACTGGCCCTCCCGATGTTTTGGACTACATATCCTTATATCCAGGAGCTTGTGCTACAATGTCTCTGCCTTGTTCTTTTTATCTTTCCTTGCTATTTTGTTCTGATTGTTGTATCGGGATTACTTGTTACCCCTTTTGTTAACCGCCCGGAGTTCTTTCGGGAAGACAGGCGGTATACAAATAAAATAAAATAAAATAAAATAAAATAAAATAAAATAAAATAAATACAACTCCCACGTTCCTTTGTCATTGGCAGTACCGACTTAGAATTATGGGAGCTGTGGTCCAAAAACATCTGGAGGGCCAAGGTTTGGCCACCACTGGGCTACTCCCTCACAGCAAAACATCTCATCTAACCCATCCAGGTCCACTCGATTTGCAAGAGCTACAAAATCATTTTGTTTCAAACAAATGTTTTTGTTCACAGGGTCTTTCTTAGTTTCCAGGAGATAAGCCTTATGCTCCCAATTGCACATGCTTTGCACAGTATTATCTCCCACAGACAAAACAAAAGTTCTTCACCAGGTAGGCAGGCTGGAAAAACAGGATATGTTGCAAAAATAAATGTAGGGCAAGTGATGCATCCTTTTGACCATTGCCTCATTTCACTTTAAAACGAACTATGGTTAATATGCTGAGTGTGACACATAAACCAATACAACTCTACCCTTCCGTGGTGCAACTAGTAAGCAATACTACCATTGGCAAAGGCCATGCTAGATAGCAATTATGAGGGTTCCAGCCCAACAGATGTGGTTAACGATCAAGATATTTCATGTATACAAGTGCCTTACAATCTCATGTACTGAAAACACAAGAAATAATACAACGTTATAAAAGAAACAAGCTTCATCCTGATGAAGTTCTATATTCAATCTCTATTTTTTTTTAAAAAAAACACATTCTTTAAACATACACACAGACTTATCTAAGTTCTTTGAAAAGCAGCATATATTATACAGTATCAGAATAGCTTTGAATACATACTGTACTAAAGGTTTTGAACCTCCTTTGTATGACAAAAACAGAAACCTCTTTCTCCTCTTTTTAAAACCTGCAAGATGCCACGGGGACAGCAGGGGAGCCCTAAGGCTTGCAATTACACATAGAACAATCAGTCCAAGGAGTGTGTTGATTGAAGAGCCTCTATGAAGTGCTAAAACTGCAAGATACAGCAAAGGAGTACAAACCTCTCTCTACCTCTCTCTCTCTCTCTGTGTGTGTGTGTGTGTCTGTGTGTGTGTGTCTGTGTGTTTTGCAGAAATGTTCACAATAGGAATTGCTTCCTATATCTACAGTGCAAGTCAGGGGTTTAAATTCTCCTCCACCTCCCAACACACCCTCGGTGCCAAAATGTATTTGTTTTTTTAAAAAAATTGAAAACAAAATGGCTCAGAATAATCCACATGCCTTCGATGGGGAATGGACAATTTTGCTGTATTCTGAAGAAGCCCTAGCACTCCTGAGAACCTCATACCCCAAGGGAAACCTCATATCCCAAGGCACAAAGGGTTTTCTCCCTCCTTTCCTCCCTCTCTTTTGTAAGGAAAACATGTGGAAGTGGTTCACGTGAATGGCTGTCTAAAGTCAAGGGATGGACACATGTGCAAATTTGCAGCTTGCCAAGTACTAGATAAACTGTTAGGTTTTCTGTCAGAGACACTGACAAAGCTGCAATGTAATGCAAGGAAGTATCCTGAAAGGACTTACTTCATTGTGGAAAGTTGTAGAAGGTTCCACACCTGCATACAGTTTGTGTATTTAAGGAAGAACTCTTGAGCCTTGCTCTCAGCCTTGTGCTCATTCTCCTCCTACCTCGTGCTCATTCAGCCTAGCGCTCAAGCTGTCCTCCTGCCTCGTGCTCACTCAGCTTCGTGCTCCAGCTTCCTGTGCTCCTGCGTCTGCTGCCTGGCGTGTCTGCCTCATGCCTGTTGTGCCTGCTTCATATTGGTGTGTATTCCTGCCACCTGCTGCTGTGAGCTGTGAGCTTTGAGTCCTGCATCCCTACGTCTTGCTACGTTTTGCTGTGTTGCTGCCGAACTCTACGTTACTACTGTTTATGTTTGTATTTCCTGAAGATACTGCTGGGTGCTATCTGCATATATAAGAATTCTACATTTGTTTTCCTGAACTGTTTATAATAAACCCCAGCTTGTTTTCGAAGAACTCCACAAGCGTTTGTAGCCTTCTCGCTGTGCATATTATACTCTGCTAACAAGGATATTCTCACCAGCGCAGCTGAAGTGTGCTGGACCGAGACAGTAGGTCTTTGAACCTCAAGACCTCAAATAAACCACGGATCAGAAATAAGCAACTCCTAAACTTTGAGTCAAGGGGAAATCTCTAGCTGGGATTCTCTAATACCAACCAATCAACTAACTAACTAACTAACTAACTAACTGATTGACTAACTAACTAACACTACATACATAATTGCTGACTGCATCTCCACATGACATACCACTCTTAACCTTGCTGCCTCTCAATCAGTTATCGCTGAAAGAAGTTTCTCTTCTTTCAGTGTGGTTATATCATTCAATTGCTCTTGATCAGTGTTTCCCAAAAATATCACCCATGGTGAGAAAAAGAAACTTCTACTTCCTGAGAAGGGATGATTTTTACCCCATTAAAATGTATTTTAATGCAAACATGGTGTGCGAGAGGGTGTCTGGTCCAGAGGCAGTGCAGTTATCCAAAGCAGAGACTGTTGCATGTCTTGTTGATGTGTCTGAAAGTTGTAGTCCAAAAGATATAGACAGCCATAATCTCTTGTTCTCAAAAATGCTTCCTGTTTCTTTACTACCAAAAGCAGAACATCATTATAGCTATCCTACCTTTGGAAGTGGCATCTCTAAACAGTGATTCTGTGTTGCATCCAATCCAAACAACAAGGTTCTTAAGCCAATTGGCTTCTTTTTCTTTTCTGCTCTTGTTCTTCCATTTATTTTACCCTAACAACCTGTACTTTTCATTTCTCATTACAGGGCCATTTTAAGCTCTCAGCATGTGACGTATTTTATTGATTTCCTGTAATTTCTAAAGTGTTCCTTGGTTATTAGATGCTAAGGGCACATAGTTTTGAGTCTTTCATACCACAAAAATGTAATGCTCGGAGGATAAAAGTGAAGCATGCTTCTGGTATCGGAATCTGGGTATTTCCTTGACATTCACTCTCAGCAGAATTCATTCCAGAGATGACAAATGGTCACATCGCTTCAAATTTCTTAGCAATACCAATATATCCAGAGGAACTCTACCTTGGGCAGTCAACTGCATTAATATCCAACAGGTGATGGATGAGCTGTCCTCCAAGAGAATGAGGAAAGAGCTAAAGAAAACACAAGTTACAGAATTCCACCAGATATATCAGCTGCGCAAGAAAGGTGTGCAAAACAGTGAAGAGTAGAGGTGAGAGAGAAAAAGAGAGAGACAAAACAATATCCTATTCAAACCTTGATGAATTAATATGCCATAGCTTTGCTATTCAATATACAGTACAAAACAAAGGACGCAGAGCAAGGGAGACACAGAAGGACATGGTGTCATTGCATCAATAAAAAGCAAGAACAGGCTCTTCCTCTTCTTTGATATCAGCCACTGAAGCCTTTCCAATTATGGGCTAGACCAGTGGTTCTCAACCCGTGGATCCCCAGATGTTCCTGGACTGCAACCCCCAGAAACCCCTTCCAGCACAGCGAGTGGCGGAGGCTTCTGGGAGCTGCAGTCCAGGAACATCTGGGGACCCACAGGTTGAGAACAACTGGGCTAGAATAATATTTCTGTGCAGTTAAAAGACCAAACATAAGACATGGTTTTAAAAAGCACTTCTCAGTGTCTCTCACTGTCAAATACGCCATTACAAAATTATTCTACCCCAACAGATGCAACTGTCCAATTAATCCAAAAAGCCAAGAGACCTGGGAAAGGTGCTGTCATCCTACCCTGTCTTAAATGCAATTGCTCCACCATCACCCAATGCCCCCAGGAGATCTAAACTGAGTCACAATGGGCTATTTGCGGAAAGCTGTAGTTGTGTTCTCTCAACAAAACTCTAACTCCTAGGGAACATCCATCAAATGTGTATTTCAACAACATGCCCAGAAGCCATCCTTTTTAATAAAGTGGAGCGTCTGGATTTTACAGCTTTAATAAAAGGAACCACATGGAGATATCAAGAGGAAAAAAAACACAGGCATACAACAAATGCATCCCTTGTGAAATATTTTGAACATAAAAGACCAGTTTGGATGTGCTATTTCCAAAGAAACTGCCAATAACCCCTCAATAAAAGCAATTCTATATAGTGTATCTTTGACCTCTGAAAAAGCCCACCAGCTTCTCCTGAAAGTTTCTTCCTCTTAAGAACAGCACCAAGGGCAGAGGCTTGAGAAGAGCAGCATTTCACAAAGTAACACCAAGTCCTCCTGGGAAAGGCCATGGCTGCCCAATTTCTGCCAATCTTGCAACGTGTGGAAAGAATAAACAAGACGCAAGTGTGTCAATCCATAAATCAAAGTGATCATCCGATAACCAATCCTCAGCACAGGAGGAACAACAGCTCAGGACCAAAATCAGCAGTGTACCTTCATTTGAAGGATAAAGAACATCCATTCAAAGATGAGGATTTACATGTATTAGACAGAGAAGATAGCTGGTTTGGGAGAGGGGTCAGGGAAGACATTCATGTGCGTATTGAAAACCCCACTCTCAACAGAGGTGGGGGAACTCAGGCACAATCTGTCTCCCACTTACCAAGCTGCCCTTTCATCCACCCTGAAACAAATCAGAAGCAGGAAGGCCACTGCTAACAACCCATCCTTTGTGTTAGGAAGGGTTGCATCGGTGTGACATTCACACAACCCAAGCCATTGGACATCTAACAAGCCTATTTAGGCCACTGCCCACCTAAAGAGTCTATTCTCACCAGGGTTCTGTGAAACCAAGATGAGCTATAAATTGGAAGCCTCGCATCAACTTTTATCAGACTGACAAAACTACTTGGATGAGTAGTGAAGTGTTTTGATCTCAAAAGAAAAGAAGTCCAGTTGTCCTGAGTCAACTTCTAGACTCCTGATTGAACTGTGCCTGGCCCTCTCCCTGCATATTTTAAGAGGTTGTTTAAGACCCAGTGCTTTGTAAAATCCTTTGATAGCAACCTTACATGAATTTCCCATGTGCTGTACCTACCCTATTATGAGCGACATTTGCACTGTCTTGATTCAGTGATGTTCTAGCTGATGTGAGTTGTTCTTTTCTTTATTATGGTTATTATTTGATTTACTGCCATTTTTGTTTGATTTTATGGGGCAGTATAAAAATCAAGTAATAAAATAAAACTTGAATGAAGATTTAAAAACCTTGTTCGCAGAGAAAACACAATACAGTACTAGAAAATACCCAGATGTAATGGAACTTGAACTCTTGATCACAGCAGGTTTTCCATTTGTATTAAATGAGTCAAATTTTGAAATTATTCAAGAGTTTGTTATTCATTCATTCATAACGCACCATCCCACTGTGCTCAAAAGTAAAGCTAAAAATAATATCATCACAAAAACCGGCCCCACTATAAAAAGCATTAAAATAAATCAAATAAACTAAAAATTGTTAGAATAAAAAGACTCTTATCAAGACTACTGAAATATCTTTGTTATCTAATGAAGAGCTGTAAACATATACATTGTTATTAGTTCATCTTGTAAGATAGTGTGTCTCTAGTATCGAATAATCAAGGCATGTTTTTATATGAATTTAAGTTGATGGCACACTTGACTCAAGACAGCTTTACTTTAAGAAATTTGTGCTTTAAGACGGCCAGTTGCTACATTTCTGCATAAAGTGCTCTTCAATCCATGCTTTCTCTGAGGCCTGCTAATTTTGTTAGACTTTGATATTAAGTGAAATGTAGTGTTCCCATTACCTCTCTTGTGAAAACATGAGCAAACCTAGATGGCTTTAAAAGGGGATTAGACAAATTAACAGAGAACAGTTGTCAATCACTAGCAATATTAATTTTTACAGATTACTTCTACAATTAGAAGGCAGGCAAATATCCCCTAGAGGAATTAGTAAGAAAATCATAATTTGTACTTATTGTGTATGTGGGGAAAATACAAAGAGAATCTGTTGTGCACAAACAAGATGCAATTTTTGACTTACATCCAGTTTATAGGTTTCCTACGGGCCACTATGAGAACAAGATGCTAGACTAGAGACACTTCTGGTAGGATCCTTTGTGGGTTTTCTTAAGTGCCAGAATCACAGTGGAGACATGTGGAAATTCACTGAGGTAGGCTGAACATTTTTCCAGTACTTTATTTTTCCACAGGAAAAACCCCCACATTTTTTTAAATTATTGAGTAACAAAGGCCAAAATCATATTAGCAATTTACACTTGTGTAAGGGAAAGCATGCAAGCCTCAGTGGCAAAATGTTGCCATTTAGTGAGGTGTTTGCATGTTTAGGTGAGTGACTGCATGCACACTTAGAAATGCATGTGCACCTGGGAACATAAACAGTACTTCCTTAATGAGCAGCAATATGACTCTATGACTTAAGCCATTTCCCTTACACAAACCTGAATCACCAGTAGGATTCTGGCCAAATAAGGTGTTTCCATATTGCCTCCATATGAAACTAAAGAGCATGGTGCAACTGAGTGCACAGATTAACAATTCCACACGTGAGGGCTCGGAACTGGAGCTATCCTCATGGCCTCAGCAGAAGGCAACTTGAACCTGCTGAAGATAGATGAGTGGACAACCACATCAGATCATGCACACATTCATCGGCTGAGCTAAAATTACTAGGTTAACAATTTCCATGCCTATTTCTTTACTTTCTGAGAAACAATGGAAGCAAATAACATGTTGCTGTAAAAAAATTAAGGATGAATTTTGCAATAAAATACTGTAATGGATTATTGATGGATTAATTAATTAATCATTGTAAGCTACCTTTAGTCTCTATATGGGAGAAAGGCAGCACAGAAATTCAATAAATAAATGAACATTATATCTAAGGTATTCAATTTGTTTGAACATATCTCTCAGAGATGAACTGGGACCAGACCCACGAGATTGACGCAGGCGCGCTCACTGAGGGTGGGCACACCCAGAGAGGTACGGAAATCGCGTACGCGGGACCGTGCCTTCTCTGTGGTGGGCCCCATGCTTTGGAACCATCTCCCCAGTGAGCTGCGCCTAGCAGAGTCCCTTCCCACCTTTAAAAAGGCCCTGAAGTCCCACCTGTTCAGGGAGGCGTTTGGCGATCTTTCTATTTAGGGTTTTTTGTTTTTTGTGTGTTTTTTTTTGCCCGTTGCCATCTCTGCTTGGATTATGCCACCTTTCATGTTCTGTTTTGTTTTGTTTGTTTTTACTACTTTTACTGTAAGCCGCCCAGAGTTCCCTCCTGGGAAGATGGGCGGGATATAAGCCTAACAAATAAATAAATAATAAATAAATAGTATTTAATTATGTCCCTTTAACAAAAATAGCTGTTCGGTTGGGAATGTGCCCTGATTGTTCTCTTAACCAAATATTTCAGTGTAAATGTACACATGGGCTGTTGGGGCATTAAGAAGTTTTGTTTTGTAAATCAAAGTTCAATAAACATGGCAAATCAGGTCACACTTTACTTAGGGCATTAAAAATATTTGGGAACACCCACATTACTAGCACACTCTTGGAGGAGTGAGTTATGTACCAACAGAGCAGGCAGCCATTCCAACAGTGTTTAAGATTCATACTGTTTAATCCTGTGTACATTCTACTCAGAAGCAAGCTCATTGGAATTTACTCTAGTCTAAGGCATGTATTTGTAGGGCTATAGCCTTACAGTAATTCGTAATTCATTTCTCCCAGTTGTGTTACAATGCAGTTTCCAAGACTTACTTATAATACTTCATTGTGCATTATTCAAGGATGCTATTTGGGTCAACTGGTGGGGGCGATTAAGCTGACATCAATGCTCCTGACCTGTAAGTTATTCCCCTCTCGCTTTCCAGACAATCAAAAGAGCAAAAATGCAAAGTACAGTTAAGCATTCATATTTTGGTTAACTTTCCCCTGCTACTTAAAAAGGACAACAGAACACATCGACTCCATACCCAAAGGTTTAAAAAAAAGGCAGAGAGAGAGGGAGGGAGGGAGAGAGAGGGAGGGAGGGAGAGAGGGAGAGAGAGAGAGAGAGAGATTTCTATTAAATACAGATAGCCTATGATCTGAGTAGAGAGAACCCAGACTCCACCATCTTGTTCACAACAGTGGGGCTCACACATGTGCAAAAGGGTTGTGAATACTCCCTTGAACTGTTAGTGGGGAAAAGACAATATGATGCTCAATGACCTTATTGCACACATGGAAAAACAAACAAACAGGATTTTGACACTACTGCAACTGCATGGGGAGGATTCATATTGTAGCTTAGCATCCACTAAAAAGCACACACTTAGCAAAACAACAGAACAAACCACAAACTCATAAAGGCAGACAGCCTCTATTAAGAGTGGTGGCAAGTCTGAGTTTCATGGTGGTGAGAGGAGAAAGAACCAAACTCAAATTCCTATTGTACACTGCCAAAGTGATAGATGTTCCGTGCTTCAGGAACAGCTGTGAAAAATGTGTAGAGAACTCACTGTTTCTCCAGAATGCCACAAGAGACCTAGGTTTTGTGATCTCTGAATGAAGGTCACATCAATCTTCTGATTGCTGCTGTCATGTTGTTCTCCAAATCTGACAGAAGGCACCAGGGAGTGTGACAAAAAGAAAATCCAAAAGCATCCACAAGGAGCTAAGGAGCTTGAGAAACAACCCGTAGGGTCAAAGAGAAGGAAGACAAGGACAAGACTTCCACAGAGGTCTCTACTCCCAACCCTTGGATGATGCAGGAGGCCCCACCAAGAGTTACAGCTGAAAGATTCACATAAACTAAAAGTCTCATCTAGAGGGGGATGAGTTCCGTAACAAGACTAATTTTAAGATAGCAACTTCCAGAAAAGTAGAGAGGGAGGATGAAGAGACAAAAGAGCAATCTTACTGGTAAAATTTATAGGGAATCACCCAATGAAAGAAATAATGCCCTGTTGAGTTCAATGAGATTCATTTCTCAAGACATAGTCCTCCACAGTTGATTAATTGTACAAGTTGATTTAAATCAGTTAAAATCTGCATAAACTTCAAGAGGAAAAAAGCCATTTTGATGACAGCAGACATGCAACTCAATGCCACATGGAGATGTCACAATACATGCCCACTTAGAACACCCAAGATAAGAGAAAATACCAATCTCAAGACAGAGCCTGCTATCTGCAATTATTGTCGAGTACCCGTGTTTAAAAAGTGGATCTGCACCTGAGTAGACGGTGAGATAGAAGATCATTTGGAAAGCATACTGTTAAGCGTAACCAACAAAGATGTTTGTGTATGTGCTTGCAAACACAGGGGCGTACACGAACACACAGAGAGACAGAAAGACAAGACACATTCTTTCCATGAGTTGTGGGGAAATATGAGGAAGTTCATAGTACACTGTAATGTATCCTGTGCTACTAGACCTCCATTTGAACACAGACCACTAATTATGCCCATCAAACTTTAAAGATTAAGAAATGGATTAGAGCAGGGGTGCCCAAACTTTTTGTACGGAGGGCCAGATTTGGTGGCTGAGAATGTGTCAGGGGCCGGTTGCTCCCCAACCCTGCCACCCCACTGCAAGCCCCACCCACTTTCTTTTTTAAAAAATGGGGTGAAGGAGGGGGAGGGAGGGGTGGGCCAGCCAGCCGCGGGCCACTCAGAATGGCCTGACGGGCCGGATTTGCCCCCCCCCCCCCGGGCCGGACTTTGGGCAGGCCTGGATTAGAGGCTTCCAAAGACTCAAGCTTCCTGTTTTCTAACCTGCCTCCAATTGTAATAACACTGGACAGTCAACCATAAGACATCCTATAAAGTACATTGTGTTCCATTTGATGGATTGTAAGCTAAGCAGGCCAGCTGAGGTTATATGCTTTAAGCTAGAACAGATGTGTCACAGGTGACCCATTATTGATGCTCCAGTGGCTGAGTGAAGCAAGGGCATTGTAGAAGGAGGTATCAATTTTTTCCCCTTGGCATCATGACTCTGACATGAATTTTGTCTCTCCTAGAAGCTGCCATTAATCTCACATGAGAAAAAAGACTACCTGGGCAAGTTTAGGCATCTCCAAATCAAAACCTTTTGGCGTCCGATTTCCACTGTCTGCATAAATCTAGCTCTTTATTTTACAATGTAGAGAGAAGGGCAAAACATCCTAGAAAATAGCATGAGGGGCTTTGCTAGAACTTCACTTTTCTTTGCTAAGTCAAAAAGATTTAATCTAAATCGCCACTTCGGGGCAACGGGCTCCATCAGCACTCATTAAAAATAAAAAAGATGAAGGGCTGAAGCACAGATATGAAACATTCTAACAGACAGACAAAATAAAGAAAAGCAAACACTGCTAGTTAAAAATTTCTGTGAAACTGGAAAGTATAAACAATATTCCATTTGGATTCTGTGGAAGTGGGGCTGGAACTTTACAGTGACACCATGGAGTTTTATCCCTTAAATGAGAAACAGACTTCAGGGAAACGACCATCTGCTACCCCTGGAAATAAACAGGCATCCTCGTTCTTGCACAACCTCCCCTTGGTGCTCATCAAAAAAAAGACTTTTTGAGATGCAAAGCACACATGAAATGTCACAGGAACTGTTAACGTTCAAAGCCTCCCTGGACTAGCTGTCAAGCGTACAGGAAAAGCTACCCACAACCTGGTTCTCTTTGCCTGATCTCAGCCAGGGCAGCTGCCACTCACAATAGGGGTTTGGGATCCAAAGAAAAGGTGCCGCCGCTGGCAAGTTGCCTTGTGCAAACAAACAAGAGGCCAGCCCAGCCCAGGCAAGAAGACGTCAGCAGCCGAGCCTCCTTCGTCACATGCTGCTCTCTGCAAACAACAGGAGCAGGATGCTGGCTTGCAAAAAGGATTCTAGGTTGCCAAAAAAAAAAAAAGGCTGGGACATTAAATATTGCCCAACAGAGATGACTTTTATCCTTTTCACATAAGTTGAATAGAAGAATGTAGAATGAACAAGGTGAAACTTCCTGTATTTTAAAGGACACACACACACACACAAAATGGGTAGGATAAATATAAAAATAAATACAAAGAGTAGGAATAAGCCAGGCACCTAAATAGGGGCTAGCAGGTAGTGAAGATGGAAATTCATAAGACCAGCCAGGTACATGTTCACCAAATTCAGGCCTCATTCTGCTAGATTACAGAAGACTAAAATATGGAGCTATAGGGAGGCAAACTGGTGGGAAAAGTATAATGGGGTGTTTAAATGGCCTTTATGGTCAAGTGGGCATGACCTCTGCTCATGGGTAGAGCAGAAGGGTTGGTAGGCTCACTGAATGGCAGCATACACAGATTGTTTAGTCCAGAATTAAAATGCTGGCGGACAAGGGACTGAATGATGCACTACCAGCTCCATTTGTTTTTCACCTCAAGTGATTCCAGGTCTTCTGGGAAGTCACAGGGTGCAACTGCAAATTGCACAGCTGAATTAAAACTGGGGTGTGATTTGGGCTTTTTAATAATAATAATAATAATAATAATAATAATAATAATAATAATAATA
>JAHTLZ010000111.1:5190130-5204503 GCA_023846285.1 Phrynocephalus versicolor | reverse complement strand
AATAATAATAATAATAATAATAATAATAATAATAATAATAATAATAAACAACCCATGGTCACATGAGTTTGTAATAGTGGGTCCATCCTTATGGAAGACAGTTTTCACCAGCCACCTGGAACTCTATAGAAGCCCAAAGGGATGGTGCAGTCCTGTATTCCAGGGAGGGGGAGGTTCCAGGAAGTGTCATCAAATCCAGGAAGGAGAACAGAGCAGATACCCAATAAGACATGAAGCTAATTGTACTCTGCAGCAGAAGCAGCAGCTTCAGGCCTTCCTTCAGCACCACACCTGGAGAAGGTCAGGTGAGCAAGCCTCACAAGTTTTAACACAGCTATGCAGGCTGACAGTGTCTCCAGTTGTTTCTCATATGTAATTCCCTCACCCCCATATAAGTTCTGAACAGACATAGTGCTAGATTTATGCAGTGCTAAAGAAGAAATAGGCGGATCAAATCTCAGGGGCTACGTAGTGGAGTGAGCTCCCGCTGTTAACCCCAGCTCCTCCCAACCTAGCACTCTGAAAGCATGTAAATGCAAGTAGATAGACAAGTACTGCTGTAAAAAGCAGGAAGGTAAACAGTGTTTTGTGCACAGAAATGTGTTCAGCCATGCCGGCCACATAGCCATGGACTTGCAAAACACTGGCTCTTGGGCTTGAAAACGGAGATGAGCACCGCCCCTAGAATTGAGCCCATCGTTAGCATTACAGTGATGCCTTGAAATAGGAAATTAATCCGTTCCAACAGATCTTTTGGAATTCAAAATTTTTGTCGTTCAAAATGCAGTTTCCCAAAGGAATGTACTGAAAACCGATTAATCTGGAAGGGAACGGATTACAATAGGCTTTCAATGCATTCCTATGGGAAGCCTGTCCAGACCCAGCAAAGCCACCCTCTCAATGAGCTGTCAACATCAGCTGTGTGGCGGTGGTGAGCAGCAGGCAGCAACTTTACTCTTGCCAAGGGCTTTACTCCTGCCACCTGGTCTCGCTGCAGCCATTTGGCTGAAGCCAGACAGGAGGGCAGGAGAGAAGCATTGCCCCTCTCCCCCACCACCCTACAGCTGATTTTGACAGCCCTGCCTGGCTCAGAATGGAGGGACCCAATCTTGCCTTGACTGTCACCTGCACAGAGCTGGGCGAAGGGGAGGCAGCGGCTTGTGGGCTCATTTGTAGCCCATTTACTCTCCAGGCATGCCGCTCTGTATTTCCCAAAAGTGGTGTGCCTGGAGAGTAAACATGCTGTGAACGAGCACACAAGCCGCCGCCAACCCCCTTCACCCTTCAGCCCGTGCAGGAACTCAACAGAGCACCCCCACCGCCACAAAACCCCTCCTGAAATAGGAGAGATCCAGTGGGGCTTGGAGGAAGCAGAGAAGAAGAGGAAGAGGCAGGAAGGGAGGCACTGGAGGAGGGGGGCTCCTTAGTATACGGGAGAGTCCTCCCGCTTGGCCTTGCCCACCTGGAAAAGTCAGAGAGCAGCGCAATGAGACAGAAGTGTGGCGTGGGCAGGCGCTGAACGAGAGACACCGTGGTTCCCCCAGGAAGACTCCGCCTGCTGCCCAAGCCTACGTGGCTTCCTGGCTGGGGGAGGGGGATGTGCAAGTCCCCCCCAACATGACCCCCACCTGCATTGCAGGACGTAGGGGAGAAGGAGGAAAAGGATGCAGGGGGGAATCTTCCCTGCAAGGACCCCCTTCCCCTCCAGAGCCCTGTCTGGGTTGCATCCATGCCTGCCTTCCTCCTCCTCCTCCTCTTCAGAGATCTCCCAGGAAAGGAGGTGGGTCCCAATCCCACCCCTAAAAGAAAGACAATACCATCAGGGACACTGAGGAAAGCACTTCTGCCTCCTCCTTGGAGGGTCTTGGGGGGGGTTCTCTAGTTACTCTCCCAAGGGGCCAGGACCCCCTCCCAACAAATGTGTGTGTGGGAGGGGATTTCATCCTCCTTTTCCCAAAGCTGAGGCTCCAAGTCCTTTTGTGAGAAGCAGGGAGGAGGAGGAGGAGAAACAAGGGCTGTAAACAGGGATGGGGTGGGGGTCTGAAATGGGTTCTGGAGGAGGAGAGAGCCTCCCCCCCCCCCAGGATGGGAAAGCCTTTCTGCTGCTTCCCTCCTGGTCTCTCCATTGTGAGGCTTTCGAAATGTAAAATGACAGGGGCGGAGGGGGAGAGGAAGAGAGGCACCTTTCCCTGCCCACCCAGTCCTGCATGTATTGCCTACCCCATAGCCCAGACATAGGAAGAATACGGGAGATTGTTGTCCCATGTACCACACAGCCAGTACTTGCCAGATTTTCCTGCAGCTCCTTTAATGTTGCTGTAGGCCTCTTGGCAGACTCTCTGACCAATTCTCTTCTAGTCTTTTCATCAATTTTGCGGGGACGTCCAGTTCTTGGTAATGTCACTGTTGTGCCATGTTTTCTCCACTTGCTGATGACTGTCTTCACTGTGTTCCATGGTATATCTAATGCCTTGGAAATTCTTTTGTACCCTTCTCCTGACTGATGCCTTTTAACAATGAGATCCCTCTGGTGCTTTGTAAGCTCTCTGCGGACCATGGCTTCTGTTGCAGGATGTGACTAAGAAAATGTCAGGAAAGATCTACTAGCACGGCTGATCTTTATTTGGGTTTCCTCAGAGGCACTTTAAATGATGGCAGGTGGGTACTGACTCCTACTTAACATGAGTTGGAATGTGATTTTTTACTGCTGAGGGTGTGCACACATACGTCACCATATTATTTCAGTTTCTTATTTTTCCTTCCTCCACCTAGTTTGTGGTTCAACTGATTAGTACAGTTCATAGGTCTCATTAAAGATGGAAAAAGTTCTGAAATGATTTTTGTCTCATTTTATCTACAGCACAGACACATGACATTTTAACAGGAGGGGTGTAAACTTTTTATATCCCCCGTTTTATATTCATGCCCCACATTCATGAGGCAGCCGGACAGTAAGAGGATGATTTTTTAAGGAGTTTTACAATGGTTCAGCAAATTTGCGGAGCACACATTTATAACTGGTTCTTAACTTGAAGGTCAAAATAAAGGCCTATTCTCCGAGGTGGTTGGTTTTAGTATCAGAGACTTAGGACAAGTTTTGAGCATAGGCATCCTCTGACAGAGAAGATGTAGGACCAGAGGGATCTTTCAATCTGGCCAGTGTTACCAGGAGCAGACTTCTTCCTTTGTTAATGGAATTTGCTCCCTGTGATTTTTAGCATAGCATCTAAAATGTATCAGGGCAATTAGGATAAGACTGTATAAGTTTCTGGCCCCAGATTTTCTCCCTTTTTATCAAGACTTGTCCTTCTGCTGTTTTCTCTGGACAGATCTTTGATGTTTTTCTCTGTAGCAGAAGTGAGCAGTTTTCAAGCATTGAGTGATGTGCTTCATTGTTGTTTTCTACTAGATTCCTGACATCTGCCAGAGAGAGCAGGAATATCACATGATAACTCAGGTGTAAGTGGGTAAGAGTTAAGTGACAGTATGGCTTGGAGAAGATACCCAGTGCCGGAATTTGTGCCTAGCACCTAAATCAAGCTCACCAACCCTTTCTCACATAAATCCGTAGTTGATTTTTAATTTTCACTAACCTAAACGAAGGAGGGGTATGTAATATTTGCTGCTATTATTTCTGTTTTCTCAGTATGTGATACCACCAGAATCAGAGCAGGCAACGGTGTGTTGCACCCTCAATCAACCAAGCCATCTTTGTTGACTTCCCTTCAAGCATCTCAAATGTTTTCCAAACTATAAAAATGTAACAATAATAAACCAAAGAGGTAGCAATTTATTACTTTTTTAAAACAACAAAAGGACCTGTAACATCTTAAAGATTCAGAAACATATTTCAGCATGAGTTATTAAAGCACGGTTTAGGACAGTGATGGCGAACCTTTTAGAGACTGAGTGCCCAAACTGAAATTCAAATCCCACTATTTTTTTTGCAAAGTGCCAATACAGTGATTTAACTTGTATACAGGTGGCTATGAAGGGTCGATGTCAGGTGCCCACAGAAAGGGCTCCAAGTGCCACCTTTGACACCCATGCCATAGATTCACCATCACTGGTTTAGGACCATGGTACCTGTCAGAACACCTTTTTCCTTCGACAACTGCCTGAGCCGCCTGCTCTTCCCAGGCAGGGCGATTGAGGGATTTTGCCCCGAGGGAGGCCCAGAAAGTAAAAACCAAGAACCAGGCCTTCTCAGAGGTAGCCCTCCCTCACCTTTGGAACTCATTTCCTCCCAATATTCGCCTGGCCCCCTCACTGGGAATATTTAAGAGACCACTAAGTACTTGGCTATTTAAGCAGGTGTTCCCCAAGGATGGGACACAGCTCTAATGATGTACTTCTGATGAAGATTCATGCTGCCTTTGCCTTTTTAATCAACTCTTTATTTGTTTTATGGTTCATTTTGTGCGATGGCTTCATTTTGTTGTCTCACCTTGTGTTGTATTATATATTTATTTCTGCTCATTACACACTTACTGTTGTAAACCACCCAGGGTAGCCTTGTAGCTAGATGGGCAGTATAAAAACAAACAAACAAACAAACAAACAAACAAACAAATAAATAAATAAATAAATAAATAAATAAATAAATAAATAAATCTTGCAACAATAAATGTACTATAGCAGCAAGCAAAGCAAAACCAAAGTGGTCTGCTTATATACCGCCCCATAGCACTTCAAGCACTCTCTGGGCAGTTTATAATTTAATTATGCAGGCTACACATTGGCCTCCCCCCAGCAAGCTGAGTACTCAATTTACCCACCTTGGAAGGGTGGAAGGCTGAGTCAACCATGAGCCCACTACCTGGGATTGAACCCCAGGTGGTGAGCAGTACAGGCATTTAACCACTGCCCCATGGGGCTAAATTTGTTGCAACAAACTAACATGGCTAGCCTTTTAGAAACTGTAACAAAAGACAGTAGCACCCTGTTGCAAAGTCAGTTAACATAGACCAGCATTGTCTGTCTACAAGTACGAAGCAGGGCTTTTCTGCCCTGTTGCAAGTGATGGTTTCACTTGCAGCTAAAAGGGCTTGATCCCAGGGCTTTCTACATACAAAATGTACATGCTGCTATTGAGCTACCGGAGTTCTCCAAACCTGCATTGACATCTTTAGACACTGTCTTCACAGCAGCCAAGGGATCTTAAACAATAAAGCAGTGCTTGAGAAAAGTAACTTTAAAGTGACTATGACAGACCCTGAGTAAATAAGACACCAACCAAGCCGGTTGGATTATTGTAATTCCAGAAGGTAAGGTTTCCAAACTGTATAGTCAAAAATCCCCAAATCAAATGGCAGGAAGTTCAGTTTTGTTTTTAACAGTGCTAGCTCTTACAGACCACCCATCCAAGCATCCCCCAAAAGCAGGTTATTTCTCCCCAGGTATAGCAGGATACCGAGGTCTGTTAAGAAAAAAATAATGCTTGTAATACATTTCAGGGTGATCTGACACAAGATACCATTATTTGCAGGGGGCAGCTACCATTCTTTTCACCTCTTCTGAATGAAGACGTATAAAGGAAATCACAGGCCAAGCTGCTCAACACTCAAATTAAAGTGCTGCTCATTCAATGCACAATGACATTTCATTTGGAACTAACACACCTTTTCCCGGATGCAGCCAAAGAGTGGGTTGGGAGACTGCAATAAAGATAACGAAAAGTGTATAAAAAGCTTATAAGAGCAGAAAGGTTGCAGTAAGAGAAGACTTCCACCTTTTCTAAAAGAGATGCTTCTAGTATTTCTGTTCCAGCTTTCAGGCAGTACAGGAGAGGCAGCCTTCCGATTCTAGATATATGATCAACCAAGTTAAAAAAGAAACACACTGCAGACATATCGTAAAAAGGGGGCAGAACCTACAAAAAACTTCTGAGGCTGCAGTCTCATGCACACAAATGTGAGACAAAACACGGTGAGGTCAGTGAGCTTACTTCTGAGTAGACATGAACATAGTTGCACTGGGAGGGACAACTGAGGTGGTTACTTCACGTCCTTCCTCGAGCCAAGATGAACTTGCCTCCGTGTTGAAATCGGTTTTCAACACGGATCGAGAAGTGGATTGGAAAGATTCCCGAGCTCCAGGACGGGAATCTCTCACCCCGCTTGGAGCGCAGTTCAGGGGGCGTGGTCGGGGTGAACTCGGATTGACCCCACAAGGACGTGAGATTACGTTCCTTCAAACTCGGATTGACCCCACAAGGACGTGAGGTTACTTTCCTTTGAACCGGTCTCCAGCGGGGCCGCAAACTGCAGTGAGAGGGACGTGAAGTATCAGCCTGAGTTCCTCTGAAAACAGCTTGAAACCCACTGCTCCAGATCAATGCCCATGTTGACTGACACCAAGTTCCATCACTTTCCAAACCTACTGATTAATTTAATAATAATAATGACAACAATAATAGGCTCATGCTAAAGTCAGGCCTACTGAAAGCAGTTGGACTTTACCTCCGAGTCCTAGCTTTAAACAGGACTATCCAGTTAGTACCTTTATAGACTTTGGTGCACAACGTGCAGACCTCCATACATTGCTGGATTACAGCTTGCAGCATTCCTCCTCTTTCTCAATATAAGGCAAGGCTGCTGAACGCTTTACTCCAGCAACATTTAGACAGCTGCACTTTGCCCACCCCTCCTTTATACTTAGAGCAGAGCAGTCTTCTGTGAAGCAGCCTGATGCTACAAGGATGTGTGCACCCATGTACATGTCTTAAAAGCTGATCTATATGTATTGGCCGGCTTCAAAACATTTTTGGAAGATGCTTAGAGTAATGGCACCATCAACCAAGTAAAATGAGACAAGGCACAAATCCCCAACCACTTTCCTTGGAATTACTCAGCAAGACTGAACATCCAATAGCTGTTTGGCTGATCGTCTGTAAGAGTGGTTCTCAACCTGTGGGTCTCCAGATGTTCCTGGACTGCAACTCCCAGAAACCCCTCGCAGAACAGTGAGTGGTGGAGGCTTCTGGGAATTGCAGTCCAGGAACATCTAGGGACCCACAGGTTGAGAACCACTGGATAACAAATGTGGGAACCTGCAGCTCTTCACCGTCCATCAATACAAAGGTTAAGGAATGATGACCGCTTTAATCCAGAAACATCTGGGGGAACACCAGGTTCCTATTCATGCCCTAAGCAGGAAGAGAGGATAGCTGCGCCCACCTACCCTGTTCTGTTCCTTGGGATCAGAATAAGACAAGGGAGAAGCGTTTGATCTTGCCCAAGTTCCAATAAATAAATAAATAAATCAGAATTTAAGACACGTTGGCTACTGTCATAATGAGCGTTATGTTCTTTTCTAAATAAAGTTTATCCTGCTACATTCTATCTTCATGAGCATACGCAGACATACAGTGCATGTCCTCTAATGCTATAGGACCAAGAAGTCATGTACTATACACTGACTCCTAACAGCATCTGTGAAGAAAGACTTGTTTAGTTCTCTCAACTGCTCTCTGACTTTAATATTCTCAGGGAGATGTACTAAAAAGATACCAGCTGCAAGTTCATGAAGAACAAGGGTATCAATGGCTATCATTATGGACACCTAAGGACAACCTCCAGGTTGGAGAGAGAGGCAGGATACCTCTCAATACCATTTGCAGGGAATCATAGTCAGGTGAGAGCTGCCAGGATGCCCTAAGCACATCTGATCTCACCTGATTTTGGAAGCTAAGCAGGGTCAGGCCTGATTAGTACTTGGATGGGAGACCACCAAGGGAATACCAGGTGCTGTAGGCTCCTGGAGTAGAAACTGGCAAACCACTCCAGCATTCCTGCCAAGAAAACTCCATGGACATGGAGTCACGAAGGGTCGGTTGCGACTGTAACGACACAACACACACACATAAGCAGGTGAAGACACCTGCTTGGGAGTACCCTGAAGCAATGGTGAGCCACTGTGTGAGACAGAATGCTGGACTGGATGGGCAGTGGCTTGTTCCAGCAAGGCTGTTCTTATGTAAGGCTTTAAAAAGCACAATCGTTGCACCAAGAACTAAATTGCAGAAATATCTAAGGTTTTTTTCCCCAAAAGAAACCAACTTCATGAATTATAGAGATCTGTCACCCTTTGAAAGCAAGCAAACTACAGGCACAGCAGTGCAACCCTGTCCTGAGTCACAATCCAGGCCAGACGTTTGCTTAGTAAATGAGATGGGATGCCTTCTGGGAGTTATTTGCCTAATTGGGCAGAGGCACAGTGACTGGAACGATGCCAAAAAGACAGTGACACAACTAGCTAAAAAACTCCACATGGCTTTAATTGGGTTGGGTTTATCATTTCTTTGCTTTCATAACACTGTATAGGTCA
This sequence comes from Phrynocephalus versicolor, assembly GCA_023846285.1. NCBI lineage: Eukaryota > Metazoa > Chordata > Lepidosauria > Squamata > Agamidae > Phrynocephalus > Phrynocephalus versicolor. The sequence goes on along the minus strand of JAHTLZ010000111.1, from coordinate 5,196,175 downwards.
CGCCTGAAATTGATGGGTGCAATCAACCTTTTTTTTTAAATGGGAGAAGGGAGAGAAGGAACAACAAAAGCAGGATTCCAATGGAGTTGCACTCTGCTTGTGTTTAAAAGGGTGGGAGAAAGAGAAGGCACACTCTCCTGGAGAAAGTCATTTGCACAGTTAAACCCCCCACATTTAGACAAATCACAGAATGATAAGATAACAGTAAGAAAGAAGAACCAGGGCTCTGACTTTTAGATTTCTAGACAACAGCGGCAACCAACTAGCTTTTTTATTGGGGGTTGGGAAGGTTGCTTTTCTTTAAACAGAGTGTCCATGGCCTTGAAAACATGGAGAGAGGAGGAAGCAACACAATGGAAACCTAAGCAACGAATAGGAACTCCAGTGAGTCTGAACACTGAAACTGTTCCTGCAATATCAGTGATTCAATAACAGGATGCATTATCCATACCAGCTTACAATGTACAACGGGTGGGGAGTGTGTATCTTTATAAACGCTTTTGCACTGCTCTCTGCATCAGCCTTTGCCACTGCAGACAAAGGGGCAGAACCCTGGTCAAAGTCCAACAACATCTGGAACACCACACATTCTCCACCTCTGGCCAAAAACAAGGATAAATCCCTCCAATACACATACAAACAAAGAAGTCTAGAGAGGAGAGCACTGTGATGCAGCAGGGAACATACTAACTTCATGGCACGCTCAAGGCATGATGCTACAGGCTTCCTTGGGCATATCATAAAAGATGCACCAGCATGAAAGATACAAGATACTTTTTCCCCTCCCCGCCCTTCTGACACCTCTTGCTGAGGGTACTCCCTCTTATTGCTTTGCTTTATTTGATTTTGCCATTGTATTGTATTGTCTATTTCAGGCCTGCCCAACAGGTAGACCGCGGGCTACTGGTAGCCCGTGAAGGGTTCAAAAGTAGTCCGCCGGCCATCAATAAAAAAGTGAGGGGATAAGTTCTCCACCCCTCCCTCCCCCATCCCAAGGACCACCACTGCCCCAGCAAAGTTCTGGGTCTACCAGCCCACTGTCTCAGCCGAGTGGGCCAGTTCAAGGGCCATGGCACACTGAAATCTGTTCCCTCCAGAATGGATTAATTGGTTTTCAATGCATTCCTATGGGAAACCGCTGCTCTACTTACAAAAGTGTTTACTTATGAGCGTGTGCTCGGAACGGATAAAATTCATAAGTAGAGGTTTTAATGTAGTAGCCGTCAGGCACTTTGGGCCAGAAAAAGTAGACCTTGGCCTGTTCAAAGTTGAACAGCCCTGGTCTATTTTAATCTTGTTGTAAACCGCCCAGAGTTCCTGTTGGAAGATGGGCGGTATAGAAATGAAATAAATAAATAATGTCTCCCTCTTTTTCTATAGCGACAAAAAAACTACTTAATTACTCCACAGCATTCCTCAGAAGCCCCAGTATCATTTGCTAGATACCCCAAACCTCTCACTGTACTTAAGGACTGTGCTGCCTGCTTACTCCAGGAATCATGATTTTATGTACCAAAAAGAACGGCCCGTAATTAAGAGTCAATCTTCAGAAACTCCCAACTGAAATGGTAGAATCAGCTCCTTTTACTATGGATTTTCCAAGTTTTATCCCCCGTCTTTAGTTTTAAAACCAGGTAATGCCTACAGATCCAAGGAAAACCTCAGTACTACAGTAGGACCCCGGTATCCGCTGGGGATCCGTTCAAGGCCTTCCTGAGAATAATGAAAGCCACGGATAAGAGAGAACACCACCACCACCCAAAAAAAAACCTGCTGTTTTGTGACAGCTTGCTTTACAGCTGCTGTTTGTGACAGTAGCTTGCTTTGCAGCTGCTGAATTATTTATTTAATTTTTTCCCTCTGCCAACTGTGGATAACTGAATCAGTGGTTAGTGAATCAGTGGATACGGGGGTCCTACTGTACTCTTTAGCACATAGTGCTATGCTACCTCCCTAGACAGCTATATTTTTGACACATACACCAACAGTATATGATGGCAGTGTGTTGAGGTCTACAACTGAGGCAAGACATTCACCACAGGGTCTCCCAACCCAGCATGTGCCCCAATTTGCAATGGGTAGGTGAAACTTCAGAGGCCACTGGCATCCTGAAGGAGCAGCATGCTCCTTGAAGAGCTCAGTCAAGGAGTGGAAGGAGCAAATCAGGTTGCTGCCTTCCAGCCTTTTGGTACTGGGCCAGGTGTAATCCATGTCTGTTGCTTCTGCCTGCAAGATAGAAACAACTGTTCTTGCACAAATAAGGGTTACAAGTTGTGCTTAAATGGTCATTTCTGGGAAGAAAGAAAACTCGGCCATTCCTCTGAAGAAGGAACCCAAGCCTGGCAAGTAACAGGACCCAGGTTCAATCCTGAGCATCGACAATTAAATATGACCTCTCACTGCAGAGTTCAGAAGGGCTTCATGACCCAGAATCTTGGCGAGCCAGGAGTAGCAATAAGATTGAATACTGAGACATTGTTCTGAATCAGTATCAGGCAACTGCTCAGTACAGTATTTAGTGAAGGGAAAAGCATTGCACTCTTACAAGGCATCTTTTCAGTTAAGGATTCCTTTGACCTGTGCTCACTAGTGTGCTGGTCTTCCTTTCAGCATTAAGCAATTGATCAGGTGTGGGCTGAAGATAAGATCAGGATATACGAGCAGATCTCGAGATGAATTCCAGTAATACCTGCAGGAGTTTCTAACTCCCAGTTGCCAGCCCTAACCACAGATCAAGTGGGGCAACTCTCTCAAGCAACAGATTAGGGAAGTCACTAAAAAGTAATCAATTGCTAACTCTTTGGTTTGTTGTCACATTTTTATAGTTGGGAAACCTTTGAGATGCTTGAAGGGAAGTCAACAAAGATGGCTTGGTTGATACAGGGCGCAACACACCGTTGGCTGCTCTGGATCTGATGGTAGCACATATTGAAAAAACGAGAACAACAGCAACAATTACATCCCCCTCCTTCACATTAGGTTAGTGAAAACTAAAAATCAACCATGGATTTATGTGAGAATGGGTTTGGGAGCTTGGTTTGGGTGCTAGGCATAAATCCCTCCACTGTGTATCTTCTCCAAGCCATACTGTTACTTAACTCTTACCCATTTACACCTTGAGTTATCATTCGATATCCTGCTTGCTCTCTGTGGTAGATGTCAGGATTCCAGTAGAAAACAACAAGGAAGCACACCACTCAATGCTTGAAAACTGTTCAGAGAAAAACATCAATGTTTTCTCTGCTACAGAGAAAAACATCAATCATCTGTCCAAAGAAAACAGCAGAAGCACAAGTCTTGATAAAAAGGGAGAAAAACTGGGGCCACAATCTTATCAAGTCTCCTGTATTATCCTAATTGCTCTGATACATTTTAGATGCTATGCTAAAAATCACAGGGAGCAAATTCCTTTAAGAAAGGAAGAAGACTGCTCCTTGTAATTTTTGGCCTAACACTGACCAGATTGTAAGATCCCTCTGGTCCAACATCTTCTCTGTCAGACGATGCTTACCCACATTAAGCAACACTCTGTTGCTTGTCCTAAGTCTCTCTAATATTAAGAAACCCACCACCTCAGTCAGAGCAAGGGCTTTTATTTTGACCCTTAAGTTAAGAACCAGTTATAAATGTGTGCTTCCACAAATTTGCTGAGCCATTTTAAAACTCCTTAAATCATCCTCTCATTGTGTGGCTGGCTCATGAATGCAATTACATCCCACAAATGTAAATGTGGGGCGTGAAGTACCACAGTGGATATAAAAAGTTTACACACCTCTGTTAAAAAGAGACAAAGATAAATCATTTCATAACTTTTTCCACCTTTAATGAGACCTATGAACTGTACAACTCAGTTGAACCACAAACTGAAATCTTATAGGTGCAGGAAGGAAAAATAAAAAAAATGAAATAATATGGTGGCAAATGTGTGAATACCCTCTTATAACTGGGGATGTACCATGGATATAAAAAGTTTACACACCCCTGTTAAAATGTAATGTGATGTAAATAAATGAGACAAAGATAAATCATTTCAGAACTTTTTCTACCTTTAATGAGATCTATGAACTGTACAACTCAGTTGAACCACAAACTGAAATCTTATAGGTGCAGGAAGGAAAAATAAAAAACTGAATTAATATGGTGGCATATATGTGCACACCTTTAAACTAATGCTTTGTTGAAGCACCATTTGATTTTATTACAGCACTCAGCCTTTTTGGGTATGAGTCTCTCAGTATGGCACATTTTGACTTGGCAATATTTGACCTCTTGTCTTTGAAATAACACTCGTAATCTGTCAGATTGAAAGGGCATCTCCTGTTCACAGCCCTCTTCAGATCACCCCACAGATATTCAATCAGATTCCGGTCTGGGCTCTGGCTGAGCCATTCCAAAAACGTTAATCTTCTTCTCTTGAAGCTTCTCCTTCATTAATTTGGATATATGCTTCAGGTGGTTGTCATGCTGAAAGATGAAGTTCCTCCTTATGTTCAGCTTTCTAGCAGAGTAGAAAGCCACTCTACCTCATAGCCCAGGCATATGAAGAATACGGGATATTGTTGGCGCATGTACCACACAGCCAGTACTTCACCAGAAGAAGATTAGCGTTTTGGAATGGCCCAGCCAGAGTGGGGTGATCTGAAGACGGCTGTGCACAGGAGATGCCCTTGCAATCGGACAGATTAGGAGTGTTATTTCAAAGAAGAGTGGGCAAATATTGCCAAAGTCAAGATGTGCCATGCTGACAGACTCATACGCAAAAAGGCTAAGTGCTGTAATAAATTCAAAAGGTGCTTCAACAAACTGTGCATGCATATGCCACTGTGTAACAAGCAAATTTCCCCAATGCGGGATTATTAAAGATTTATCTTATTTTATCTTATATTATTTCCGTTTTTTATTTTTCCTTCCTCCATCTAAAAGATTTCAGTTTGTGGTTCAACTGAGTTGTACAGTTCATATCTCATTAAAGGTGGAAAAAGTTCTGAAATGATTTATCTTTGTCTCATTTATTTACATCACATTACATTTTAACAGGGGTGTGTAAACTTTTTATATCCACAATACTTCCTTCTCTCTGTCCTGCATCTATGTGAAATTATTTGACTATTCCCAAGTTATAGTGTTTGTGAGCAGATTCTGCAGGGTGGGATAAGTGGCTACCGCTCTCTTTCCACTCTACTCTGACACAACAAGTAGACATCTCTTGGTCCCCAAAAGTCCAAGAAATGGTAGTTCAGTTTGTTCTAAGCACTTTCCCTTTCCCCACCCTTTTTACTTTCTCTTCCTAACATCATCCTATCAAAAGGGAACAAGACAGACTGCGATATCTTATTGAAAGAATGCAAATTACAAAACTACCGGACAGGAAAGGATGGCAGTCAGGAAGGGAGATATCTCACTTGTACGACGACACGCCGTTTTACTCGTGGAAGTAAAAGTACTGGTCCATAGTTAGTTCTGATGCGAAATATATATTTAATGCTACGATAGTTGTCTGTTTGCACAGTCCCATTTGTGCACAGGGTTCTTTACAGAATAAACCAAGAAGAAAAAAATTAACATGCATCTCTGCCTTAACGAGCGTCTGATCAGCAACATTTAAGTTAAGCTGGAGGGCCGCACTCCTTAAATAATGACCTCTTAAAAGTGATTTATTTCTGTCTCACATCCCATGCGGGGGATACGGCTCCGTAAGGCGACGACAATCATGGGACACAAATGTAAATGTTTTTTTTTTCTTACCAGCTTCCTCGGCTAGAGATCGCCTTGCCCTTCTTCCCGACAAGGCTCTGCTCAACTCCAGAAAGCGGCTGCTATTGTGCAAGGCGCTTGGCTTTCCTCTTGACTGCTTTCCGCTCTCGCTCGCTCCCCGCCTCCTCTTCAGCCTCTTCTCATATGGCTAGATGCGCTCCGGTCCTGCCATAGGGCCGCCTGTCCTCCACGTGCCGCTTGCCTGAGCGAAGCCTGACTTCAGCCATTGGCTCGCCTCTCGTGGGCAGAACGGGGCAGGCCCGGGTGTACCGGGAGGGAAGCTCGCGGAGG
>JAHTLZ010000111.1:5175964-5186624 GCA_023846285.1 Phrynocephalus versicolor | reverse complement strand
AGTACTCTGTTATGTTTCTCAGTTGGGAATCAGCTTCAACTGCTGAATAAGAAAATAATAAGAAAATAATAAGAAACTATTATGCCTGTCAAGCACAAGTCTTTACCAAGTACAAATGTTTCAAGCATTGTTAATTAATTCTGTGTGGTTTATACAGTAAATATTATCAAGGTTGTTACCATGACCAGTGAATATTATCTTCAATTGCTGACACATACACAATGGAGAATGCCATTCAGGAACTATGTGGCTTTTCACACTACACTTGAACTCCTCTGTGCAAACTCTCATACATTATGGACAATAGACTGTTTTCCTTTCAACCATTTCAAATTTTGTTATTAGCAAGGCAGGGGGAAAAGGAAAAGTACTTGCTGTAACAGTGGGTGGAATGAGCAGCATTTTCTGCCAAATAATAAATGCCAGTTATGTTGTAAGACCACCACACCCATCATGACTGTGTCAGTTGTCTACTAGGAAAAAAAGTATTATTAATTCCAATGTTCATGTCTGGGCTCAGAATAAACTTATTATTATTATTTTGGTGGGGGGATAATACTTCTCAACTCTGTGCTAAGGCACATTTATGTGTCTTAAGAAAGCCACCAATATGTGGCCTGTGAAATATAATATAAAGAAAGAAAGAAGGTTTTTAAAAAGTTGCCAAGAGTTCATTAGCCTGAGAACCACTAGGGACAAACTGAACCAGACCATGAATTGTGGTTGGCAGCAGATGTAATTTCGGGAACTATACTAGCCATTGCTGCCTGAAATACAAGCTTCTGATAAATTTGCACACGTTTGCACATGTTCATCATGTGATAATAGACACACACACGACCAAGTAGTGATTTCTATATATTAATCAGGCAATACAATTGCACCGTAGACTCTTATCCATATTATCTCAGACCATTGGCACAATGGAGCTGTGTGTGCATGTGTGTGTTATGTCGTTTCAGTCGTGACCGACTCTTTGTGACCCCATGTCCATGGAGTTTTCTTGGCAGGAATACTGGAGTGGCTTGCCAGTTCCTGCTTCAGGCGCCTACAGCACCTGGTATTCCCTGGTGGTCTCCCATCCAGGTACTAACCAGGGCTGACCCTGATTAGCTTCTGAAATCAGGCGAGATCGGGTCTGCTTAGGGCATCTAGGGCTTATAAAATCAACATTTTGAAATGTTAGAAGTAGGTACCGTGACTTTGGCATCCTGCTTCCAGCTTCCCTGTTTCCTCTGAGCTTAGCTGCAATTTTCACAGTACAGTAGTTGACAGAAATCTAGATTTTCTTATGTCAATATATTTTTGCAACAATTCCTGTTGTAACACAAAGCAGTTCAGTGCAGTTTGGATTTGAATAGTAAATTCAGAGCCACTGGCTTTACAAAATACCTGTTCCTCATTTGTTGATAGGAACTGATCCATTGCCTGCATTTTAGTCTCTCTGGGGTGCTAGCTGTATGGACTGTTATGATGAGTACCTGCACTTCCAAATTACTTTCACATAAGCATTATGTACAGAAATCAATGTTTGTGTGTATGTGAATCACACAGAAGATAACTTGAAATCTTCTCCTGATATAATATTGTCTATTTTAATTATGTAAGCCACCCGGGGGTCTTTATTTAGAAAGGTGAAGTAAAAATATTTTAAATAAATAAAAATAAATAATAAAATAATATTCCTGAAGTGGTCTAAGATACCATGGCAAACAATGTTACATATTACATGTCACATATTACTGTAAGCCACCTTTGGTCCTTTTCCAAGGAGAAAGGCAAGGTAAAAATACTCTAAAATAAATAAATAAATAAATGTCTACTGTCATTAACACAATTGTCTAGATCTCTTTCCCTTACATTACCAATCAATTAATTAATTAAACTTATATACCACACAATAGTGTGTTACGTATGATCAACTAGTAATAATACGACAATTATAAAAATTAACAAACAATAAATGATGAAGTAAAACCACATGACTTGCTTCATCTGACATAGTAAACAAATTTAAACTATACAAATGAGACACATTTATTAAAGGTAGCTTTAAAACAATTCTGTTTTCCGTAGCTTCCTAAAAACTGGGAGAGAAGGTGCCTCATGAAACCTCCTCTGGTAACACATCTTGGCTTCGTTTTGAGCCTCCTCTGCTAAGAAAGTGAGAGAACCAGTTTTGTTTGTACTTCCTCTTGTGCTAGGAAAGTAAGATGTTGCCAGAATATATTTACCTGAACCGGTTATTCCACAGATTTTGAAACTACTGAAGTTCTAGCAACTAAGATGCACACATGTAACACTAGGTTTTCTGTGCTCAAGGTTTGCTTTCTGTGTGCTATCTCTATCCTATTCTGTTCTAGATTGCCAAATCATATTTCAGATAAATAAACCCTGAGTACCATAATCCAGAAAAGGGATTAAATAAATAAGCACTGCCGTTTTTTTCTGTATGTATAAATATGTGAATCAGTGAGGGTTTGGTGTGCCAATTCCTAGGTAATACAGTATACAGTAGCTTCATTTAGTATGACTGCATTTTCCTAGAACAAGTAGTAATAATAAGAGACGTAAACTCTGAAAAACTTGGAAACAGATTTATTTATTAATTGTGATTTGACTTTATTCGGCAGCTGTTTTTTCTGGCATGTGTTTTGTTTCACTGAATTTTCTGGTGAAGGTTGATTCACATAAAGAATATACAATATATAACAGAAGTGAGTATACCCCCTCACATTTTGTAAATATTTTGTATATCTTTTCATGTGACAACACTGAAGAAATCACAGTTGGCTACAATGTAAAGCAGAGAGTATACAGCTTGTGTAACAGTGTAAATGTGCAGTCCCCTCAAAATAATGCAACACACAGCCATTAATGTCTAAATTGCTGGCAGCAAAAGTCACATGAAAATATATACTGTAATATTCATGAAATTGTGAGGGGGTGCACTCACGTCTGTTATATACTGTATATCCCGTAAGTAATAATCTTAGAAGACAGAGAGATTTTCTTTACCATTGTATCCCATTTTGTGAAGCGGTTAAGTGTGTTTAGATTCTGTCTTTATTTATTTTGCAGGAAGTCTCCTCTGTCAATGATAATTCTGTTACTTCACTTCTTTCAAAATGTACATCCCCTGCCTCCCATTCATTTTGCTGATGGGCACTCTGGACTCCTGCCACAAAGGGAGAAAGAAGCCAATGGAGCAAACTGCTATCTCTTGTCTTACCGACCTGTTGCTTCAGCAAGCTGAAAGTAGGCTCCTGCCTACAAAAAAATAATAATATTTAAGATCCAACCTGCTTCTGCTTCTGCAAGCTCTGACTCAGTACCCTCCTCTGTCGGCAAAATTGCCACCATAAGATACTCGGCCTGCACCTTCACAAAGGCTAGTAGTGGATTAAACTGATCAGCAGCAACAGCCTGTCATAAGTGCCAGGACGTTACTGATTGTCTTAATGATATATTGGCCAGATTCTAAATGGGTTTGCCCAGCATGAAGACCACATTGCATAACAAGTGTGCAGGTTAATACCATGTGCCTGTGACATGCTTGGGCATATGTAAGTAACGTTGGGTGTGGAAAAGATGGCTGAAAGATTGAGAGGACTATGCACCAGTGGTATTTCACAAGAGGATTCCAGCCATTATTGTTCATACTTCTATAATGTTAAGTTGATCTATGACTCCGAAAGACTGAAGAGTAGAATAAAATACACGAATAAATCCTCACAGAAGTGCAGAATATACAATGGAGACAATGGGTTTGAAATTTTCAGAATTCTGAAAAAGTACTAAAGAGAAGAGAAGGTGAATATGGAATCACAGGACGTATTTTGTGATGATCTGTGAAATTGCTCCATACTACAATCAGGTTATTTGTTAAGACCCATTGAAGTGTTGTTATTATTACCTATATGTCGACACATCTTTTAATGAACAAACCACTTTGTAACCCTTACGTCATCCATCCTCCAGGCACCGAGATGAGAAAAGCTGTCACTATTTCAACATCACAAATTTTGCAGTGCGGTCCAGCACTCAGGAGTGACTTTTAAATTTTCAGCATTGAAGGGAACTATTTCCACACACTATCTCTATGGTTTACAAATAGTTCAGGGTCACATTCTCAGTTTGCTCAAGATAACAGTCAGGCTTATTGGGCATGTTTTCTACCACATACAATCAGAAAGGAAAGCCTTGACTGAACCTATTTAGCCTTCTCCTAACAGATAACTAGGGATTGAACAGCAACATTCGCTTCTGCTGAAACCTCCTTTAAGGGGCTTTTTCCACTCTCACTGAACTCCTAATCAAAGATATGGGAGCAGGGAATCAATATTTATTTATTTACTTATTTAATGACTTATTTACTTATGGAGCTTCTATACTGCCCCATAAGTGCTGTGTATAATGCTATACTGCTCTACAGCACTAATATGTGCAGTTTACATAAAACCACAAAATAAATAAAAGCCTCAACAAAGCATAAAACAAATAATGCCAAACCCCCAGTGTTTCTTCAGAAGAGAATCAGAGGGTTGGAATGAGCTGAAAAGTTCAAAAGTCTCCCCAAAGAGAAGCATCTTCAGCAGACTTTTAAAAAATAGGGAAGGAGGGAGCCAGGCGTAGCAAAACTGGTAATTCCATGGACGGTGCCGTTGCCAAAAAAACCTCACCCCAATTTCCGGTGGAATATTTCATAGTATTCATTGGCTTAACCAACTGGAGCAGCATAGCCTGAGGGGATGTAGTAGCAGTCAGGTTGCTTAACATTCTTTGGACATATAATTTTATGAATATTAATTTAACAAATCAAACTATCTTAGAACTCTTTCCATACATCAAAGAAAGGATCAAAAATTAAAATTACATCCGTCTTGGGTTGCATGCCAGGCTGGCTTGAAGAACTAGAGGAAACCCTCCTGAATGTGTCAGTTGTCAGAGATAATATACTTTTAACAACTAGTGTGGGTTGGCTAGGGGGACTTTCTAATTGCACCCACCAATGAATAATCATGATAAAATAGTTGTCTAGGGAATGCCTGGTCCCCCCTCTACCACTCTCTTCACAGATTGGATGTCTGTCTCTTGTTCATTCATTATGATTGTTTAGACTAGAGACTGTCATTATTTACAGATGGAACCAAAGCAGTCAACCATGTCAGTCAATTTTTTTATCAATTAACCACTTCTCGCCCAAACACAAAGCAATTGTCACAGCTGTCGAAATGACTAGAAGAAATGTGTCTTTCAGATCTAATATGTGCACTCAAATCATCTCTGTATATCTGGAAAGTACTATTATTGGAATATTAATCCTATTGAATTTATATGTACTGTATTTGAAGTGCCTCCTGTGACATTGTGCACAGGACCCCCAGCCATCTATAATGTATTAATTTAAAAAAAAAATCTATCCCACCTTTCTCCCCAAAAGAACCCAACGTAGCTTCTCCTATAGAGAAGGAAACCTCAGCCAAATCCCCTTCATATGGTATTCAGGTACAATGTTATTTACTTTTATTTACAAGAGTGGAGCAGAACAGAGTCAGATTTAGATAATGTGAAAGGAAAGAAGTATGCCTGTTGCCAAACCTGATTTTAAATTGCTCTCAGTGGTGTGCAGTCTGGTTTTTTTCCTTGCAAAATGGTGCTTAGTGGGTATTTATTTGAACATTTAGAAGGGAAAATGAAAAGACTTGAATTAGGACATCTACCTGGCTATGGTTTTGAATGGAGAAAATTATGTCTAGCTACTCTGTGTTTCTTCTGGAAGGGTGGCACATGCACATTTCTGGACTTTTTCAGGATGAGGTTCAGTTACCAACCGGCAGCCTGGCCTCCTGCCTTCTACTGGCAGTTCTTGATCCCTCTGAGGATCCTTTCCCATTGCTACCTTCCCAGATCCCCAAGGCCTCTCTCTGCCTGTCAGCAATGTGCCACAAGAGCCTCCTGGCCTCTCTGAAGGTTGCAGGGTGACCCCTCCCCCGCTAGCAGGTACATTTATATCTTCTAACTCCGCCCCTGGCTTTCCTGCACTTTTTGGCCATAGCTGCATCTGGAATTTGTAGGCCTCTCCTGGAGTTTTGCCCTACTTCCTAGGGTGGGTGGCCATTTTAACTACATCAAACCTAAAAGTAAAGCAAACACAAGATGGAGTCTATTCTGTTGTATCCAACAAGCCAATCCTATACCACAGCATCATTTCCCAACCTAAACATTTTTAAAAGTTTATAAACTCCTAAAATTGCCAAAAGGATTCAGACGTTCAAGGACTGTTTCATGATTATCACCCCTCATGAGTTTTCGTTACAGATGGGCACAAATCACCAGCTGGCGAATTTGGGCCAGTTCCTTTCTCAACTGAGTGGGTTTCCGTGCTTTCCAGCCCCACCTCCTCTGGTGGGGACCCATTCAGAAGCAGTGCCCAGAGAAGATGGGACAGGGAAGCCAGGGTGCTCCATCTTGAGTGAGCACCTCCCAAGGAGGCGGGGCTGGGAAGCACCAAACACTTGCTCAGCCAGGAAATGGACCCACACAAACCACCGAGCCAGTGGTTCATGCCCATTGCGACTTCCCATGGCTGAGCAGGAATTTGGAGCCTGGTCTCTGGAGTCCTAGGTGAGCTCTGTGTCTCCTACACCTCATTATTTATTTATTCCAAGGTCAACCCAGATGCGCCTCAGGCTCCCTCAGCACTGAGGAAGACCTCGGGGAAAGAGAGGGAGGAACTGGATCCCATCCAGATGAGGTCCTTGGTCAGGATTTCCTGGGACACACAGACCATCGCCACCCCCAACGAGCTGTTCCCTGTTTTCAGAATAAACCAACAGACAGATGATTGGATATATTTTAAAATGTTTTATTTCTCATAGTGGTCTCTTCTGAAGATCCCTCTTTAAAACAGAGAAAACACAGCTCTCATTAATGTCAGTCCTTGCAACTGGGTTCTCCTGATTGGTTCTCAAAGGATTCAGAAGCTCCAGGGAAGCATGGAGGCCCATAGGAAAGAGCGTAGAAGGAAACTGTTTTGTCTTCATTAGCACCACTGGCACCCTGCCTTCTTTTTCTTATTATTCCTAATCCAAGAAGGAAGAGAAGAGTCCCTGCAGAACACCCAGACAATGGTTGCCTAGCTGTCAACAACTGCAAAACTACCAGCATTCCAAGGAACCTGGCTTTCAGTTGAGGTGAAGGTTTCACCAGCTCAGGTGGATGACAGGATGCTGCTATGGGTCCTGTTCATTCTCCTGGCTTTACTTGGGACCCTCTGGCTGTTCCTGATGCAGAAATGCTTTACAAGGGTCGGGAATCAAACCAGGAATGACTGGGCAAGATGGCAGATCCCTGAGATCCTTCGGTCCATCTTTTATTTCTTCGTCTTGGATGGCCTCCCACTTGGTTCAAGGTGCAACCTCTGAGAAGACAGCACCCATGGATTAGACTAAAGCCCAGTCCCAGGTGATCCTCTTTTCTTCTACCCATTCCCCTCATCCAGAAAGACAACAAGGCCATCCCAGCCCCTGCCGTTGGCTTTTAAAGGAGCCTCCTGGTCCAATGGTTCAACTGCAGGGCTGCAGCCCAAACTGTGCTCCTGACCTGGGTTCAGTCCAAGGGAGTCGGCTTGAGGTTCACTTTTCTCTTTCCAAGGTCGATGAAGTGAGTAAATCCAGATTGCTGGGTGAGAGAGGGGGAGTAAAGCCTAAAGAATCTACCAGTAAACCACCCTGAGAGTGGCCACAAGTAACCAATGTAGCCAATTCCAAAATGTCTGGAGACAACTGGAAACAGGAATGTGCTCCCACCTCCCACAAAAGTTGTGGAGGGTTTTTTTGCCCTTTAAATTAAAATCAAACTAAACAGAAAAGCATTCCCTTCTGCTGAGAGGTATTATTTATTTATCCCAGTCCACTTCTGAAAGAGTTCTGATTATTGAGAAGGTACATAAACCTTCCCATTTATGAACCTTCAGAGGGTCAGAGGAGGGTCCCTGGAAAGTCCTCTTTGGAAACCTCCTGGTAGAAACCCCGTGGAGGGCCCTAAACCATCGCTGGCATCCATTCTGCTTCTGTCCCCTTTCCTTTCCCCACAGGGTCATCCGCTTGGCCTCTGCAGATGCCATTCCAAAGATCCTACAGCATTTGGCCCTCTCCGGCAAAGAGGCAACAAAATCACCGCCCTTAACTCCTTGGGCCTTGGGAAGCCAAACGGTCCATTTCCTGGCAGGGAAGAAGCAGGAGCACCCCGGGAGGCTACTCACCAAGAAAGATCTAGAGAAGCCTGCTCCTTCTCAAGCCACCCAGAAGGCCATCTGGGTGCCACCAACGCCTGCAGAAATTACCAGTTCTCGCTTGCCCTCCCAACCTGAACCTGTGCAAGCACTGGAAAGACCCAGGGCCAATGCATCTCCTTCAGAGCTCTCCCACCTAACCCCATGGGACCGTCTCTTGAGGCACCACTGGCTATGGGTAGAGGAAGGCCGGCTGAAACCGGGGGCCCTCCCACAAACCGACAGCTCATAATCCTCCTCCAATTACTGCAAATAACTAGATAATTGCAGAAAAAGTAAGAATCCCACTGGAGAAACCTAGAGGCACCCATTCAAAATAAGACGCACGGGGTGCACATGGAGGGGCCTCAAAGTGATAGATAGATAATACGCGCAAAGCTGTGGCTTCCAAATAAAAGGCCCCTGGTCCAAAAAAAAAATGCCACAGCACAACAACCATGGTGACGGTACAGGAAACACAGAGCACAATATGACAGACATCAGGCCCAGCAACCAACAGAAAGATGCACAACATGACAATCACGTGGGAAATATACGAAGCCCAGAATGCGACACTGCAGACGTCAGGCCCAGTGACCGACACAAGGGGCCACAACATGATGCTCAAGTGGGCAATATAAGAAGCCCAGAACCTGACACTGCGGACATCAGGCCCAGCGACCAAAGCGAGAGGCCACAACATGACGCTCAAGTGGGCAATATAAGAATGAGCCCAGAGCCCTGCGTTCTATCTAACAATCTCAGGGGCCAACATGAAGGGCCAAACCACAACAGGCACAATGGCATAACATGGGGCCCGGAGCCGTGTTCGACTGAAGAGGCCCAGGGCACAAAGCGATGGGCCAAACCTTGATGGCCATGGGGGCATAAGAAAGAGCCCAGAGCCTCACTTTCTCGCCAACAGTCTTGGTGTCAAAAGCAAAGGGCCAATCCTCAACAGCCACAATGGCATAACATAGAGCCCGGAGCCGTGCGTTCAACTGAAGAGGCCCAGGGCACAAAGTGAGGGACCAAACCTTTATGACCATGGGGGCATAAGAAAGAGCCCAGAGTCCCACATCCTAGCCAACAATCTCAGGAGCCAACATGATGAGCCAAACCATAACAGCCACAGTGGCATGACACGGAGCCTGGAGCCAAGTGCTTGACTGAAGAGGTCCTGGGCAGAAAGCGAGTTGCCAAACCTTGATGGCCATGGGGGCATAAGAAAGAGCTTTGAGCCCCGCATGTTAGCCAACAATCTCAGTGTCCAAAGCAAAGGGCCATATCACGATGGGAAGAAGCACTGGGCAAAAAGTGGGGAGCACCAAGGCCATTCTACTGCCATCCCAGATCCCTCTCTTCTTAGAAAGCCCCGGGTCTAGAGTCCATGGCCTCTCTCAGAAAGCCTAGGGCACCTTACACCAGGGAAAGGACCCAGCCCTCAAAACAAGAGGCTCCAGGTTCCAAGCCCTTGGCCTCTACCAGAAAAATTGAGGGGCCCAGTGACACCAAAAGGGGCCTAAACAAGAGACCCTGGGTCATCTCTGAAAACATTGGGCCCCCGTCAACAAACACAGAGGCCATGACTCACTTTTTAAAAAAGTCCCGAGCCCCATTGCGCCGCTCCAGACCCCGCTGCCTTCGCCGGTCAAGGGACTCCTGTCCCTCTTTCCAGTTTCCCCATCCGAAGGCCAAAGGGCCTTCCGGGAACTGGCTGGGGGCAAGAGAGGTGGCCTGAAGTGTACCACTCTCCAACCAAATTGGACCGAGGCCATGGTAGCCACACTGTCCACGGGCCTTTGCTTCTGCAGAAGAGAAGTGCAGGTGGATGGCCCTCAAGGCTAAATGACAGAATCTCCTTTGAGGATTTGGAAGGACTCCCCTCCCATTCAGTTCAAAGCAAAATCTTTATTGAAATGTATGCACATGTTTTTTAGGGCATTTAGTACAGATAATTATAGTGATTTCATATTCTATTCCAACATCTGGAGAAAACAAATATAGTAAATGTGAATATTTGCACTATGCAACATTGTTCATTGAGCCTGTCACTCATTAAATAACTGAAACTATCACTCATTAAATAACAGTACCTTTAAATTTTCTTTTCAGTGATCAATATTCTGTGAAGTAGAGGGGCACTTTAATGCAAGTTATAAATTATATGTTATTTCATGTTATTTTCATTATATTTACTGTATTTTATGTTTATTTTATTTTATTGTATGAACTTTTATTGTATTTTACTGATTAATTGTTGTTAACAGGCCAGAGCGTACTTGCTGCCAGATGGGAAATACTGTACAAAAATCAACTAACTAACTAACTAACTAACTAACTAACTAACTAACTAACTAACTAACTAACTAACTAACTAACTAA